>BTHU01000014.1:48219054-48509054 GCA_036184795.1 Tokudaia tokunoshimensis | reverse complement strand
ATATTAATTCATTCTTTATGAGTTTAGAAGGGCTTCTTTTAAACAAATAATTCAACAGACAAACAAAAATCTCTACAGAATCTTGGAAAATTACCTCTAAATCAAACAGAATATTGACAACGAAAGATCATCTCATTGTTAAAGTTGGATTACATACACACACAAATAAACAAATCAAAGTGTGTACATGACAAAAATGCCTCCCATTCTAAAAGAAAGAATATATTAAATTTCAAGATTTCACTAATACCAAAATTTCTTCTTCTTTTACTTATTCCCTAAGCTATAACTATAAACAGAACATGGGTCTACATTCCTATGATCCCAGACTCAGGACAGTGACACAGAGTTGTGAGATGAAGATCAGCATGAGATATTTATAGCATGATCCCTTCTTCAAAAAAGTGCACAGTTTTACAAGAATTTATTATATGTACCTTGTCTATGACAAGTTATAATTTAATCCAGTCCACACTCACTTATGCATGGAAAAACTAAAGAAGAAAAATTACAAATGTGATGGCTCTTACGGGAAAACAAGATATTTTTCAGATTTGTTTTTTATTTTTGAATGTGTTGAACTCATTCTCATCTCTATTCTTTATGTTGATTTAATTAACTCAGAAAAATAAGATAGTGGAGGACATGATTCCTAGGCTAAGATCACAGAACATTTGTTGCTTATCTATACCTTCCTTAAAACTTTGTTGTGAACCTAAGATTATTCTAAAAAGAAAATATGGAAATAACAAATGATAAATAGAAAAACAAATAACATCAGCTGGACAAATTATTGCTTTATCAACATTGCTACAAATTGAAAGGAAAGAAAATGTCCAGGAATTGTATTTGTCATGTAATCTCTCACATGCTCATATGTGAGTACATACACAAGAACATGTGTATATATATATGTGTGCATATATGTATATATGTACATGAATATATACACATATACATGTATATATCAATCTATCTGTATATATTATGTATACATACATACATATACACAAAGACATTCAAGACATATCCTAGCACAAAGAATTCAATAATCAGATGTTTTTCTTGTAAAATACATTATTTTGCTGTCAATTTTCTGTCCAATTTTTTAGTA
The DNA here is from genome assembly GCA_036184795.1 of Tokudaia tokunoshimensis. Classification (NCBI taxonomy): domain Eukaryota; kingdom Metazoa; phylum Chordata; class Mammalia; order Rodentia; family Muridae; genus Tokudaia; species Tokudaia tokunoshimensis. The sequence goes on along the minus strand of BTHU01000014.1, from coordinate 48,507,940 downwards.
GTATTCAATTCTTCTTAATAACCCAGAAAGGTCACACCACAAAGGAAATTCTGACCAACTTGCACATGCCTTCATAACCATCAAGAATTTCCAGGGTAACAAAAGTTCTCCCTAGTCTTTCTTCATTTGAGAAGGGAGGTTGTGTCCAGTGAACTCCTCCTGACATTGCTCTTTGTCACTGTTTCCATAGCTTCTGAATATTGCTCTAGGTCTAGAGTATAAATAGGATGAAGAGAGCCTCGAGCCGCCTACATGACTCATGTAAGCCGTAATTACACTGGCCATGTGTCTATTTCCAGGACATACTTAAGGCCTATAATTCAGTGTAACATTTGTTCTAAAATATGATTCTAGACAATCTCTCAACTACCAGAGCAATGTTGGGTGACACAGTGGATGATCTCTTTGTTGAATACCCATAGCTTCTTACTACATACACATGTGTGTGTGTGTGTATATATATCGGTGGACACTCACATATTTTCATTGTTGTTATGTTCAAGCTAAATGCTAAGCTTGTAGCAAATATAAATACCTTTAAATACTACTGCTTTCTTTCTTGGTGTCTTTATTTTTAGGAATAAACAATGGTTTTTAAAATGGGAGTTGACTGCCATCATAAAGCACTTTCATGCCAATTTAGCAGGCAAAAGCTCTTCCAACTCTAAAATCACTACTCCATGAAGAAACTTCTGTTAACCTGACCCACCCATGTGTGCACGCTTTGCTGACATAAGCAAGTGGAATGGGTTTCCACATGGTCCAAGTTTCTTTGTAAGAAATTAGCAGAAAATGTAAAAACAGAAGAAGCATGCAGAACCTTGCGTATCACCAGAACATGATTAAAGAGCAAAAATGATGTGGTGATGTCTTTTGTTTAAGATGTTGTCTTTAAACCCGGAATTACATTAGGAAAATGTTCAGTTTTAACTTAAGGATTGTAGAGTAAATGGTACCAACACTTTTCTGAAAATACTCTAAATTTTGGTTGATAGTAAAGCCCTCTTATGAGTGAGACCTGATGATCCTCTATTCACCTGGTTAGTATCTCATATATTTTGTGGTGGTTGTATTGAATTTAACTTTCTAACATTCAGCAAAAGCTAATCTTATCACCATTTTCAATCCATGTAATATTAAAAATGTAAAAAAAATATAGAAAATAAAAAAATAGTAAGTTGCAAACATATAATATAAATTAATAACTTATTTCAGTTTTATTTTTAGTTGGTTTTTCTTTAACATATAGATGATAGACTGAATTTATGACATTTCATTTTCTTCAGAACTAAAATGCTGTATAAAAGTCTATCACAGCCCCAATATTTAGATTGCATTCTTAGGTTAAAACAAAGAGAACAACTTTTGTATTCACAGTGTACATGAGTAATGCAGTCTTGCTAAACATCAAAAGGGAAACAAGGTTCATACTAGAGTGAATCTTCTTTTCCATTGAAGGCTAAATTAATACAAAGTCACTGCTAAAAAAGATGTGAAATATCCATGTGTGGTAATGAGTCTTTTAAATCCACCATCAGTTTCAACCCTGAATGTTCTCAAATGTTGAGGATTTGAATGACTAATATACTCATTTCACAGTGCAATTTTGGAGTTATTTAATTAAACAGTATTGCCACAGTTATTTAAATGGACATTTGACAATGAATACCTCTCAAACTGGCTGGATGATGTTTTTTAGCACCATTGATCTAGCTAAATCCAATAATAAGACTGACTTTTTGTTTAATAGAATTCTTTCTAGAATGTTCCACTCCATTAGTAAAGAGTTGCTCCAGTTATCTTCTCAAGGACGCTAGCTAATAAAACAGAGACGTTTGTGTCTAGAAGTTAAATGTTTATATGTAGGCGGTTGCTCAGGCAACCATTTTGTAAATACATAGGTTCTGTTAACAAAATGACCACCATATTAAATTCAGACTTATTTATTTTAATCAGAAATTTTAATCAGTATAGTTTATTGAAAACCTGCCCTGTAAAAACGTTGAGTACTTTTCATCTTTATTTTTCTATATAACTATTGTAAGAATATAAAATACCAAAATAATGTGTAGTTAAAATTACTTTTTAGAAAATAGAGGAAGAATTATTTTCCTCTTGGACCGTTCTATTATAAATCTGAATTATGAAGATGAGCAAATATCTGCTAGCTTTTGTATTTGTCAATGAACTGCTTCAATACAGGAACATTCAGAGCTATATTGGACATAGTTTGTAGAAGACTCTTTAATGGAAAGCATCTTGCAGTGTTTGGCTGAGAGTGCAGGAAATACTGCAGCTGTCTCCAGAAGCTTTATTCTTCCCAGGCAAGAGCTCTAGGCCCCTTCTTGCCCTTATTTGCTTTGAGAGACTAACCCTGTCAGCTTGATCAATGGGCTTTGACAGAGGCAACAGTAACTCAAATCTCATTCACAGGTAGCATAGTGTTTAATAGATTTTTTTAAACCCATCTCTCGTGCAGGGAAATGCATAGCATTAGTATTAATTTACTGTGAAGCTTTTATTCTCTCCAAAACCTAAAGCCCATCCTGTCTGTAAGTATTCATTTCAGTCATCTGCATCTCATGCTTGCCTTGTATGCATGCTTATTTAAACAAACAAACTAATTTATTCTTACCTCATATGAAAGAAAACTACTTTTATATTGAAAGAAAAAGATGGGGAAGAAAAGGTGATGCTGTGTTTCATGGGTTTGCATTTTATGAACTGAATAATATGGTTTTGACAAGAGCATCCTCTCCTAATCATATTTTGGAGGTGCAGAGGAAAGATGATGGTTTGGGTAAATGCAGGTGAATTGTAGTTCTATTCTCTTTGCTCTTGAATTTGACAAATCAATTCATTACTGATAATAAAAAAATGGGGTAGGTTTGCAGAGAGAGAGAGCTCAATTCATTGTATCTCTCCCACACACCTTAGTTCATACAAAGAGTAGTTGCTCGAACTTTTGTTAGTACATGTTCCCATCATCCTCCCTGGCATAAACTTTTCACATTTCAGTCAGATTCTTTACCCTTTTGTTCATTAAAAAGATTGGTAATCCACTACATAAACAATCTCAAAGAAAAAAACCACATGGTCATCTCATTAGATGCTGAGAAAGCATTTGACAAAATTCAGCATCCTTTCATGCTAAAGGTCTTGGAAAGATCAGGAATTCAAGGCCCATATCTAAACATAGTAAAAGCAATTTACAGCAAACCAGTAGCCAGCATCAATCTAAACGGAGAGAAACTTGAAGCAATCCCACTAAAATCAGGGACTAGACAAGGCTGCCCTCTCTCTCCATATCTTTTCAATATAGTACTTGAAGTTCTAGCTAGAGCAATTAGACAAGAAAAAGAGGTCAAAGGGATACAAATTGGAAAGGAAGAAGTCAAACTATCACTATTTGCAGACGATATGATAGTATACATAAGCGACCCAAAGAACTCCACCAGAGAACTCCTACAGCTGATAAACGACTTCAGCAAAGTGGCCGGATATAAAATCAACTCAAGCAAGTCAGAAGCCTTCCTATACTCAAAGGATAAGCAGGCTGAGAAAGAAGTAAGAGAAATAATACCCTTTACGATAGCCACAAACCATATTAAGTATCTTGGCGTGACGCTAACCAAACAAGTGAAAGATCTGTATGACAAGAACTTCAAGTCTCTGAAGAAAGAAATTGAAGAAGACCTCGGAAGATGGAAAAATCTGCCATGCTCATGGATTGGCAGGATTAATATAGTAAAAATGAGCATCTTACCAAAAGTAATACACAGATTCAATGCAATCCCCATCAAAATCCCAACTCAATTCTTCATAGAGTTAGAAAGAGCAATTCAAAAATTCATCTGGAATAACAGAAAACCCAGAATAGCTAAAACTATTCTCAAGAGTAAAAGAACCTCTGGGGGAATCAGTATCCCGGACCTCAAGCTGTACTACAGAGCAATAGTGTTAAAAACTGCATGGTATTGGTACAGTAACAGACATGTAGATCAATGGAACAGAATTGAAGACCCAGAAATGAATCCACACTCCTATGGTCACTTGATCTTTGACAAAGGAGCTAAAACCATCCAGTGGAAAAAAGATAGCCTTTTCAACAAATGGTGCTGGCTCAGCTGGAGGTCAACATGCAGAAGAATGCAAATTGACCCATCCTTATCTCCTTGCACTAAGCTCAATTCTAAGTGGATCAAAGATCTCCACATAAAACCAGACACACTGAAACTAATAGAAGGGAAACTAGGGAAGAACCTTGAACATATGGGCACAGGGGAGAATTTCCTGAACAGAACTCCAATAGCTTATACTCTAAGATCAAGAATAGACAAATGGGACCTCATTAAATTACAAAGTTTTTGCAAGGCAAAAGACACCGTCAAAAAGACAAAGCGGCAACCAACTAACTGGGAAATGATCTTTACCAACCTTACATCCGACAGAGGGCTAATATCCAAGATATACAAAGAACTCAAGAAGTTAAACTCCAGAGAGGCAAGTAACCCTATTAAAAAATGGGGTACAGAGCTCCACAAAGAGTTCTCACCTGAAGAATATCTAATGGCTGAGAAGCACCTAAAGAGATGTTCATCATCCTTAGTCATTAGGGAAATGCAAATCAAAACAACCCTGAGATTCCATCTCACACCAGTCAGGATGGCTAAGATCAAAAACACAGGAGACAGCAGTTGTTGGCGAGGATGTGGAGAAAGAGGAACACTCCTCCACTGCTGGTGGAATTGCAGGCTGGTACAACCACTCTGGAAAGCAGTCTGGCGGCTCCTCAGAAAACTGGGCATGACACTTCCGGAGGATCCGGCTATACCACTCCTGGGCATATACCCAGAGACTTTACCTGCATGCAATAAGGACACATGCTCCACTATATTCATAGCAGCCTTATTTATAATAGCCAGAAGCTGGAAAGAACCCAGATGTCCCTCAACGGAGGAATGGATTCAGAAGATGTGGTATATTTACACAATGGAATACTACTCTGCAATTAAAAACAATGAATTCACGAAATTCCTAGGCAAATGGTCAGAACTTGAAAATATCATCCTTAGTGAGGTAACCCAATCACAAAAGATCACACATGGTATGAAGTCACTGATAAGGGGATATTGACCCAGAATCTCAGAATACCCTAGACACAATCAGCATATCAATAGATTTCTAAAAAGATGGAAGGAGAGACCCCTGGTCCTGGAAAGACTGGATGTAGGGGAACGCCAGGACAGAGTAATGAGAGGGGGTTGAACGGAGAAAAGAGGGAGGGAAGGGGGCTTATGGGACTTTCGGGGAGGGAGGAAACGGGAAAGGGGAAGTGATTTGGAATGTAAATTAAAAAAATAAAATAAAATTAAATTAAAAAAAAAAAAAAAAAAAAAAAAAAGATTGGAGCTAAAGCATTTACAATGAGCTTTTTCTGTAATGTCAAAGAGATTCTATAATTAATAATAGATACCAGTAATAGGATGTTTGCTTGTTGGTATATCTGGAGAGTGCTAATACTTTATTAAGATGTTATTACCTTTAGGTTAGCTTACATAAATGACTACTTTTGCTACTAAACCAGTGTCAGAACTATGACTCACTTTTACTATATTTGTTTTTCTAAGTTTAGAAATTTTACACAGTCAGTTTTCATTGGAAAACAATATTAGAGTAATCAAGCACCCACACATGGATATGTGTTAGCACACAGCTAGGAAATAGAAGACAGCTAATATGAAAACACAAGGAAATCGTTATAGGCAAATAAAAATTCCTAAATCAATGTAGGGCTTTTCTGAGACTTATGATCTTGGACTGAAAATATATATGAAATTTATTATTAAAAATGACAGAAGGAGACAGTTTATAATAGAACAATATTCTACTGAGCACTGTGCATATATAACCCCAATGTAAATATCTATAGGAGAGTAACTGATACAAAGAAAATCACATATATTCGACAAACCCATTCATTTCACAGATCCATAAGAACACATACATAAATAATTATCTTTTAATATGCATGGCCCTGATACACAAAAAGGACATACAAGGTTGATAAAGAAGTGTTAACACTGAGAGAATATATAGAGAAGGGAGCAGCACCCTATAGTAAGGAGTCGGGGCATATTTCATGGAGGAATGTATCTCAAATTTGGGAAGAGTGTAAGAAAGATGGAGTTAAAGGAAAGAGGCAGCCATAAAGCAGACACTAGCATGTGGAAGAACATGAAGATCAGAATCATTTTACACAGTGGTTTTATCTTAGTTGTACAGTACAGGTGACACTAAGGCAAGACATCAACTCTAAGGATGGTAGACGTGATGCCTGATATCCACTCACCCATTCAGTTATGCACTGAGTTCCTCCAGTGCTGGAACAAAGACAAGGAACGAATGCCACCCTATCAACTGCTTCAGAGGAAAAAGAGAAATGGCTCTTGAAAAACCCATCCAGGGGAGAATCATTGTTTATTGAACTATGGAAGCCGAGGACAGTAAGTTCTTCATCTGGTGCTTAAAGATAGTTACAAGAGAAAAATTTATATACTGAATAAATCTACTTGGGAGAATCAGAAAATTTAATAGAGAGGCTGACATTTGGGCTGGATCCTGAGGCTGTATAAATAGGAGCGTATGTGGACAGACAGAGGTGAATAATAAAGCAAGTGAAATAAGTATTTGTAAATGGTAGTGAATACACAGGGCCATGGTTTATGGAAGCCCTGGAGTGCTGTGCTGGGGAGATTAGGGTTTGTGCCATAACACTGCACTTCTGAAAAGGTTTCAGTAGAGAGGTCTTATCCTTCAACTTAAAGAAGAGATTATGTCCTAACTTTAGCACCAGTTCTCTGACATTGATTTATAATATACATACACAGATAAAAAGGTTTTAGTCTGGTTAGCACACTGATATATAATACTTTCTAAATTATCCTGATGTATTGAATAACAGAGACTTTATAAGATGTCAGACATTAGGAATGTAAGGGCCTGGGAAAGCTGCTCATTTGCCGGACACTCGCCTGACATGCATGGTATCCTGAACAAATCTCTAGAAGATTAAAAATTAAATAAATAAAACACAATAAAATTGAGGAATTTACTGAATACATTATTGATCCACATAACCGATCATGTTTGTCTGTTTTAATATAAATGTTGTTTGTAGGCAGAAAAGAACAATTGAATGGAGACTAGCCCCTTAACAATCGTGTGCATATAAGTGGTGAGATGAAGATATATTTTTAAAAGCCTGTGGCTGTTTGTTCATAAAACCATTGTCTATGTTAATACAGAGGAAATGCTTATGTCACAAAGATACAATAGTAATTTCTATGACTTTTGTCATACCTCATTCATATCAAGACTAAATGGTAATCGGTGATATAATTATCTGTAGAATTAGTGCACAGCATATAATAAAAATAGCCTTATTTTCCTTTAGTGCACATAGAAGTGTTTCAACATGTCTACTAATGTTGGTATATTATTGTCTATGTATAACGCCTCACATTATGAATATTTCAAGCATAGCTAACTATTCCTAAAGCCCATTTAGCTGTATACAAGGTCCTTACAGTTCGCTTTTTCCCGAGGTTCCCTTGGCTATTTTGTTTGCTGAGTTTTGTTGATTATACTGTCTCATGCTTTGAATTCAATCTATTCTGTAACCATAGCTGCAGGGTCAGACTCAACTGTATCACCACTCTAACCTGAAATCACTCAAATACCACTCTATGTGTTTATGTGTTCTGTTTTTGCCATGTAAACACACTACGTTTCAAAATAAGAGTGGCAAAATGGCATATGCATATAAATAACACTAAAGAGACTCAGCAGGTCATGTATATACACACTTATACAAACACACACAAACACACACAGAACAACCACCACCACAACAAAGAAAAAGAGGTGTCATGAACTGGATAAAATGGTGTGGTTATTTTAATTAAAGTTAAAATCAATGAGCACAAGTCACTTGTCCATGTATCTTTTTCAGCCTAAGCCAGCAGTAATTCAATTGAACGAATGAGAATACACCACTCTCACATCGTGATAGCATCGTTTAAAAATAGATGTAATGATGTTGAGCAAAAATTTTACTGGATGTAACTTAAAAGGAAAATTTGTAGCTTTTTGTCTTCTTTACACTATGAAAATGATTAGATTTTCTGTGTGGTTAAAAATTTCATCTATTTAAGTGACCTAGTACTGGCCCTGTACATTTAAAATTCATGCCCACTGATATATTGCTCACCATTTGTGCTGGGGAAATTAATAGGAATAACAAGACAATGTTAGTGGCCTTTCTTCTCCTTCTACTCCCATACATAATCAGTCACATCCTTCTCATCTGCAGAGTGCTTATTAAGACTACTGAGAAAAACTTAGAAAGGGAGCCTGAACTAGAGAGAGTGCATGACCCTCTGAACACCACTCTTTCTTAGAGACAAATGCAGATAAATGTTGGTTTGGTGTGGGTTACATGCATCCCTTTGTAACAATTTACTGCCTTCAAATAGCTGTTTGGTTATTCTTGTTTGCTTGTTTTGATTTATTCAGCTCTGTTCCATATTCGTGAATATGACCTTTACATTTGTCTGAAAGTGTTCCTTCTGTGTGAATACTTTATAAGGGTTCCACAGTGCTGTTTATATATTGGCCATGCAACATAACAGGAACAACCAGAGATTAAGAGTAAATAAGAAGGGAGAGTAATTGAGGCCCTAGAGCTGGCTCTACTGATCAGGCTCAACTTAAACCTACAGGAATGAAGAATCATTAGTTCTTTGTAGCATTACTTTTTTTCAATTAGTTATTTTATTTTTTTTTATTTTCTAAGTTTTTTTTTTATTTACATTCCAAATCATTTCCCCTTTCCCGTTTCCTCCCTCCCCGAAAGTCCCATAAGCCCCCTTCCCTCCCTCTTTTCTCCATTCAACCCCCTCTCCTTTCTCTGTCCTGGCGTTCCCCTACATCCAGTCTTTCCAGGACCAGGGGTCTCTCCTTCCATCTTCTTAGAAATCTATTGATATGTGAATTGTGTCTAGGGTATTCCGAGATTCTGGGTTAATATCCCCTTATCAGTGACTGCATACCATGTGTGTTCTTTTGTGATTGGGTTACCTCACTAAGGATGCTATTTTCAAGTTCTGACCATTTGCCTAGGAATTTCGTGAATTCATTGTTTTTAATTGCAGAGTAGTATTCCATTGTGTAGATATACCACATCTTCTGAATCCATTCCTCCGTTGAGGGACATCTGGGTTCTTTCCAGCTTCTGGCTATTATAAATAAGACTGCTATGAACATAGCGGAGCATGTGTCCTTATTACATGCAGGTAAAGCCTCTGGGTATATGCCCAGGAGTGGTATAGCCGGATCCTCCGGGAGTGTCATGCCCAGTTCTCTGAGGAACCGCCGGACTGCTTTCCCGAGTGGTTGTACCAGCTTGCAATTCCACCAGCAGTGGAGGAGTGTTCCTCTTTCTCCACATCCTCACCAACAACTGCAGTCTCCTGTGTTTTTGATCTTAGCCATTCTGACTGGTGTGAGATGGAATCTCAGGGTTGTTTTGATTTGCATTTCCCTAAGGACTAAGTATGATGAACATCTCTTTAGGTGTTTCTCAGCCATTAGATATTCTTCAGGTGAGAACTCTTTATTTAGCTCTGACCCCATTTTTTAATAGGGTTACTTGCCTCTCTGGAGTTTAACTTCTTGAGTTCATTGTATATATTGGATATTAGCCCTCTGTCGGATGTAAGGTTGGTAAAGATCATCTCCCAGTTAGTTGGTTGCCGCTTTGTCTTTTTGACAGTGTCTTTTGCCTTGCAAAAACTTTGTAATTTAATGAGGTCCCATTTGTCTATTCTTGATTTTAGAGCATAAGCTATTGGAGTTCTGTTCAGGAAATTCTCCCCTGTGCCCATATGTTCAAGGTTCTTCCCTAGTTTCCTTTCTATTAGTTTCAGTGTGTCTGGTTTTATGTGGAGATCCTTGATCCACTTGGAATTGAGCTTAGTGCAAGGAGATAAGAATGGGTCAATTTGCATTCTTCTGCATGTTGACCTCCAGCTGAGCCAGCACCATTTGTTGAAAAGGCTATCTTTTTTCCACTGGATGGTTTTAGCTCCTTTGTCAAAGATCAAGTGACCATAGGAGTGTGGATTCATTTCTGGGTCTTCAATTCTGTTCCATTGATCTACATGCCTGTCACTCTACCAATACCATGCGGTTTTTAACACTATTGCTCTGTAGTACAGCTTGAGGTCCGGGATACTGATTCCCCCAGAGGTTCTTTTACTCTTGAGAATAGTTTTAGCTATTCTGGGTTTTCTGTAATTCCAGATGAATTTTTGAGTTGCTCTTTCTAACTCTATGAAGAATTGAGTTGGGATTTTGATGGGGATTGCATTGAATCTGTATATTACTTTTGGTAAGATGCTCATTTTTACTATATTAATCCTGCCAATCCATGAGCATGGCAGATTTTTCCATCTTCTGAGGTCTTCTTCAATTTCTTTCTTCAGAGATTTGAAGTTCTTGTCATACAGATCTTTCACTTGTTTGGTTAGAGTCACGCCAAGATACTTTATATGGTTTGTGGCTATCGTGAAGGGTATCATTTCTCTTACTTCTTTCTCAGCCTGCTTATCCTTTGAGTATAGGAAGGCTACTGACTTGCTTGAGTTGATTTTATATCCGGCCACTTTGCTGAAGTCATTAATCAGCTGTAGGAATTCTCTGGTGGAGTTCTTTGGGTCGCTTAAGTATACTATCATATCGTCTGCAAATAGTGATAGTTTGACTTCTTCCTTTCCAATTTGTATCCTTTTGACCTCTTTTTGTTTTCTAATTGCTCTAGCTAGAACTTCAAGTACTATATTGAAAAGATATGGAGAGAGAGGGCAGCCTTGTCTAGTCCCTGATTTTAGTGGGATTGTTTCAAGTTTCTCTCCATTTAGATTGATGCTGGCTACCGGTTTGCTATGAAATGCTTTTACTATGTTTAGATATGGGCCTTGAATTCCTGATCTTTCCAAGACCTTTAGCATGAAAGGATGCTGAATTTTGTCAAATGCTTTCTCAGCATCTAATGAGATGACCATGTGGTTTTTTTCTTTGAGATTGTTTATATAGTGGATTACATTGATGGATTTCCTTATATTGAACCATCCCTGCATCCCTGGGATGGAGCCTACTTGATCATAGTGAATGATCGTTTTGATGTGTTCTTGGATTCGGTTGGCAAGAATTTTATTGAGTATTTTTGCATCGATATTCATAAGAGAGATTGGCCTGAGATTCTCTTTCTTTGTCGGATCTTTGTGTGCTTTTGGTATTGGTGTAATTGTGGCTTCATAGAACGAGTTGGGTACTGTTCCTTCTGTTTCTATTTTGTGGTACAGTTTGAAGAGTATTGGTGTTAGGTCTTCTTTGAAGGTCTGATAGAATTCTGCAGTAAAACCATCTGGACCTGTGCTTTTTTTGGTTGGAAGAATTCCAATGACAACTTCTATTTCTTCAGGGGTTATAGGACGGTTTAGATGGTCTATTTGATCCTGATTTAATTTTGGTATTTGGTATCTGTCAAGGAAATTGTCCATTTCCTCAAGATTTTCTAGTTGTGTTGAATACAGGTTTTTGTAGTAGGATCTGATGATTTTTTGAATTTCCTCAGTTTCTGTTGTTATCTCTCCCTTTTTCGTTTCTGATTTTACTAATTTGGATACTATCTCTGTGCCCTCTGGTTAGTCTGGCTAAGGGCTTATCTGTCTTGTTGATTTTCTCAAAGAACCAACTCCTCGTTTTGTTGATTCTTTGTATGGTTCTGTTTGTTTCTACTTGATTGATTTCAGCCCTGAGTTTGATGATTTCCTGCCTTCTACTCCTCTTTGTGTTTTTGCTTCTTTTTGTTCCAGGGCTTTCAGGTGTGCCATTAAGCTGTTAGTGTATGCTGTCTCCCGTTTCTTTTTGGCAGCACTCAGGGCTATGAATTTTCCTCTTAGCACTGCTTTCATTGTGTCCCATAAATTAGGGTATGTTGTGCCTTCATTTTCATTAACTTTCAAAAAGTCTTTGATTTCTTTCTTTATTTCCACCTTGACCAAGTTATCATTGAGTAGAGCATTGTTCAGCCTCCATGTGTACGTGGGTTTTCTTTTGTTTTTGTTGCCATTGAAGACCACCCTTATTCCATAGTGATCTGATAGGAGGCATGGGATTAGTTCTATCTTCTTATATCTGTTGAGGTCTGATTTGTGACCAATTATATGGTCAATTTTGGAGAAGGTACCATGAGGTGCTGAGAAGAAGGTGTATTCTTTAGCTCTAGGATGAAATGTTCTATATATATTTGTTAGTTCCATTTGGTCCAAGGCTTCAATTAGATTCACTGTGTCCCTGTTTAGTTTCTGCTTTCCTGAATGATTCATTTCAGAGAGCGGAGTGTTGAAGTCACCCACTATTATTGTGTGCGGTGCGATGTGTGCTTTGAGCTTTAGTAAAGTTTCTTTTACGAATGAGGGTGCCCTTGCATTTGGAGCATAGATATTCAGAATTGAGAGTTCTTGATGGTGGATTTTTCCCTTGATCAGTATGTAGTGTCCTTCTGTGTCTTTTTTGATGACTTTAGGTTGAAAATCAATTTTATCTGATATTAGGATGGCTACTCCACCTCATTTCTTGGGGCCATTTGCTTGTAAAATTGTTTTCCAGCCTTTTACTCTGAGGTAGTGTTTGTCTTTGACACTGAGGTGCGTTTCCTGCATGCAGCAAAATGCTGGGTCCTGTTTACGTATCCAGTCTGCTAGTCTATGTCTTTTAATTGGGGAATTGAGACCATTGATATTAAGAGAGATTAAGGCATAGTGATTATTGCCATCTGCCATTCTTGATGCTTTCTTTATGTTTGAGTTTACTTACTTTTCAAATGCTATCCCCCTTCCCACTTTCTGCTACACAAGCCTCCTATCTCCTCCTCCCCCCCCCACTGCCTTTATGAGGATGCTCCCCCACCTGCCCACCCTCAGCGGAAACCTAAGGTTTCCCTATCTTGGGTCATCAAGCCTCCATAGAACCAAGGGCCTCTCCTCCCAGTGATGCCAGATAAGGCCATCCTCTGCTAGGCTCTGCACCCACTCTTACAGCACCCAGTGGAAGCTCACCCCCCCAGGTGCTCTAAGGCACCCAGGATCATTGGTGAGGCCACAACATCTAACCCACCACCCAGAGTAACTCGGACCCCTGGGATCTAGGGACTCAGGAACCCTGCCCAGTCAGTGGCACGGGTTCCTTCCAGTTTGAACCTGCACCCGGAGCAGACCTGGGGCACTGGCTCTATAGCCTTACTTTCTAGGTCTGTAATATCTTCCAATTAAAATATGTATAACACAAAGAAGAATCTGATTCTGTCTGGAATATGCGTATGTTTAAAATAATTAGATATCAGGGTTTTTGCATCTTATTGGAGGTAACATCTGTAACTATACTGAATTCAGTGAGGAAGTTGATTTGTCAATACATGTGTTGTAGCTCGAATTTATTTTACTCCCTGCTTTCTCTTCCCTTATTCCCTTCTTCATTCTTTTTCATTACTTTGAAGGCAGCTCTGCTTTGCCGCCATTGTGCAATACCTTACATTGATGTGAAACATCTTCAGAAAAGCACTTCCTCAGCTATTTCTTTAATTTACCTCCATATATTCCACAGGCAGAGTTTAAGCACATTTAAATCCAAAGCAATGTGAAATACTCCAGGAATTTCTGACAGGCTTTATGGAGTCATAAAACCATGTCTTGGGGCATTGTGAGTTATCTCATAAGAATATCTGCATTGCTACAGTGTCCTTAAGGTCAAGTGATGTGTACATGTTATTTGAAATACATCTTATCTAAATGAAACAAGTCCTGGATTATGTAATCTGAAGTATCATAGCTACACTGTCAGGACTTGTTTGTGCTGTCACCATTTCAGAGGGTTTAGCTGTGTGGCACACTGATCAGCTGGTTTATGTTACAAACTCCCTTAGCACATATCACGTTATACTGGCTAATCCTACAGTCAGGCATTATGATAGTATGATAATCCTCTCTGGTAGCTTTATTTATAAACACGATTATTATACTTATACTTTATTCTGTTGTTCTTTGTGGCCTGTGACTATGAAAAGAAAAATATCTTTAAATTTTTTACTTTCAATTCCAGGGACTCTTAAAGGAAAATCTTAGTAAATAGAAAATTCTTTCAGTTTACTTTCTGGAAATATAAAGAAGCCATTAACACAAAGAGTTTTACTGTCCAAAACTGACTGCTAGTACTGAAGTTTTTTATCCTAGTCCCACATCTAAATCAGTGTTTGTGTCGCTGAACCAATAAAATCATTACAATGTTTTTCAAACTAACTGGTAATGAGTTTTATTATTTTCTCGAAATCTATATATGCCAATAGTCACAGTCACAATAGTGCTTTTAAAAATAATTCTTGCAGGTAGTATTGTTATAGAATTCCTTTTATGAAAATCTAAGAGATCCCAGGAGAGTTAACTTGCAAGACCCTTATAAAGGGATCTATCTATAGAACTCACCACAGAAAGTTGTTGAAGAAAGAATAGTTTTTGTATAAATAGTTGAAGCAAACTCTAGTTCATGACGGACTAGACTGTTACATACTTGGAATTAGAATTGTCTAAATCTTCATGAAATTGTTTATTTAATGATGAAACATTATAAAACTTCCTTTAAAACATAAAAGTAGGGAAAAGTTTTGAGATCATCAGTGCAAAGAAGAGAAACACGTAGTGATTGGAGATGCTATTGAGTATACACACCACCACAAATTTGCTATGATAAGCATAGAGAAGTTCAGTGATGAATAGGCAAGTCTTTTCAAAACATTTTGTATGGAGTCTAGAATGAGATGCGCAGACTACAGATATCAGATGTTAAAATATCAAATAAAATTAATTTCAAATTTTAAAAAGAAAAATTAAAATACTAATATTCCATATTATAATATCCTATAATATCCCTCCCTGAGTTTTCTTTATAAGATTGGGTGAAAAGGATTATGGGGTGATGGAAACCTGTTTCATAAGTCTGAAGCATGTGTTTCTTGCTCTATGCCCTCTATGGTATAATTGAGTTCAAGTATGGTGACGGTAATGAAATGAAGGCCTTTAATGACACTGCTTGTAGAATTTGATATGTGATTGTGAAAATTAAAATGCTGATGGTTTCAGGTAACTCCTGGATAAAGATCTAGAAAATAAAAGAGGAAAGAGTTGGTAATGTTCTTTTGATGGAAGAAGTAAAGTTGGCTGGTTTTGATCAGCCTACACCTATGGTCGTTAGGTCAGAGGTGGTATAATTTCTTTTGGAGGATAAGATCTCCAAAATGAAAAAAAAAAAACTCGTGTAAATGTTTTAAAATATAGTTAAACTTGGAAATGGTGTGATGCAATAGTAGGAGTCTGTGTAATACTTGATAGCGATGGAGTAAGGTCAGAACAGAGACTGAAAAGAAGTAATGTAGCATCCCCCATCTTTAAAGTAGAGCAGGAAGGGACCAAGGCAAGAAGCTGATGTGGAAGCTGTAGAAGTTCCCACACTTTCAGCTTTTTTCCAGATCCAACTTACATAAAGCAAAGGACCATTCATTTTTATTTTAAAGCAACCCAACATTTTAGATGCATTTTATAGACAGACAGTCAATTCAAATTTTATTTGGAATTTGGAATGTCAAAATCTTGGAAGGTAGAAAATTTGTAAAAAGAAGAGTGTTGTATGCCAGATGTCAAAAGTTGCTTAAGAACACATGCTCCACTATGTTCATAGCAGCCTTATTTATAATAGCCAGAAGCTGGAAAGAACCCAGATGTCCCTCACTGGAGGAATGGATTCAGAAGATGTGGTATATTCACACAATGGAATACTACTCTGCAATTAAAAACAATGAATTCACGAAATTCTTAGGCAAATGGTCAGAACTTGAAAATATCATCCTTAGTGAGGTAACCCAATCACAAAAGAACACACATGTTATGCAGTCACTGATAAGGGGATATTAACCCAGAATCTCGGAATACCCTAGACACAATTCGCATATCAATAGATTTCCAAGAAGATGGTAGGAGAGACCCCTGGTCCTGGAAAGACTGGATGTAGGGGAATGCCAGGACAGAGAAACGAGAGGGGATTGAATGGGGAAAAGAGGGAAGGGGGCTTATGGGACTTTCGGGGAGGGAGGAAACGGGAAAGGGGAAATGATTTTGAATGTAAATTAAAAAAAACTTAGAAAATAATAAAAAAAAAGAGTTTGGTATCAGTATTATGTTCAAGCAATAAACAAAGAATAGCATGCTACAAAATAGATACACATATGTGTGGTAATTAATTTTCACAGCTTCATTAGAATTCATTAGGAAACAGGCTGTTGACTGTAGCCAATAAATATTCTGAGATAATTGGGGGTGGAGGGAATAGAACTATACCTTACAGACTGAACAAAATAGATTTCAGGTAAATTAAAGATTGAATATTCAAGGCTAGAATAAAAAATATTAAGAAAGCCACATAGCAAACATTCTGACTTCAGAGTGAATCACTTTTATCACATACAAAAAAAACCCATCAGGACAAAAAATAAAACTTATTTAATAAATGGACTTTGTTAACATTAGAAACATCAATAGCTTAGAATGCTCCCCAAGTTTAATGAGGGGAAAAAGCAACAGAGTGTGAAAATTACTGGGACGTGTTGACTAAATTTAATTAATAAAATATAGAGCTCAGCATGAAAAAATATCCAAATGATGAGTGAACACAAGAAAAAAAATGCCCACTTTCACTATTAATTGGGACACTGGTGATTATTGCAATGTTTACAAGTTACTTCTCAGTCCCGATATTCTAATACAGAGTAACATACAGCAATACTGAGTTCACATAGGACTGGAAATTTTGATATACTGTTGGTGAGCAGTATAGTTTTGTTTTTTGTTTGTTTGTTTGTTTGTTTTTTGTAGAATCAGACAGTTTAAAAAGAAACTTCACTAAACAATTCGAGTTCAAGATCGTCATAGCTTCTGATGTATAGGTTCCCACAAACAGACCTTCAGAAGTTCTCAACTGCAAGAGTACTGTGATGTACCCAAGAATTCTGGCAGGATGTCTGAAATCACCTGTTACATCCTTTAACATAGCTTAGATCCATACATACTTAAATCCTATGATTATGTTGCACTTAAGCCAAAGTGGGTACATTGGGGAGTTTGGTACATAGTGGAAGAAAATGTTAAATTTTAAAGGAATAAAATATGATTGCAGATGGAATGTTGTGAAAGTAACACCCAGTAGTAACAGCAATTGTACTGTAGCAAATACAAGCTGGGGTTTCCCTTTACATGCCCTCTGCTCTTCACCCCCTAAACCTTCCTCAGAATAGTAAGACCAATTAACCAGTTTACATCCACCATTAAGTCTTTCAGATAAATTCTCAAAAATCTTAAAATTGGACCAAAATATTAAAATATACATGGGTATATACTCTAATTGTATTGATAGTGTTTGAGGTGAAGAATGTCGATGTCACTTGGTTTTGCTATTTTCTCATCATACATCTGTCGACCATCTTTAATTTGTTTAAAAAGTTTTATCTAGCTAGGACACTAATTCGGTGGTTAAAGCTATTTATCAATTTGAATTTTGTCATAACATTTTACTTAATATCATGAAATATCAGAATTTGTTGACTATCCAAGGAAATATGACCTTTTTTGCTTGTGATGAAAAGAACGTTTAACAATCCATCAGTAAGTTGACAGTGTTATTAAGAGCTATATATTCATTTGATTTGTCAGAGATTGATTAAATGGCACTATTTCATGAATCTATTGTTATTGATAGTTAAAACAAGATTATCCCTTATTAAAGTAAAATGCTCACAATACATTTATTTTTGTCTTTAAAAAATAAACACCTATAGTTAACTAAATTCATTCACAGATGTGAAGAAACAAAAATCTTCAATGTGAATCAAAGACTAAACTTTTCACACATTTCAGAAATGTCACCACAGCAGAATTCATGCAGAATCTGCAGTATTTTTAAGTAAAGAAGAATAACCCTAAAAGGAATGTCCAGTACTAAAGTAAGAAGCCATGCTGCAGTTTCCAGGGAGAAGAGGTACTTCCCAATCCTCTTCTAAGATACTTTTGCAGTAGTAGGCTTTTCATAACAAAGAAGTATGTAGGAGCTCTGACCAAAGAAACTACACAGAATCTAATATCTTATGTATTTACTCCCCAAATTAACCATATTTTATTTCTTAGTTTCTACACCCAACAATAAATAACCATATATCTTGCACATTTTGATTATTATGGTTAGTCATAACATCTCATGAATAGAAGCATAATGAACTAAGATGCATTATGTACTATTTCTTAATATAACTATTAAATTTCTTTTGCTTATAGCTTGACCAAGTATCTCAATGACAAACCTCTAGAATGACTTGTATTTCATATTTCTGCCTATTTAAATATTACATAATTATTATTTTAGGTTCTTTTATGTGGTTTTTGGCCACAATAGCTGAGATTATGAGAGGTTATCTAAACAACATTATCATGGTTCATTTTTTCCCATTACCTAACTTACTTTATAAAAGAAAGTCAGAACAATACACTTGTGAATAATTTCTTCAATAGAAAACAAACCTGGTTAAAAGGTTTTTGTCTTCCTTTTCTCCTTACTTAAATTTAAAAACTAATTTGTGGAAGGTAGAAAATAGATAACTTGTTATATAAAACAAGGAACAGGCTTTGGTAGTTCTAAAATTCAGACAGGGGACCAAAATACAGTCACACACACCCACCCTCCAGGTAAACCTAACCAGCACACTCTTAAAATTAGGGTCTGTTCACCATTAGACCAATGCATGTGAGAAGGCCATAAACAGAATGATATGAAATATCATTCTAAACATAATTCTAAACATAAATGCATAAACAGAAGACTGTAGGTTGTATTTATTTTTCCCCACAAAATGAAAAAAATTATTTTCACTATAAAAAATATATTTCACTATATTTCAGAAACTTACTAGTATTTTAAAAGCAAAGAAGCTAATTTAAAAAGTTCTGGAGTCTATTGGAACATGGATGAAACTGGAAATGATTATCTTAAATAGCTCAGAGTCAGGCAAATAATTCATGTGTTTTGTCATATGCAGATTACTGCTCTGTGTGTGTGTGTGTGTGCGCACATGCAATTTGGGTGGTAGTACATCATACAACTAGAATGGGTATTGTTGTGAGAAGGAAAATCATCTTAAGGGTGAGAAGGTAGAAGAGCAATGGAACCTGGGACGTAAAAGTGAAATGGAGGCAGTGGGGTGGGATAAAGGAGCAACAGCATGGGTGGTATACTGAGTAACAGTGTGTTGGAAGAATATCCATAGAATGACACTGCACAGTGAAACTCTAATCTTTGTACACGAACTTTAAAAGATGAACTCTTTCACCACCATTATCCCAAAGGTAGCTGGACAAAGTTTCAGTTTAGAAAGAGCCTTTGAAAGGTAAGATATTGATAATGAATTATGAATTTATCATAATTGTATTTTACTCACTTAGAATAATAGGTCTATTTAGGATATATAGTTGGTATTGTGGAACTGTGCTTCATTGAGTCCTTTTTCATAAGGTGATATAAACAATTATAAACTTTAGCATTTTTAAAAGTCATGTTCTTTTTAGTCTTTATTATATGCCACCTGAATGGGATCGATTGTATGACTGAGCTGTGCCCTTTAGCCTCACTAGTTGTGTAGAGCACCAGAGTTTTTTTCACTAGCCTTTTAAAAAGTGAAAATCCTAACTTCACTTTTGTTTGTGTCAGCCAAATTGTAAAAGATTACCTTCTTAATCTTTACATTTGAAGGAGGCGTCCCATGATGCTGCAAATGTTCCAGCAGGATCAAAGAAAGAGAACTTAGTGTTTCTAAGAGCTCTCCACCCTGTCTACAATATGCTTAATTCACGATGGAGGGCTGAGAAAGAGCATCATCTCCAAGCCTCTGACCTCCTCAGAGAAGTCAGTTGTGTCAGTGTTACAAAATTAAATTTACTAAGACATAGAGAGGATTATTGCTACAATCTATTGCTTTCTTAAATTCCTCTCCAGTACATTTTGTGATGCTGTAATAACTGAAATAAAATTTCAATTCTTAAAATCATTTTTTCTGAAAAATTTTGAAAAGGAACTTATGTAACTATAAATATGGAACTTGATAATAATTTCCTAAATGGCGTGCATTCTTAGTATTTCTCCATGTATTGCATTTATCATATTCAAAAATGCATATTGTCTAGGAATCACGTGTAGAGATTTGATAACTTTTTTAATAGGTTATTAATAAATGCCATTAAACTTTCTGACCTGAATATTTGACATATTGATCACCAACTAAGAAAGAAGCTTATATATGATTGTCCACAATGAATATAAGAATAGATTGCAGGTAAATATTTAAAGATGGAAACTATACGATAGCTTTTTTTTTTGATAAGGACAGTAATTTAATTCCACTGCACTAATAGACTTCGCTGTGAATTAGAGACCATATCCAGAGGTTAGGCATGGCCTCCAGTTGATGGATGGGGCTCCACACCCTTCTCAAAAATATTAATCCAAATTTGCTTCTGTCAAAGGTAATGCAGGGCCAAAGAGTGGAGCAGAGACTGAAGGCAAGGCCATCCAGAGACTGAACCACCTAGGGAATCCATCCCATCTGCAGACACCAAACCCAGACACTATTGTTGATGCCAAGTAGTGCTTGCTGACAAGAGCTTGCTATAGCTGTCCCCTGAGAAGCTCTGCCAGAGCCTGACCAATATATATGTGGATGCTTGCAGTGTACCATCCGACTGAACACAGGCACCCCAATGGATAAGTTAGGAGAAGGACTGAAGGAACCTAAGGGGTTTGCAACCCCATAGGAGGAGCAACAATACCAACCAACCAGACCACCCCACCCCACCCCAAAGCTCCCAGGGACTAAACCACAAACCAAAAAGCACACATTGAGGGACCTGTGGCTCCAGCTGCATATGTAGCAGAGGATTAACTTATCTAGCATCAATGGGAGGGGAACCCCTTGGTCCTGTGGAGGCCTGATGCCCCAGTGTAGGGGAATGCTAGGGAGGTGGGGCAGGAGTTGGTGGGCAGGTGGGGGAGCACCCTCATAGAGGCAGATGGACAGGGAGGAGACAGGGTGTTTGTGGAGGGAAAACTGGGAAGGGGGATAACATTTGAAAAGTAAATAAATAAAATAACCAATAAAAATGCTTAAAAGTATGTCTATTAAGCTTTACTGTTGATAATTTAAAACACCAGTGGAGGGTGTTTGAGCCAGCTTGCCTGACTGCACAATTGATTAGCCAGTGTTAATCTTAACTTAGCAACTTATAAAAATGAGAATCAAACAAAAATGTACTGTGACGGGCGGTGGTGGCACACGCCTTTAATCCCAGCACTTGGGAGGCAGAGGCAGGAGGATTTCTGAGTTCGAGGCCAGCCTGGTCTACGAAGTGAGTTCCAGGACAGCCAGGGCTACACAGAGAAACCCTGTCTCGAAAAAACCAAAAAAAAAATGTACTGTGACTCCCTGAACATGTGGACATTCCTTTTTTTTTTGTCATCTTTTTTTCTGCATGCAGAAAAGACAGGCTTTGTTCTATAAATGACCAAATCAAACCTGCAGATGACATATTTAGTGCTTAACAGGAAGACGATCTTTTAAAAATGCCAGAAAGTAATGAACAACGTTGAAAAGGGAAAAATAGTGGATTTTGCCAGCTGGAGAAGCCTCTAGGAAGCCTGAGCCTTTGAGTCCAGCTAATCCAGTTCACTCTGAGTTTTACTTTGTTTGCAAATGTAGAAACTCCATGTTTAGCCATGGAAGGAAGGGCTTGTTAGTTGAGGCAGATAAACTCAGGCCAATTGAGTTCCTGCTTTATGTGATCTGAATTCTCTATACTATTTTCTTTCTGAATTTTTCTTTAGATGCTGGATTTGTGTAAAGTAGAAACAGAGGAAAGTTGCTTTTATTTATTTTTAGTTGAAAATGAAAGCTTAAATTTCTCTGACAGTCTAATTCTGACATACATTATTTCCAAAGATTTCTTAGATATCACTCTCCCTTCTATTATTCTTAAGAAGTCAACTTTTGCAGCTGGGATGTGTTTATGTGTTTCTCAGTGAACAACCATCACCTCATACCACACACACTCACACATACACAGAGTGGAGAGAGAGAGAGAGAGAGAGAGAGAGAGAGAGAGAGAGAGAGAGAGAGAGAGATTATTATATACATATCGCTGTTCCTTATAACATTTCATTTGAGTTTGGGAAGGGATGTATATTATGTGAAGAGCACAGTATAGAGAAAATTTTGTTTTCAGAAAAATTGGTATCTGTAGAAGCATTGTATGTTCTCTGTCATCTTTAGATGCATTTATATTAATTCAGGCATATAAATATATACTGTTGGGTATCTCTCCTAAAACAGGACATTACAGTAACTTACTTGATATCCTTTCTTTTCAGACGATTAGAATGCCAAATGGGTGCAAGTGAAAGCACCAGAATAATACATATTTGATCAAGATTTACTTGTATACTATGAGATGATTGGCAGAGAACAAGCAATGTTAAGCACTCGGTTCTGCTCAGAGGAACTACGCTGAATCCATAGCCAAGAATACCATCTGTTGAATATGAAATTCTTGGATCAAGACATTATAGATACATTTCCCCAAACAGCAGGGACAGAAGTCTTTCTGGAAACAAAATCACAACAGGGTTGCAGAAACACCCAGTGAGAGAGAGGCAAATAACTGTTCTCTGCATCGTGGGGAGCAGACTCACTCACTGCCAGTGCAGAGTGTGATTAATTACAAGGCATGGTTCACAATGGTGGGAGTAAATAAATGTGTGGCAGGCAGTCACCCTGCTCAAGTAATTTCTAAATCAGTGTATCAACTATGAGCCATAGGGGTATCGAAATCTTTCCACCTGCTGTGATATCTGCCGAGTTTTTCACTCTCAGAATGCACAGTGCTGCCTGCCATACATTGTACTTTTTAAAGATAGAGTGATGTCTGTGTGATATTCGATGGGAAGATACATTCAAAACTGTGGACAAAGGATTGGTTGATACTTATCCCCAAGGTAAACCCCAAATGCATTTATACACTTTTACATTTGCATGTTTTTCTTAGAACAACCTTAATAGCTGTGTATAGGGCAGTATGATAAACTGACACATATATAGGACAATTGTTTAGTATCCATGGAGAGATGGTTGTTGATATGAAAATACCCTATGCAAATGAAAAGTGTCAGGGATTGGCAGGTAGGAAAAGTGACATGGTGGGAACAATAAGAATGAGAAAGCATATGTTAATTAAGAAACTGGGATTTTCCTAACTGCGCTCATCAGGAAAGCTGGAAACCACTATAAGGAAATGTTGATGAGTTCAGAATTCATCTTAATTATTCCCTTTTCTGCCATTCAAACTAATTGTATGAGAAGATTTTATCTTATTTTTGCCCTAAAGTTGTGATTCAGTCCTAGAACCTGGACAGTAGGACACTGTTAATTATTATTAATACACTGTAGATGCCCATTAATTTGCTAATGGAAGGAGTGGATGAGTCTGCGGCAAAGCCGTGCTTCTTAGCACTTTGCATTCATTAACTCATTGTGTTCTTATATCAATTAGAAAGGGGAAAGATAGAGTTAAGTTTCCTAAATGCTTTTGTAAGAAACTAGAGAGTTTTATATACAATGACAGGAGTCACCATAGCAAATTGATTTGAAAGCAACTTTCTTTCCTCTAGATTATGCATTCTCAACTTATTACATAGTAAAAGAGCTAGAATGTCTTTCCAATATGTGCTTTGGGTCTGTGCATGCCTATATGGAGGCTATTTTTCACATGCTTGGATAGGGCATTAGTTGAGGACACTGCCTTGTTCTGAGTCATTCAGAGAAGCATAACCATAAAATGTATCAGTCTTGAAAGATTCAAAGGAATTTATGAGTTCAGGGTAACATTTCTGCCAGCAATGTATAAGCAGCATGCATAGCAAGCAGTAGCCTGGATGAACTCAAGTCTTAAGAATCAATACTGAAGGCTCAGTTCCTTCTCAATTTCCCCTCTTCTTTTCTTTGTGTCTCATGCATGCCATAGAATCACTTTGCATTACGTTCTTGCATACCTTCCTTCAGTTACTTGAATTCTTGAAGGCAAGAGATATGGTTTAATAGATTTTATAAATTAAACTACAGCTCATAAAAAATACATGTCAAGGGTATCAGTGATAATTATCAGAATTAGCAATGGAAAGAACATCTTCTGAATGATTTGACTTAAGAGATTATTGCTGACTCCTTAAAAATGAATACTTGATGTTAAAATATGAAAGAGTGCCTCTTCTCTTTGATAATTTTTGTGCTAATGCCTGTCATCCTTTCAAGTCAGTCAACTTACAGAAAGTCTTTAAAAATAACTGATTATAGTTCTCTTCATCCACCTAGCTAGTACAATGAAACCTTCGAGTACCTTAAATGTATTTTAATAATAAGGTAATTCAGAGTTTTGCACTAACATTTGTTTTGAAGGTGTT
Organism: Tokudaia tokunoshimensis; assembly: GCA_036184795.1. Taxonomy (NCBI): domain Eukaryota; kingdom Metazoa; phylum Chordata; class Mammalia; order Rodentia; family Muridae; genus Tokudaia; species Tokudaia tokunoshimensis. The sequence goes on along the minus strand of BTHU01000014.1, from coordinate 48,483,226 downwards.
AAGAGAATATATCCTATTTAACAGCCCAAAATGTCCTACACTTATCGTTTATACTCTCACCTCCTAATATGGTCTCTTCGCACTACAGTTTTGAAGTATTTCAGACATGTTATCTTGTAACTGTGCCTGAGTCCAAAAACACATTAGGAACAATGCTTGTTTATTTTAGATAAGCAAATTCCTGGTCATTCATCATCTCTCACATTCAGAATGTCCACATGCCAGTGACATGATGTGTTGGCAAAAGTTTGCAAGTTATAGCAGGAGATACACAGCAGAGATACATGTTTAAAATGTTTTAATATTATAAAGTTTTAAAATGTTATGGTATATAAAATGCATAATAAAGTGTATTTTAGGGAAAGAAAAAGAACTTGTAATAAAAACAGTAAGAACATATATGCCTTTTAAAGGCCATCTTGCTATTTTAACTGTTTAAAGAGTTTTGGCTAGTTTTCCAAAAATATAAAATGCCAAGATTTTTTTTTTATACTTTTCTTGGCACCACTTGCATGTGAAACTAAGCAGGATTATAAATTATTCTTTCTTTTGATAGGTATTATGTCCAAAATGGCTTAAATCATAACCATGTTTTCATATTGTTTGAGTCCCAGTTTAGTAATATTAAGGCTAATATTAGAACAGTGACACATTTAGATATGATTTCTTACTCGAGAAACTATAAAACCATTTTAGAAAAGCGCTCTGCAACAATTTTCATTTTTCTCCCATAATTCTGCTTAATGACGCTCCTTGAATAGTAATTTCAGCTAATGGAGAAGTAACATTATATTCGGAGTACCGTCAGCTCTCAGAGTCTTAGAATAAGGAGAGACAGAGAAAAGGCTATGGTAATGAACTCAGCAGTTTAGCTTTCATATGCCTCTTTTGAGTAAAGTGAGCCATTTTCTCCTGAAGACCCCAGATAACTTAGCTAGAGTTTAGAACCGCTCGTCAAATGCAATTTGACCTCATAATTACCCCTGAAGATGTGATTAAGAAACACCTGACTCAGATGTCATGTACCTATGCGCACCACAAGTCATCACCCCTTCCTCTCCTTTGATTTTAGTGGCTGATTGCCAAGTCAGCAGGCTCTGAGAACTGACTTTCCATTTATAGTTGATTCAGGTCATTACACTTATGCCATGTGGGGCGACGAAGAGGTGGTCTTTTATGGATGCAAGAGTCAAATGCATGTTCTATTCTCTGAGACTGTTTTAAAATGAAAAGAACCTAATTTCCCACAAGTCACTTGTAAGTTACTTTAAATATAAATTCTATTAAATACTGGGAAAAAAATCAGACAATATGAGTATTTGCTGCAAACTTTCCTGAAGATTTAAAAATCTCTGTATGATTTTTATCTACAGAAGTAGGGATTTTGTTTAGATTTTTACTTTTTCAAACACATTAAATAGTAAAAATTAAAATGTATTCAATTTGTCAAGATATTTTAATTGTTCCTTATTTGACTAAGACAATGGAGCTTGGCAAATATGCAAAACTTATTATTTATGTTGATTGATTGCCATCCCATTTCATGATGATGCATCAAACTTTTATGCTCAGTTACTGGTTTGTGGTTTACATAGTTAAGTCTTAATAAAATGCAAAGGGTCAGATAAAAATAAAGTTGATGCAAAGAGACCTTTGAATCACAGTTAGCTCCCAGTTATTCTCTCAGGTACTGTGAAATGTGCTCAGCCAAACTATATTATATAATAACATATAATGTAGAATTCTTGTTCTACTTACCTATTTATAAAATAAAGCTTTGATTTAACTCAAGAACTTCAGACTATAGAAACACCTGTGAGATGGAAGAAGAGTCTAATCAAACACTGGAGAGAAATAAATGATTAAAAGAAGTTAAAACTAGAAGAATTGATAATTGGTGAATTGTGAAATTGTAATCAGGCTCTATATGAAATACAATGGTTTCAATTTTGATTTTTTTCCTTTCTTCACAAATCTGTCACTTGATGGAGTAACTATTCTTTCCCTAAATGAATGAATAAATTTTCTATATACTCTGCCTAATTGCATATTCTCCGAAGTACCTGGTACAATGCTGATGCTCAACAGGGTTCTTTCTGTGTTTCCTATGTATACTAGGAAACATTTTATTTCTGAGTATGTAAGCATGACATTATCCATTTCCATACAAACATAAACAAAAGGGCCAAAATTTTGTACTTTGTTAGCTATAAGGCTGAAATCCTAAGTAAAATGTACATGACCTTGTGAGGATAGGCCTCAGGATCAGGAAAAAGTAGGAATTTATGCTGTAGATACATCTTCACATCCTCCCCTGAGCTTGACACGATTTCTCTTCGTTAGAGGAAACTGGTTCTTGTTCTCTAACAGTATCTGTTGCACTACTTCACCATTGATATGTCTAAAAATTCTTAACTGGTTAAAAATTATGTGATGCTTTATAAATATGATGAGATTAAAGTCTTTCCCCTAGTAAGTTACATACATTATCTCAGAATCACATTTTTGCACACAAATCTGTGTATATTTCTCAAAATACCAGTTCATACAGACAACCGACATGCGACTTAAATGTCTCTAATATTTAAGGACTTTTGTTTTGTTTGTTTGTTTGTTTTATAAATAGTCTGAGTAAAACCACGGAAGACACTTAACACCTCAGTTCCATTGGCCTTGTTCTAAAGTTCCAAAGTGCCTACCCATTTGTGCTGGTGAACTTTCAAATAGATGCTAATTTTTCTATCCATGTGATTGAATAGAGATATGCAAGAGAAACCTGTATGTCCATCTTTTGCCAGAGACTGCTACAATCCTACTACCCAATCATGCTGGGGAGGGTATTCCATTGTTATTACTGTATGTGCCATTGTACAAGTGTATGTACATGTGCACAAGTGTGTGTGTGTGTGTGTGTGTGTGTGTGTGTGTGTGTGTGTGTGTGTGTTTAATCTCTGAGGTAAACTGGCCCACTTCTCTATTGTTTGGTTCTGCATCTATCTACCAAAGAATAATGTGCAGTAGGACAATAGCTTTCCAGTGACTTGGATGCTGTATTTTTATTTCGCACAGATATTACCTGATTTTCAAACAGAATAGGATAGTCTTTGTCATAAAGCACAAGGAATTATTTTGAATCTCCTATAATAAATGCTTTGTGACAAATAAAAAAATAGCAGGAAGACTCATTTCCATTACATGCATTTCATTACCGTTTAAGGAGAATCAATGACAGCACAGTTTGCTTCCCTCTTGCCCTGCATGATAACCAAAAGGCAAATACATTTTTGCATCATTCTTGTTCAATAAGATATACAATAGACCTTGCTATGGAAAATGACTTATAGACTTTTTTCTTGTTCTGGGTGCTCATTAAAAACATACCCTCCAAGACCATCTTGATGTGGCTAGGTGGAAAAAGAACTTTGTATTTCTTTAGCAACAGGGGAACTTTATTTGTCTTCTAGAGGGTTATTTGGAAGTTATAGAAATTATACTGCAAATTAGAGTAAAATCTTTCCATGTATGTTATACAATATTATGTGCTATAAATATATTAGTTGGAAGAAAAATCTTTTAACTTAAAACTCAGCAAGATTTTTTAAAGAGACTTCACTATAAACATTATTACTCTATGGTATGTCATGCTTGGTCTCTCCTATAACCAACTCAGTATTGCTGTGAACATGGTAAAGTTACACTTCTTAAATTTTATAAAGACAACAATATAAGCCAAGACAAATTAAGTAATATCATACGTGAGAAAGCATGTTATTAACCAAATAAGCTAATTCAATATAATAAAGGAACTAGTGTATGTCTGTTAGTTCAAGTCAGTCTATTAGTTTGGCTGATAACTGTGATCTGAGGGTGATATTCCCTCTTTCATCCTTGTGCTCAATTCATGGTATAGGTATTCTTATAAGACATGCACTGCAAGTTCATTTTCATCTCTGTATTTGGGAAAATATCTTCAATTTCCACATTCTAAAACAGTGATGATTCTTGTCTATTAGTGTCCCAAGCAGTACTTGAATTAATGCATGTGGAAAGAAATCTGGAAATTAACATTGATAAAGGATGATAGTTCCACAATTTGGAATAAAAGTCACCATAACAAAATCAGTCTGTAGAAATGTTGTTGGAATTTCCGTAGATATCTTCAATAATCTCTATAATAGAAATAGTCACCATATTCTGATATTACATAAGAACATGTTAAAACAAATCAACGAAAGGCTACCTAACATGTGTTGCTTGTCATAAAGACTGAAAATTTTCACAATGGATTTTGAGATGAGATGTGTATTTTGAGGCTAAAAAATTGTTTTGGTTTATCCTGTGGAATCACAGACAGGTCCTACTGAGATAACAGGAAGCATTTCTGATAAACAGAAGCAAATCAGCAAGGCACACACATCCAGCCGGGGGACTGGAAGCAGTTTCACAGCATCTGTTAGAGGCAAATGGAACTTGGGAGAGCTTTAGCAAAAATCCTGCCCTTCGTCCAGATACCACTGATAATGAACACATAACAAAAAATGGATGGTTCAGCTGAATGCTGCTCCTGGAAAACACTGCCTGCAGCCAAAGAACATCTCCCTTTTAGTCCTTAAAAGCATCTAAGTTGAGACCCGTGATCCATTTAACCAAAACAGCTTGCTTCAGGATATGTTATTTGGAAGTTAGTATCAAATATCAATTTATCATACAATTCCTCTGTTATGTGAAAAGACAAGATCCTTTGGTTGAAATTCTAATGGCCGAACTGGTAATTAAAAACAAAAAGGTGTAGCATTAAGAGAACAAAATAAATACAGTACATGTATCTATGTTTTCAGAGACAAAAGACCCTATAGAGAAGGTGCAAATGTTATAGAGCAAACTGAATCATAGACCGGTATAATAGCGTAAGATTTGTTCATGGTTGCAACTGTGGCTTTAAATATCTCTGATGCTATTTTCCTTCTTTTTATTTTAGGCTATTAATTGTGTTTATAGAAATTAGTCCCATGGTGGAATTTACACCTAGGATAAATTATATTTCTTTGGTCTAGTGAGTCCCTGTGTGCCACCCTCACTCTCACCCTGAAGTATAAAACAGGAGTATGATTAATGGTAAGGGACCCAAAGGGATATAAAGAGCTCAATGGGTACACCCACTAGGGGGCTATATAGCATTTCTCCTACTACTGAGAGTCCCTTCACTGCCACAGAGCTGTTCTCTGCAGCTCCTTTACAGGGTTAGCTTCTTAGGATACAACTGTATTTATTTTATCTTGCAAATAATGTATGGAAAGACTTTTGTATATAGATTTTTTTGCTGTAATGAAACACTCTAAGTCATTAACTAATGTTTTATTTTTTTTATTTTTGCATAGATATTGTCTTAGTCTCTTACTGCTATAACAAAATACTGGAAACTTTTTATAATAATGAAGAGAAACACCTTGGTTCACAATTCCAAAGGCTGGGAAATATGAGACAGACTGATGGAGGCAGAGTCTTGCTATGTCTTTCCAGAGTGAGATGAAGAAAGTCTGTACACTGACTTGACAGAAGGTGTTCTTTCATTAGGTCAGGAGGCCAGAGCCCTCATGGCTTCTTTACACCCTAAACATCTCACTGCTTTACACTTGTCTTGCAGGCTGTGTTTCCAATGCATGCACCTGGGTGTCAAAACTATTGAAGTACTTTTATGAACTTCAAAAACTATACCATCTAAAGGGAAAAGAACCAGGTCCCTGCAGATGGCTGCACACTAGTGTATTAAACTCTGGAAGTGAAATAATCAACTGAGATGCTCCAGAGGGAGATGATGTCCTTTGTCAACAACTAAACACACTGATACAACATGCTGAAGGCATCCTGTAGTATAGAATTCAGAAATTATTTTGATAAACTTGTAAGCTGATTTGCATATCTAATTATTAGATCACGGGCTGATGAGACGGCTCAGTGGTTAGGAGTGCTGACTGCTCTTCCAAAGGTCCTGAGTTCAAATCCCAGCAATCACATGGTGGCTCACAACCATCTGTAATGAGATCTGATGCCCTCTTCTGGTGTGTCTAAAGACAGCTAAAGGGTACTTACATATAATAATAAATGAGTCTTTAAAAAATGCAGAAGGGATCCTGTAGTATAGAATTCAGAAATTATTTTGGTGAACTTGTAGGCTCATTTGCATATCTAATTATTTGATTGATATATTTTATTCTGGTAGATTTTATAAAATGACTATTTCATCCTTGAGTGTAAATTAACACACTGTTGCTTGATTTCTTTAATACGGTTCAATAGGAACGTTATAAATGCCTGAATTTTATCTTCACAGGGCTGAAATGGTCTTGCTACATTTTACTTATGTAAATAGGTAACATAAAAGCTAGTATATGGAAGAAAATCTGCCTGACCATAAAAAAATCTTAATAAATATTGAAATAACCTATACGATAGTTGTACTTTATTTTCCCAATGCTGCAACCCTTTAATATGATACTTCATGTTGTGCTGACCCCAATCATAAAATTATTTTTGTTGCTACTTCATAACTCTGATTTTGCTGTTGTTATGAATTGTATTGTAAATATATGTTTTTCTAGTGGTATTAGGCTACTCTTGTGAAAGAAAGGGTCACTCAACCCTTATAGGGTCATGAGACAGGTTGAAAATCAATGCTATAGTAGATTTTTTCTAACAACCTACGTCCTGATTCATTTATAATATATGAAACTGTTTTTTTTGCTGTTAAGACGCTTGGAAAAGAATTATTTCTGGTCCCTGGTGTAGCTTTAGCTTAGATTCACAAGATAGCCTATTTCTCAAGTTTTAACTCACCTTTCCAAAATGGAAGATGTGATCAAGTATGAAAATACTAGGTTGGGTCACTGACTCTGGAAACAAAGTGGGAGAGGAAGCAGTTAGGAGATATAAAAAGCATCTAAATGAGAATTTCCTTTCACCTTGCCTAAAATACTTGGTAAAAGTACACATACTCTCTCAATTAAAGCATAGCAAATTTAGAATTTATTTTGGTAGCCTATAATTAAGCTGTGAAATTTATAATCTCATACAATTTAATTAAAACTGTATCTAGAGTTAAAAAGTAAGTGATTCATTGTTGGAAAACAAAGATAATAATTTAGGAATAATCAAATTTGATGTTCAGGGCTAAACTGGTATATGAAAAAGGATCTGCTGCCTTTGTGTCAGAAATAACAGGAAAGACATACTTAAATATCTTTAAACTTAAGTGTTTTATGGAGAGTCATCTTAGTAAGTAAGTAAATCATCCTAGAAAGTATAGGTCATTATTTATTTTTGGTAAAGAAATGTATTTGTTTTAAACATTTAAAGCTTAGATAGCCATCAGTGTGTGAAAGAGAACAACTCAAATTTGTAGATTCTGTACTTTTGATTTTTCATTGTACTATAAAATTCATTACTGAGTTTGTTTCCTCAGAAGTAGAAACAAACAGCACCCACAGCATATTTCCAGTAAAAGTTCATGTACACTGAAAGAATATTTATTAATTAATCTCCTTTTGCTTCTGTGATGCTTTTCTATTAGCATGTGTAGGTTTTCTATTCAGATGGATATATATATATGAGAGATGGATATATATATATATATATATATATGAGAGAGAGAGGAAAGAGGAAGGGAGGGAGGGAAGGGGAGAGAGAGAGAGAGAGAGAGAGAGAGAGAGAGAGAGAGAGAGAGAGAGAGAGAGAGAGAGAGAGAGAGAGACACAGAGACAGAGAGAGAGACAGAGACAGAGAGAGACAGAGACAGAGACAGAGAGACATAGACAGAGAGACAGAGAGAGAATGTCTCTGGGGCGGGGATTTCCCAAAGTCTTATCACTATGCAATACCAAGAAGAGAATGCATGCTTGGCTATTCTTTGTTCTCACTATGACAGTGATACATTTATATCATTAAATATGTGTATAGAAAATAACTACACATTTGCAAATACATACTATATATGCCTACCATTTGAATTGAGCAAGCATTTTTCTTAAAATATCATTCTTTAATAATAATGTTCCTAAAGCACCTTTTATTTTAATTTGCTTTCTATTAAGTAACTAAAACAAAGATAATTTTTTAAACCAACTGGCATAGTTAATTGCAGGCTCAGATTTGTAAATTTTTCTATGAATAGTTTTGCTTTTTATATGTTCAATAGATTAAAGAACTACTCATGTCTCAATTTTGAAATGAAAAATATTTTTGAAATAAAGAATTTAAGTGAGAGCCAACATGTTGAAGGAGAAAGTCAAACTTCATTATTACTGGGTAAGAATATTTACATGTTTTATAGTAAGAAAATTTATACACAGGAATGATATTTTATGAAAGAATTTTCAGATCATGTGTTATCTCAATGAAATATTGTTTGGGTCTAAATGTAAAAAAAAAAAAAAAAAAAAAACCTCACCAGTCTCAACTAACCTGGATTCCCAAGATTTCTCAGACACTGAGCCACCAACCAGGTAGCATACACTAGCTGATATGAGGCCCCCAACACATATACAGCAGAGAACTGACTGATCTGGCTTCAGGGATGTAAGTTAAACCTAGCCCTCAAGAGGCTTGAAGCCCCAGGGATAGGGGAGGTCTAGTGAGCAGTGGAGTATGTGGTGGGGACATCCTCTTGGAGAAGGAGTTGGCAGAGGAAGAATGGGTAAGGAACTGTTAGTGGGTGGATCAGGAGGGGGATAAAGACTGGACTGTAAAAAAAACCCGATATAATAGTAATAATAATAATAATAATAATAATAATAATAATAATAATAATAAAAAGAATTTCTTTTAATCCTGATATGTTTAATCTAGAGAGAATATACAACCTGGGTAGTTGAGAAGGAATCACAAAGTAGAGTCTGCTAGATAGATTTTCTTGAGGAAGTGTGATGTACCTCAGGTGCACAGCTCCAGTCACGATATAATTTTAGACAAAGCAAGCTGAAAGGGAGGAAGCGGTTTATGTTAATGTTAAGCAAAAGTCTAAATGAATGCTTGCTTATTTATGTAGACCATGAATTATAGTAAGATATGTTGAGCCAAACCTAGCAGAGATGCTGATGTATAACTTCATGTATAAGTGTACATAGTCTCTGAGACTTAATAAAGGGGTTATAGATGCAAGATAAGACACTCAGCCTTTTTATATGCTTAGCATTGGAAGCCCACAAAAGTTTGGGATTCCTGCCATCCTGTGAGTGAGGTAGCTTTATTCTCTGATTCTCTGCGAGTCATAAACAGAGTAGTGGGAGCTGATCCAATTTTGCAGAATATCGGAAGAGCATTAGCAGAGGTCTCCTGGTCTTCAGTGTCTTTCCAGTTGACTTCAGTAAGTCATAAGAGTCAGGGAAACAGAACTGTGGTATGAATAGCTGTACAGAAAGTTAGAAAAAATGTTTCTTTATCTAGATCTTTCTGGACATGCATTTTTCTTATATCTTTGGCATGTGGAAAATTGGTTTCATAATCTCCAGAGAAAAATTTGCTAATTTTTGCCTGGAGCATTCTCTTTGCTGATTCCTATCTGAATATTTTCAACTCTCAAATTAATTTTACCCTATTTGCTATGTTGGATGTAATGAATCAAATTCAGAACCAGCAAAAAGTTATACAAAAGACTACAGAGGAAAGAAAAAAAATGCATCTGGTTTCTTCAAACTGCTTCTGTTGATTCTTACCAGGGTAGCATTTTTTTTTTCTATCTCTTATTCTCATTTATATGAAAATCCAGATAGAAATGAAAGTAATATATTAGCTGTTTGGGGAGAAAATGTTAAGTCAATTATACTCTCTTGCAAGATTTATAAGAACTAAAGTGAGTTTAAATTTGAATTGTCAAAGGAAATTTTACATGCATTAAGCACTCAGAAAACCCATCATATGTATTTAATTATGTACTGGGCCTTGAACTGCTGTATTTAAAGTGGTATTTTTATCCTAAAAAATGAGATTTCTTAGTGAATTGATTCTATGCATCACTATGCATTTAAATTATACCTGTGGGTATAATTCAGATAGTCATATGTGTTGGCAGTGAGATTTGGAGAAGAGAGTGTGGGTGTTAGACAAAGAAACAAGGAGTTTCTCCCTTACAGGCATCTGTTTTAAAAAGCAACAATTGTCTTGTCTGTCTAATGTGAGTACCTTCAACCTCATGATCAGGTGTTCTGGATTCTTTATTATAACTTAAGATTTTTAAGAATATTTACATGCTGAATCCCTGAATATTGGGCTGTTATTTTTAAGTAGAAAACAGCTTATCTCAGAAGAGTAAGAAATGACCTTTAAATCTTCCTTTCAACTGAAATGTTTTGAAACTGAACGTATTACAGAAACATATTAAGCTCACATTTTTTAAGATGCAAAGCATTGCAGAGCATATTGAGCTATTCAAAGATATACGAGATGATCCCCATGTGTGCGTGTTGCATCAGTATATGCTCCTGGTGAAATATGGACAGATCAGGCACTGTGTTACAAATGAATGTATGTGGGCAGAATATACAGCCTTAGCAAACATGTCTATTTATGCATGAGAACCCTCACATTGCTTTGACCCCAGTGACTTTAATATTACTAATGTGGATCATTTCTCAAGCCTTACTAATATTTTCATATCTGCAGTAACAGAATTATTTGAAATGGAATCAGATGTTGAGAATCCCATTAACAGGCATCATACTTCAGGTGGTGATTTTAAATAAAGAATGGTATGTCTGGCAGCCTGAAAATGTAGCCATGTTAGAAACAATATTAGTGTTTGTTTTATTCTTGTCTGACTCAAAAAAAAAAACCTGTCTTAAATCCGGAGTCATATTATCACCTGGTCTCAGTCTGAGCCAAATACAAAATTGAGGAAGACAATGTTTTGAATTTTTAGCCATGATGAGAGGGTGAAATTGAGAAGTGGAAGCAGTATGTCTGGAAGGATCATTTTTACCGTGTGGCAGATTGACAGTGAAGATAAAACAATGAGGAAAAGCATTCATGAACAAAAGCTACGGGCTTGTGGAAGGTACAGGAAGGCTATAGTCAAGTATAATGGAACCAACTTAGAAGTTGGTAACTGAATATGTCATTTGAATATCTAGTTTTCACTTGGTTTTGTTTTTATCGGTTTTTAATTCTATACAGTCAAAAGGATGACTGATAATGAGATCTAACATTTAAAATCACTAAATTTTAAATTATTTATATTACATAATGTATGACTGTTACATTTTGCTAGAGCTTCAATAAAAGTTTTATATAACTTAAAATTATTGAGCAATTGTTAATATCACAATACAGTTTTCTTTTAAATTTGATACTCCTATTAGAATACCCAAGAGGAAGTTATAGTCTGCAGTAGTGTCTTAAGATCAAATATTTATTCAGCTTTCCTTATCAAATATATGACATAGTATATAACCAGTGTCTTTTTTTTCTTTTTCCCATTTTTCTTCAAACAATATCCTTTTCATTTTAATAGTTATGCATCCTAGGAGATATCACTTAATTTATGTACTTCTTTTCTGATGTGTTCATGTAGTTTCCATACACACACATATATATTTATATATATAATTTATTAATATATATTTATATATGATTAAAACATAATTCATATAATTAAAAATGTAGAAAATGTTGAAGAGTCATTTATTTAGGTATTTTCAGTGTAACTTCTGGAAATTTTTATGTAGTCATTTTGATTCTATTGCCATTGCTAGTTATATATTATGCCATTTCCTTTTTGAAAACAGTTTGACTTAGTCTGCTTAGACTCAATATTCTAGTTGTACTCTACATTTTCAATTGTATATTAAGAAAATATTCTGCAGCCTATTGCTTTGCAGGTTGCATTTTTCACTTGTCAAAATTTACATATTCTAGGGTGATATAAGATTTGATGTGAGATCCTCAATTTTGTTTATTTTTCTACCATAGCACAGGATGGCTTACATTTGTAGATTATCCTCACACAGTCCACAAAGCTTTGGGTTTCATCTTCCAACAATATATAAACTGTGCATGTCAATTCATACCCCTGACCACTTGGGTGTTACCAAGACTCAAATCCTAGCATCAGGATTAAGAATTCTCAGTCACCTTCAGCTACAGGTTGAGTTAGAGAACAACAAAGAAGGGACAGCTATGCAGTCTCAAAGCAAACAAACAAAAAGATACTTTGAGCCCTTGACAACACGAACCATGAGAGCTTTAGAGTAGTATGTTGTCTTTAATGGTGTTAAGTTATACTGTCTGACAAATGCAGTTAAAACTAGTGACTATAAAAGCATCCAGCTGTCCCATATGTATCCCATATTTTGGCCTCTGTAATTTACAATAGAAAGGAAAATCAGCTTTTTCTTATAGTTAAATGGTACAATATTTGAGTGAATGAATGTTTAGTGCCTCTTGACAGAATATTATCATCTAACATAGCATTGTTGTTTTTCAAGAAAATGTTAGGTTTTTGCATTATAATACATTGTATGCACTCTGTGTTCTCACACTATTTTGAGCAACTACTTATAATGATTTAATTTGCAAGACTATGTGGCTAATAAGCTTTCTGTTTAAAATCCTCACACTGAGCTTTCTAGGAGGGACGTGGTCTACATATAAAATCTTTACAAAAGCATCTGAATTGCAGGCAGAGATGCAGTATGAGTTGCCATGACTCTCTGTTGTGGCTGCCTAGTTAGCTGCCGCTTGAACAGCTGAAGTGTGAGCTTACTGATCCACTAAGGCCAGCTCAAACAAGAAGCTCACCAACCTCACTGTGACATAAACCTGATACAGAGTTGAGTTGAAAAACTCTGCTGGAATACATGTTCATGGGGTGGGAGTGTTACATAACATAAAGACAGAAGTTGGTCTTCATAAACACACAACAGTTTCCATGGACTATTCTAAAATGTTCCTTTGAATTTAATAAAATGACGTAGGTCTGCATTTTAATTTAAATGATGATTTTTATAATTATAAGTGGTATGTGTAATGAATTTTAAAATGCATCCCTATGCCATTTTATTAAATTCAAAGGAACATTTTAGAATAGTCCATAGAAACTGTTGTGTGTTTGTGAAGACCAACTTGTGGGGTTTGCAACCCCCTGGGAAGAACTATGATGTGGGTGAACCAACACCCCCCAGGGCTCCCAGGGACTAAGCCATCAACCAAGGGGTACACATGGTTCCAGCCACAATTGTGGCGGAGAAATGCCTTGTCAGGCATCAGTGAGAGGAGAGGTCCTTGGTCCTATGAAGGCTCAATAGAAGCCCCAGCCTGGGACAATCGATAAGGGGGGAGGGGGCAGGTGGGAGTGGGTTGGGCAGAGGGACCTCTTCTTGGAGGCAGGGGATAGGAGGATGGGTGTGGATTTTCTGGGAGGTGAGGGAACCAGGAAAGGATACAACATTTGAAATGTAAATGAAGAATATATATAATAGGAAAAAGAAAATATGCAATACAAAATCTAACTTGGAGACACTTTTACTGAGTATTTATCATGCTTCATATATTTCATTTTTAATAACTAGTGTATATGTTAATATAAAGCTACTAAGTCATTTATGTGTAATAATTGACTTATAATAAATTAGTAACTTAAGTCTAGCTCATAGATATAACATATAATATGAATGACTATAATAGATATACTATGGTTAAAAATGTATATGGATGATTTTCAAGAATCAAAGTTGTCTACCTGTAACAAATTACAAAAAATTACTTGAATAAACATCTCGAATACATGTAGCTATGCATAGTTGGTGAGCAGGAGAACTTGAAACTCCCTGGATACAGTCTGTTTCTTATATCTTTATTCTTTATTCTCTTGGAGGTTATTGCCTTACAGATTTCCTCTTTCCATCCTGAGGAAAAGACAGACCCCTCCATGAATAAGTCAATCTCACTAGTTCAGAATCTTTGGCGAATACTACTATATGTGTGTAAATATGTCAAACAGAGAGCTGAGGCATACAAGCGGAGAAGCATTGAGTTCATTCTGTGGATTTATGTCAAGAAAATAACCTATATATTTAATTTAAATATTATACAAAAGATAGTTTATTTCCTCTGTGTGTGTGTGTGTGTGTGTGTGTGTGTGTGTGTGTGTGTGACAGGAAGAGGGGTGAAGGAGCTTATGTCAAGTTGACACAAAACCAGCCAGTATACTGAACACAGAACACCACATTTCAGTAAGGTTTTCTAGATGTCCCAGGTTCCATCTGTCTCTGCTCCTTCACCCCTCCTCCTGTCCCCTACACACACACACACACACACACACACACACCATGAACTCTGCCCGGCCTAGAGTTTATAAGGCTGCAAGTGAACAAATTCAAGTTCTCAAGCTATATAGCAAACACCAATGAACCACCTTGGTTGTTTTCTTTAAATAACAACTAAGTAAACAGAGCAAGAACAAAGAGTTTGTTTAAGTCAATGTATGAGCTTATTGAACATTTATTCATTTCTGTCTTGAAGGTCATTCACTGCTCATCTGCTACTGCTTAGTCTGTCTGTACCATCTTCCTCCTGTGTCCACATGGGGAGATGACATTCATGGTTAATGGAATTTGCTGATAGATCCTAAATTTGTATCAAAGACTGATCAAAAGACCCCTGAAAAAGTTGTGGTGAATTTGGTTTCTGTTTCTTGAGCCTGTGGTCTGCTGTGCACTGGGGTTATATTACCTAAGAATATAACAGCTTTAGGTAGGTACAAAGCTGTTATGATGGAGATGAAAAGGAGGCTTATTCTCTGCTCCTTTAGATGGAAAAGTCACTTCCTGGTTGGTTTCTGGGCTAAGAGTAGACCAGAATTTGGGAAAAATATGTATGTCATAGCACTAACGTTTTATCAGAATTATTGATACTTCCTGGGTACAAGAGATTGGGACTTAACTATTCATTTCAAGTCAATTTTCAAGAAACTTACTTGTAACTAAAACAGAAATGACTACAGTCATATAAAGAAATCTGATTTAAACATTTTCTACTGGTTCAGAAATCCAATGTATATGGCAATGTTGTTTTAGAAAGTGGTAAAGTGTAACTGTTAGGTAACATTGTTGAAAAATGGTGGACTTCAACTCTCTACTGTTGAAAATAAATATTCATATGTCCTTGTTCAAGAGTTTAGCCAAGTCACAATTTTTATATTCTTTCTCAAAGCAGTTCATATACCTGACAAAATTACTCAAGCAATACTTCTGTAACTAAGCACTGGAGCACACAAGGAACCCCATGAATACATGCATGATAGACTGTAAATTGAAGACTAAACAGTAATAGAAGTGCGTTTTGCATTTTCCGCCTTTCTCCAATGAATCCAGGAAGAATGACAAAAGTATATGTCGAAGGCCCACTTACTGACATACAAAATCGCTCAAGCAATGTAGTTTTCTGGAGAGACTGATGACAGACATGTTCTAAGAGTGAGAAAGCAGTTTTGATAATTGGAATGAGTCATCGAAAGTCATCTATTGCCTGCTTTAACTTACATAGAAAACACGGGAAGGAAAAGCGTTCTTTTCTTCTGATACAAAAAGAGGACACCAGTCAAATGATAAGCGATATCAGTGTAATGTTCCTCTGACTGAGTGAGGGCTTGTGTGCTCATGTCTGCACTGGATATTTCTAATTTTTTTCCTTGCTTCAGTTTTATTTTGGCCTTTAGGGTAATAGATTCCATATCAGTATAATGTAAGAAAAAGTTGAAATTTCTTAGCTGAGTTATATAAAAATAGGTCATAATCTGATATAAAATCTGCATCACTTTATATGTCAGTAAGGTAAATATAATTCATTGTTAATGTAAATAGGAATTATATTTTACAAAATGAGCATGACATTTCCCTTTGTGATAGAAATTTTTTAGATATTTTATTTAATTTATAATTACATGCAAATACTTTTGCCTTGACTAACAAAGAATTTTATTAGTAGATATAAAGAATGTGATGAAAACAGCAATAGTTTATATGTTATCAAACTGAAGCATGAATTAATGTTTATCTGTAAGATATAAAGCACAGTACTGCTCGATTTTTCTAATTTGCTAAATTTCTGAGAAAGATCATAAAAAAGAAAATTTTTATAAGATGACAAATAAAATCCCATCTTAAATTATATGTATATTATCATTTAAAATAAAACATAGTCATGTTTGTGGTATACAATTTGGTATACAATCAGTAATATTCACTCTATCACAAATTAGAATGAAAACTCTGTGTTATACTTCTTTTTAAATATGAAATTTATATGAACAAAGATGAAAAGGGTTCTAATGAGAAAAATAGATAATTCAAGTGATATGTGCTGACATACTCTAAAATTAGAGCTACAGTCTTTCTAGAGACATAAGGCATACAGTAAAAAACACATTTCCAGTTATGCGTGCCACGTAATTGAATAATCTTCTTAAGTAAGTCGCCTGCTATTTCAGTGACTCAGTATTCATGCCACATGGTTTTCAACTTGCATATTAACCCTGGTATTAAGACATTCAATTAAGGATGTCATTTTACTCCCTAATACACTGGATTTTTCTATTAATCTATGTACTCCTTAAACTTCTGCTACCTTTTTGATAATTATATGCTACTCTCTTCAGTTAATAATTCCATCAGGATAAATGTTGATTGTCTCTATCATTCCATATATACCTAACTCACCACAGGAAATGCTGAGCCCTCCACAGTTACTTTTATTAAAGAGAGAAAACAAGTAAGATAATTTATGTAAAATAAGGAGCATGCATGGCACAAAAATGCAGTAAATTATAATAAACTATTGCTAAATTTCACTTGGTTTATTCAGCCTAACTGGGGCTCTGAATATTATATGCAGTATTATGAATATTAGAGAAATGGATAAAGCATGCATATTAGACTTTGAGTAACTGATATATTATGAACACCTAAAGATGGACTTAAGATAGAATTTTTTAAAAGTGGTTAGATGATTCTTCTTATTCATGCTATAGTGATGTTTCTCATGAAAAACATCTTCCCTCTGTGGACCAGATATGCATGGATATCTATGCTTGTCTGAAATATTTTTAATATATTGTCATTGAATTCTTGCATCAAAGGTAAGGGTCTGAATTATTTTTAGCCTTGAATAAATCTAAGAAAATGTAGTTTAAAAAAGTTAAAATTCTCCAGGTACGTATACTGAATTGGTAGACCTCTGATTCAGAGACACTCTAATCGCACAGTAACACCTAAACATCCATAATACGCTGTCTCTCCATGCACACAAACACTTAAGAAACTAATCATTTAATATTGATTATTTAGTGTTTCACTGCCAACAAAACTGATGTCAAATATTTAGGTTTGCCCAAGATTAAGTTCAATTAGCAGGTATCCACTACCATTGAAGTTTATCAGACTTGGAGATATACATATATACATGAAAAATAAAACTAGAATGAACTTAATAAATAAGGCATTTTTATGGGTATAGAATGAACAATTAGTCAAATAGCTGGTACTTTTTCACAAGCTGTAGACTGAGTTCATGATTTTTCTGAATACCTTTAGATTTAGTCATGTTTTTGAAGAGATATCTGCACAAGGTTATTTGTATTATTATAGAACTAAGGAAGAAGTTTCATAAGAAGTACAAAGAAAGTTCTGCATATTAAACTGATGCAAAGATAGTTTGCTATCTCATATATTATGGAACTAACTTTGTTGAAAGAGTTTCATTATTTTACCCAAACAACTTATAGCTTCAAATATAAAAAATCTTAGAACACAGATCAGTAAAAGAGCTTCACATCATCTGAAGGCCATGGTTATAACAAAACAGGAAATTTTATTCTTTTTTGTTTTGTTTTGGCTTGGTTTTTTGTTTTTGTTTTTGTTGCAACATAATCTATTCTGAGGAGAGTGGATGATAGCCTCTAGGCTACAGTGAGCATGTAAGGAAATACGGGTGATTTCCAACACTCAGCTACATCATAATGTGGACTACCAATAAACCTGTGTGTAACCATTTCTTCAAAGGATGGTGTTTATTATGTTTTACTCATCTGTTCTCAATGTTGACATCTAGAATGTTTCTTGGTCAGTCTCTGAAGACAAACTGAGTTCAAATATATTATAGGTCACTCACTAGCAGCATAATCTGGGAAAATTACTTGCTTTTTAAAAAAAAATTAATGTATTTACATATCAAGTGTTATACCGTTACCCAATTTCCCTCTCTCTTGGAAACTCCCTTCTCCTATCTCCCCTCTCCCTGCTTCTATGACGTGTTCCTCCACCTACCCACCCACTCCCACCTCCCTGTCCTCAGTTCCTCTACACTGTGACATCTATCAAACCTTCATAGGACCTAGGGCCTCTCCTCCCATTGACGACTGACAAGGCTGTCCTCTGCTAGATATGCAGCCAGAGTCATGTGTACCCCTTGGTTGCTGGCTGCTTTGGTTCTTAGAAAGGGGAACAAAATACTCACGGGAGCAAATATGGAGAAAAAGTGCAGAGCAGAGACTGAAGGAAAGGCCATCCAGGGACTGTCTCACCTGGGGATTCATCCCAGAGACAGTTACCAAACTCTGACACTATTGTGGATGCTAAGAAAGGCTTGCTGAAAGGAGCCCAGTATAGGCTGTCTCCTGAGAGACCCTGCCAGATCCTTAAAAATACAAAGTTGGATGTTTGCAGCCAACCATTGCGCTGGGTGCAGGGTCCCCAATGGAGGAGTAAGAGAAAGGACTGAAGAAGCTGAAGGGGTTTGCAGCCTCATAGGAGAAACAACAATAACCACAAACCAGAACCCCCAGAGCTTCCAGGCACTTGTTATTTTTTAAATCTATCTAGAACATGAGGACCAAACATTAAGTGAGTCAGTGTGACATGCAGAATCCTGACTAACACATAAAGCATTTTATAGATGATCCTACTGTTAATCTGAGATGTTCTGTGTGGAGGCAAATGCTGATTAACTAAGATGTTTACTTACTTAATGTTTCTTTGCATCTCATGTATTTGCTTTTTATTGCAACAGCTTGCCAGCAGTGATAGAAAAATTTCCTTTGTTAAATAGTTTAAGAAGTTTTGGTGAGTCTCCATGTTCTTTATGAGGCAGAAACGTGTTGGGTACCTGTATATGGTATAGGTCCTATGTAGACATCATTATTCTAAAACTCTTTCCTATTTTAAAAGTAAATGAAGAGCTGTGTCTGGCATGACCATTTCTGTTGAAGTTCATTTTCATGAATGCAACATTTGATTTGTACAAGTGATTTGTATATCTGTGAAATTGATTATAAGGACAGCAAAATACAGTATTTACCAACTGATACAGAACCAAAGGCATTTTAATCTATATTTAAGGTCTTTCATGGGAAAAACCACTTTGAAATGAGAATCTGCCTTTATCAATACTGTATGTGTTCAGTAGACTTAGCATGCTGTGAGCTCACAGGATGATCCAGACTCCCAAATCCATGCAGCAGAGCCTCTCTTATTTATAGTATTTAAAATAAATTGTTTCAGTTCTCTGTGGGATTGTTTCCTGTTGAGAAGAACCTCATAATTAAAAGCAGCAACTGGAATAGAATTATAATGCAGGTATTTTGACAATGCGGGCACCTGGTATATTATCTTGAAATAAACTGACCTATGGCTATTACCGATAGTGTTCATTCTAGGGGAGATTTGCATAACTACGGAGAATTAGTCCCTCTGCCCATCTTTTTTGAAAAGAGCATAGAGTATTTAGTAGAGAGGAGGTAATTATGCTATTTGGGATAATAGTCAGATTTACTGTCTAGAATGTTATTCTGAACACTACATGAATTTCAGTATAATTGCTCAGATCCTGTTTTGATAAAAGTTGATTCATTTTTTCAGGTCTTTCTTTAGTCTCTCCTTTTATTCCTATCTATAGTCATTTCTTAAGCAAGGAGGTCTACATTATATCAACTCTTCTATTTAATATTAATATTGACCTTTGTCTGTGTCTAGACATTGTATATTGGAAAAAATTAGAGTCATCATAAATCATACTTTATTTTTCCAAATGGTGACTGCACTTTTGTTTGATTCATTACATATCCATCATTATCTGCAATGCTTATAAGCCAGGTCAACCCTGGAGATTTTCATGGGTGTCCACAAATATCAACTTATTCATTCTTTCTTCAGAGTGAAAATACACCCAAGAGTACAGTGAAAGTATTCTCAAATTTGCCTTGTAATTAAGAGAAAACAGTAAAATGATTGTATTATTAAAGCTAAATATACTTGCTATATTTTAATTATGGTGACATTCATATATAATATGCTAAATGCATTATCTACCAATACAATATTCTCTCATTCAGGCCTTAGTTAGTTTTTTCTTATATAAATATACTATCATTGTGATAATAAAAAGAGAAATAAAAACTAAACATTTTAAATGGATCATCTTACAAATTATCCATTAATAGTATAAACAAATGCAAAATCTTGATTTTAGCTTAATGAGATTTGTAAGATTTTAGAAAATTCCAGGTAACTCTTTGTGACCATCAATAAAATTCTTAGTCTCTCACTATCAAATTTAAAGTTTTAAGTTAAGCACTTGTGTTACTTCAGCCTATAATCAAAATTATATTACAACATAGTAAGATTTTAATTAATAATTTTTCTAGAAAATAGAAATAATCTAACTCAATGAAATATATATTATTGCTGCCATTCAATTGGTAGATAACTACCTATTTTGTGTGATCTTGATTGAGTAATAAATCTTTATACTGTCATTGGTATATATAGCACCCATGACAGATGTTTTGTTGATGAAGAAATTTAGCATATTCTTTGAAATAACCTAGATATAATTAAGAATTTTTATGCCATAGTGCATAAATCTGCCAATATCCAAAATGTTATTCTAGTACTATAAAACATAGATCTGAAATATCATTAAAGTATAAAATTATCTGTATCTATTTTAGCTGTGTTTGTCTCAAAATATGCTATCACAAACACATCTACCCTGGAGAGTGTAGAGAAGGCAGGAAAGAGAGATGAACATGCACAATTAATAAAATATGCAGTTTTATTATTTATTTAAAACCCTCAAATAAAATTGCATGAGCACTGTCTTCCGTGGACTTCTCTAAGCATGAAGTGTTATATGGCATCCTCATTCAGCCAGTTCGCAAAGCTATCTGTGGAGGCAGGAAGAGTCTTTCTTGAAATGGATGCTTCATTTTCTTCCTTCCAGTAGCCATTCAAAGTCCTTTGTCTGTTTATATTCATTATTGCTGCTGAAAGGACAGAGTGGGTTTTCATTACTTCATTGGCATGGGAGACATTGATTCAGGTTTGCTGTCAGTTCTGACCCATTTCCTCCCATTTCCACTTTTATTCCCTGAAAACTCTACCAGTATAGATAACAAAATACACAGTTTAAAATAGTACGGAATGAATAGTGTATCACAGATTAAGCTGATATGTAATTAGAATTTAATAGAATCCCATGTATTAAAAAAGAATACAAAGAAGCTCATGAAAACTATATTTTGAGGATATTTTATACATTATGCCTTTAAAAGTGTATTAATATTACCACCACCCTGAATGTGCACTGTATTATTATTATGAGCAATTTTGATTTCTTCTAAGATATTCTGCTGGTCACAAAAGAGTAGTTTCATTCCAGGACTGATAGATTAAGTTTACAGTTTGATTGGGGGATGGTTGCAACTATTTGGCATGACTCATTCAATGTATTTTCAATTTAGCCCTAACTTTCTATGGCTACTATGATCATCTAACAAGTTCTTCTTAAACTCAAACTCATGTATATATACACAAAAAAAAAATCCTCACATAAACTGCATTCATTGAGTAGCATAGGATCCTTAGGATTCTGGTTTGTTTGGTTTTATTTGTTTGTTTGCTTGGTTTTAGTTTTGGTTTTAATTTTACTGTAAGTAATGGCAACAATATATCATAATGAATTCACTTTTATGGCTAAAGCACCTAGGAAAAATCAGAAAAATATATATATTGCATGCTTTCCTTCATAATAATTATGAATGTGAGGAAACAATAGAATTAAATTTTCTCAAAATTTTTAACTTTTTACATTAATTTAATTATTTAGACACTTTACATCTGGATTGCTGCCTCCTTCCCATCTCTCCCTCACAGAGTCTCTTCCCATTTTCCTTTGAGAAGGTAGTGGTTTCCCTGGGTATCTCCCCACTCTAGCACAAGTCTCTGCAGAGTGTGGAGCATCCTCTCCCACTGATGTCAGACAAGGCAGCCCAGATAAGGGAAATGATTCCACAGAGAGGCAACAGATTTAAGTATAGCCTCCACTCCAGTTGTTGGAGGACCCAAATGAAGACTGAGCTGCACATCTGCTACATGTGTACAAGAGTCCTAAGTCCAGCCTTTTTGTATTCATTGGTTGGTGGTTCAGTCTCTTCACACCTCCAAGGGTCCAGGTTAGTTGTCTCTGTTGGTCTTCCTGTGGAGTTCTTATCCCCTTCAGGTCCTCAATCCTTCCACCAACTCTTCCATAAGAGTCCTTGAACCCCCTCCAATGTTTGGCTATGGGTTTCTGGATCTGTTTCAGTCAGCTTCTAGGTGGAGCCTCCCAGAGGACAGTTTTGGTAGCTTCCTATCTGTAAGCATAAAAGAGTGTCATTAATAGTGTCAGGGATTGGAACCTGCTTTGGGGTGGGACTCAAGTCAGGCCTGTTATGGTTGCCCATTCCATCAGTCTCTGTTCCACATTCATCCCTCCATTTCTTGTACACAGGATGTATTTTGGGTCAAAGGTTTTGTGGGTGTGTTCATATCTTTATCGCTCTACAAGAGGCCCTGCCTAACTATAGGAGGTAGTCTCTTCAAGTCCCATATCTCCACTGCTATGAATCTCAGCTAAGGTCACCCCATTAACTCCTGGGAGCTGCCTCCATCCCATCTGGAATTTTCTAGAGATGTACCTCAACACCCACTCCTGCCAGTTGCAGATTTCTATTCATTTTCCTGGCCCTGTATCTACCCCACCTGATCCTGAAAACCCATTTCACTCCTCATCCCCTTTTCTACACAGTTCCCTCCCTCCATCTGCCTCTTATGACTATTTTATTCTGGCTTCAAATAAAATTCAAACATCCTTGCTTGAGACTTCCTTTTAGTTTAGGGTTTTCCATTTTTTTTTTTGAATCTATGGAATGTATCTTGGGTATCCTGTACTTATGGCCACTTATAACTGAGTACATACCATGCATGTTCCTTTGGGTCTGAGTTACCTCACTCAGGTGATTATTTCTACTTCTATCCATTTGCATGCAAAATTCATGATATCTTTGTTTTTAATAGCTGAATAGTATTTCATTTTCTGTATTCATTCTTTGGTTGAAGAACATTTGGGGTTTTTTTTTCCTGCTTCTAGATATCATGAATAAAGCTGCTATGAACATAATGGAGCACATATCCTTCTGGTATGGTGGAACAACTTTTGGGTATATGCCCAAGAGCTGTACAGCTAGGACTTTGAATCATTTTCCTCTTTTCCTTTTTTTCCTTCCATCTCCTCCCATATATCTGTGTGTGTGTGTGTGTGTGTGTGTGTGTGTATTCTCTAAAGAGATAAATACAATCTTCTTAGTCCCTATAATGTTACATATGTGTTATTATTCAAGGGCTTATTACTTAGTATTGAATGAACAATTGAAGACTATTTCTTTCCCTTTCAGCATTCTTTAGTGGCATATAATCTTTTTGTTTAGGAATAGAGACCATAAGATTTCCCTTCCTCCATATTAGCATGCCCATTGGTATCATCCTTGATCAGGTTTTGTTTGGTCAGCCCATTGAGACTTCATGAGTATAGCAAAGTTGTACCAGAAAGACAATTTTTCAAATTAATTGGATCTCACAAATCAAAAATCAGTTTTAAATATATTCTTTGTCAACTCAGTCCAGTCTGTTATCACTACTAAATTCCTGTATATTCTTTTCTCACAAAGTAGATAAGGGGAAAAAAATGAATTCAAATACCTTAGTGTAGCTTACTGCTGTCCCTCCCCCTTTTTTAGATAAAGCTACTTATAGGAAATCTAGGATAATACTCTGACTTGACAGCTCATCCTCCTGTTTCTGGGAGCTGTGTAATTTAAAACCATTCTTTTTACAAGTGACTTAATTGAGGTTTTTGTAAGATCTAAGCAGACCAATGGAAAAGAAAAGCCATCTTAGGAGCTTTCAATCCTCTAAGATATGTGCTTCTTACACTAGAAAGCTTTGTCCTGTGCTCCAAATATCCTGAGACATCCCCTGATCTTCACTGTTTTCACTCAGTTGTCGCTATATCTAACTCCTTTGGAGTGAAAATTCTCTGGAATAGCAGGAGACTTTCGTGGTTTTTCAGAAGTCAACTCAGTTATAAAAAAAAACCAAAAAAACCAATAAACACTGTTCAGAAGCATTCTTGCTTATTATAGATAGTGGCTAGTGCTTTGATGAGCCCTGGAGTTTATAGAAATGTAAAGTTTATAGAAATCTTCACACCATGAAGAACTCCAGACACATTCGGGTGTGTCCAGCTTTTGCAGTTGCAACACATTGTTGCAAAACACAAAGTCCACTTCTGACGAACCTCACTATGAGTTAACCATAAAATGTTTTACATAGGTTTACATTTTTATGCTGAGTTGTGTTTCTAGCTCTATCCTTGGCTGCACACTGCATAAGGACCTCAGTTCCAGCCAGCCTACTAGGGACTCCATGATGATTTCATCACTTTGCCTAGTATAGAACTGAGCAGGGTAGACTTATGTCACACTTGGAATACCACTGGCATCCACAATTTAAACAAGAGGTTCAAAACAACCAGGAAAGCCTGCTTAAGATAAAATTCCTTTCAAATGATAACAGTCTAGGGTTGATCCAGTTTGTTTTCTCTTGTCAGTTGTAGAGTGAAAAGGCAGAAGGAATCTGAAGCACCTCAGGTAGCAACAGAGAGATTCAGAAGTGCAAAGGAAAAGTGCATAGGGAGGAGACACTCAGAGAAAAAGAGTCCCTGTAAAGCTGTGGGGGAACTCAGGAAACCAAAAAAAAAAGTCAGTCACTTCAGGAGTGCTGAGCTTTTAAAGTCATTGGAAACCTTTTCCTTCCCTAATTTAGAGTTGGCCCCTTTAAAGAATGCTTCCGATGATTAATTGGCCCATAGCTGTTCTAAGACTTGTCCTGAGGAGGTCTTGAACTTGTTGAGGCAGTCCATCAGCAGAGGACCTGC
Organism: Tokudaia tokunoshimensis; assembly: GCA_036184795.1. Lineage (NCBI taxonomy): Eukaryota > Metazoa > Chordata > Mammalia > Rodentia > Muridae > Tokudaia > Tokudaia tokunoshimensis. The sequence continues at coordinate 48,457,933 of BTHU01000014.1, read as the reverse complement.
TGGTGGGAGATAAAATCCTTTAAGTTCTTTGTTTTAACTTGCCAGGCTTTTGTCCCTACTAAGAGGGTGAGGGGGAAGCTGGCCTAGGAAATTCTTAACCTTTGTTACAAAGCCCTGGTCCCTGTGCCTGCAGGCTGACCCTGGAGTCTGTCTGACTCTTAGTCTTTAACAAACAATGATGATTTTATTTTTTATCCCTAGACTGAAAGTCCATCTCTATTTTTCTCAGAAGAAAAGCAACAGTTTGAGTTCTGCAGTTAAATAGAATAAAATCAAAATAGAGCATTAATATAAGGGTGGAGAAGTGGCTCAGTAGCATAGGAAACCTGAGTTGTTCCTTAGCGGACTGCCTTGGCTTGTTAGATCCAAGGGATGATACAGCAGAGATCATGCCGTATAACCGATCACATGCAAGAGGCTTATTCTGGGGTGAAACTGTCTGTGGTTACATTAGAACGGGTTATCGGGTTCACTGGACCGAGAGCTGGGGAAAGAAATGGGGTGACGAGGGAAATATGGACCAAGACAACAATGCTGTTCAAAGTCCGTGGTTTATTGGAGGACAGAGGATTTAAGGTTTCAGGCAAGACTCTTCCCTCAAATTCCGGGATGTGTTCCAGGGAACTAGCCTGGCTGTTCACTGGTGTTGGTCACTGCTCAGGCAGCTGGGCGGGTCACCTGCTTAATCCAGGAATTCGTAGACCTGGAGGAACAGAGAAGTTCACCTTCACTCCACCCTAGGTGGAGCAAGATTATGACTGGGAGAGGAACTTCACTTTGGTCAATGTCAAGTTCCTGCTCGGTGACATGACACCCCAATATGGATCTCTACACTGGGGGGTGGGGGGAGAGAGAGAGAGAGAGAGAGAGAGAGAGAGAGAGAGAGAGAGAGAAGTGACTGGAAAAAGAGTGTGATAATTAGGAATAATTAGGTATGGGAGAGGGATGCAGAAATTTTAAAGGAGTATGCTTTATGCTTGTCATTGGGGAAATATAAAACTTAGACCATGGAAATGTGTTGCATTTGTCAGTCGTGTGTGATGACTCAGCTTCTAGTACTGAGTCCCTGACTTTTAATATGCAGAACTCATTTAAAAAGCAGAACCAAGTACATACTTGTGATGTCAGTACCGGAGAAAGGAGGCAGGAGGATTCCTGGGATTTATTGGCCAGCTAGGCTAACATTAAAAAATCTCCAAAGTAAGAGATCCTATTTCATAGAACAGGGTGGGTGACTTAGGGAACTACTGCCAAGGTTGCCCTATGGCTTCCACATGCATATTGACATGTATGGACCTACTTCGACACACATTTACCTGCACACATATATAAACAAACATAAAAAAATGACTGCAAAGATATAACAGTGTTAATGCAATGTTAAAATATATGAACCAAAGTGCAAGCAAGTCTACAAGGAACTGTATCACATTGTCTGTTTTGTGTATGTTTTGGAGCATTCTGACAGTCTAAAGGTTTTATAAAATATATTTCAGATCATATTTTAAAATTTTAAATGGAAACAGTCACAGAGACTTGTTAACATGTCTTTAGTAAAAGTTGAGTAAAATAATTCCTTGAGCTAAATACTTACATCCCAGCATAGACTCCAAGTTAACTCAGCAATGAATGCTATACTTGGGGTTATTTCCTTTCTAATAGAAGGTTTTGAGCTTTGCAATGAGCAATGCTCAAAACTGCTGTATCTACTTGAAGCATTTGGCAGAACAGAGAGATGTATTATGCTGCAGAGACACAGTTAATATTTTAGCATTCATTAATTCATTATTCCAAAGTTATTCATTATGAATCTCAAATGTGCCAAGCAGCTCTCTAGGCTGGATATTTATCAAGCCAATATGTTTCATTTTTTGTTCTACTAGCATGTTAACATCATTTTGATATTATTCTTGCTAAAAACATGGCATTTCCAGTTTGGAATAGACAGTATTTGTTCTTCTACTGAGCAGTAAGACAGAAATAATAACAGACTGAAACACCCAAGCAAAAGTACCCTTTTCAGCATATTAAGGATGCAAAACAGTTTTCTCCTTCAGCCAGGACTGGGTAAAGATGTCTGTTAGGACATCGAGGTAGAGATAGAGTTCAAATTTGATGGAAGGGTGGGAGGCAGATTATTAATGAAGTCAGTCATGGTGGAACTGCTATAAACAAGTGTTACCATTTCAAATGTCAGGCAGCACGACAATAGTGAACTTGTATTCATTTTCAAACATTCCACATAATTTATTGTACTTTCCAAAGAATAAAGATCTTTAATATGTGAATTAAAATTATTTGCATTTGTTCTCTTTCTTAGATATTAAATATCTTAAAAACAAAATGCACATGAAACTTAATTTTGTGACTATCACAGTCTTTCAGAAAGATTTACACTACTATTATTGGTTGACTAAAGATCTAGGTACATAGTTCTATTATTAAACAATGTCTTCTGGATGCTTTAAAAGTAACAATAAAACAAAGACAAAGCAACAGCAAAACAAAAGCATAGATACTATTTTTAAAATAATTTTAAAATCTATAATACAATTAAAACGTTTACCCTTTCTCTTTCCTCTCTCCTACCCCTTCTTGCTCTTTCTCAACTTCAGGACCTCTTTTTCTTGAGTGAGTGCATATATATATATATATATGCTGAACAAGTAAATATATGTGTATACATACATACACACACACACACACATATAGTCACAAATACAGAGCTGACCATTTAGTATTGGGTAACAACTGCCACATGTGGAATTCATTTTGTGTTGATCAACTATTCCTGAATGTGGGGCCTGTCCTGGAGCATAGTTGATATACCCAGTGTCACTTCATTGTCTAAAAGTGTTTTCTTTGACAGCACGTATCAGTAGCAAATAGCTTCTTGGTTAAAGGCAGAATCTTGGATGCTATGTTCACTTCCCCTTCTCCATTCTGGGATTTTATCTGGTTTAAACGTATGCAGTTCTTATTTATGCTGATTATTTTACTTTATATTTGTTTTTTCTTTCAGTTTTTTCCTTAGAGATCAGGAACTAACATGAAACTGAATGGGTAGTGAGTTAGGGAGGATCTACGAGGAGTTGAGGGGAGGGGAAAGAATGTGATCAGAACACATTGTATGGAAACAGTTAAGCCAATAAAAAAAAACCCAAACAACAATAAATCATATTTTCCTTAAATCTGTCTTCAGCCTTGTAAGACAGTAGCTAAGCCTGTATGAACTGTAGTGAGACTCCACTGTTGTTACAGCACTCAGATTGACTTTGAGGGAATTGAACGGAGTGCTGGAATACCTTAAATCCTAGACTAATTTTATGTCATTAGTTGCTCTTTCCTTGGAACATTAAACTATCCTCAAAATATGTTTTATTAATGTTGCTCTAAAAGATATGCTGCTGCCTACTCAGCTTCTTTGGGAAACTCATCTATCATTTTTCCAGTTTAAAAAGGGATTTTAGTTGAAAACATATTTAGTGTTAGGAACCCCCTTTTAAAAATGGTGTGGAGGATCGAATGTCAACCTGACTAGTGTCTAATTTAGTTCTTTTTGAGATATTCTGACCTGATCTGAATTATAATTTCTCTACTGATCATATAAATGAACCATAAATGTGGATGATAAAGTAAGGAGGCACAGAAGATATTTATGGTTAGATTTGGATACTCACGATCAAATTTGAAAATAAGACAGCCTGCATATCTAAATGTGTGCTTATCAGATGGTTGCTGCTGACTCATTAATCATTTTTTTTAACCTGTTAGGATACTGTTGAAACATTTTGCAATTAAGGGTATATGTAAAATGTTCAAGTGTTCGGTGTCATTTACCCATGTGTTTCTTTTTAATATCATCTTTGTTTCTGGCTGGCACCATGGTTTTCCATTAACTTGCCTAAGTTGTGCAGGTTTTCATTTCATTTCAGACAATTTCTGTATTTCTCTGTCTTCGAAGAGGAAATGGTTGATCAACTATCTCATTTTTTTTGTTATTTTTTGTGCTGATGTTATAATGTGCTGTAGAGTCATTTTTAAGATTAGGTTGTAGTCATGTTACAGCCTGCCCACTTATGTAAAAGAGTAGACACTGATAGCTCTAACACAACTTCTGACGAATCAAATTATGATGAATATGTTGTGAACCTCTAACTACGGAGCGCCAATACTCATTAGTGACCCCATCTCCAAACGAAACTGAAAACCTGTAAGATATTTATGTCAGTTGCATTTTTTGGTATGAAAAGACTCAAAGTAGAGACTCATTATCTGTGTGCAATTTTTCTGGTCATTGTCCCAGATATTTTTATTTTCATTTTTCCTTTCTTATTTTTTTATTTTTCCCCTCCCCTCACCCCCAATTCTCCCTGACCCCATTTCTCCCTCATTTTATTATTTCCCCATAGTTCCTTATTTTGATTCATCATTACAATATCTTTATTTTGTTTTCTTCTTTTCTTTGTTTTTTCTTTTTTTGTCACAATTTTTCTTTTTTTATTATTTTCTAAATTTTTTAATTTGCATTCCAAATGATTTCCCCTTTCCCATTTCCTTCCTCCCTGAAAGTCCCATAAGCCCCCTTCCCTCCCTCTGTTCCCCATTCAACCCCCTCTAGCTTCTCTGTCCTGGTATTCCCCTACATCCAGTCTTTCCTTCCATCTTCTTGGAAATCTATTGATATGAGAATTGTGTCTTGGGTATTCCGAGATTCTGGGTTAATATCCCCTTATCAGTGACTGCATACCATGTGTGTTCTTTTGTGATTGGGTTACCTCACTAAGGATGATATGTTCTAGTTCTGACCATTTGCCTAAGAATTTCGTGAATTCATTGATTTTAATTGCAGAGTAGTATTCCACTGTGTAAATATACCACATCTTCTGAATCCATTCCTCCGTTGAGGGACATCTGGGTTCTTTCCAGCTTCTGGCTATTATAAATAAGGCTGCTATGAACATAGTGGAGCATGTGTCCTTACTGCAAGCAGGGGAAGCCTCTGGGTATGTGCCCAGGAGTGGTATAGCAGGATCCTCTGGGAGTGTCATGCCCAGTTTTCTGAGGAACAGCCAGACTGCTTTCCAGAGTGGTTGTACCAGCTTGCAATCCCACCAGCAGTGGAGGAGTGTTCCTCTTTCTCCACATCCTCGCCAACAACTGCTGTCTTTTTTTGATTTTAGCCATTCTGACTGGTGTGAGATGGAATCTCAGGGTTGTTTTGATTTGCATTTCCCTAATGACTAAGGATTTTGAACATCTCTTTAGGTGCTTCTCAGCCATTAGATATTCTTCAGGTGAGAACTCTTTGTTTAGCTCTGTACCCCATTTTTAATAGGGTTACTTGGCTCTCTGGAGTCTAACTTCTTGAGTTCTTTGTATATATTGAATATTAACCCTCTGTCGGCTGTAGAGTTAATAAAGATTATTTCCCAGTAAGTTAGTTGCCTCTTTGTCTTTTTGACAGTGTCTTTTGCCTTACAGAAAGTTTGTAATTTTATGAGGTCCCATTTGTCAATTCTTGATCTTAGAGCATAAGCTCTAAGTTCTGTTAGAGTTCTGTTCAGGAAATTCTCCCCTGTGCCCATATGTTCAAAGTTCTTCCCTAGTTTCCTTTCTGTTAGTTTCAGTGTGTCTGGTTTTATGTGGAGGTCCTTGATCCACTTGGAATTGAGCTTAGTGTAAGGAGATAAGAATGGATCAATTTGCATTCTTCTGCATGTTGACCTCCAATTGAACCAGCACCATTTGTTGAAAAGGCTATCTTTTTTCCACTGGATGGTTTTAGCTCCTTTGTCAAAGATCAAGTGACCATAGGAGTGTGGATTCATTTCTGGGTCTTCCATTGTGTTCCATTGATCTACATGCCTGTCACTATACCAATACCATGCAGTTTTTAACACTATTGCTCTGTAGTACAGCTTGAGGTCTGGGATATTGATTCTCCCAGAAGTTCTTTCACTCTTGAGAATAGTTTTAGCTATCCTGGGTTTTCTGTTATTCCAGATGAATTTTTGAATTGCTCTTTCTAACTCTATGAAGAATTGAGTTGGGATTTTGATGGGGATTGCATTGAATCTGTATATTGCTTTTGGCAAGATGGTCATTTTTAATGTATTAATCCTGCCATCCATGAGCATGGCAGATTTTTCCATCTTCTGAGGTCTTCTTCAATTTCTTTTTTCAGAGACTTGAAGTTCTTGTCATACAGATCTTTCATTTGTTTGGTTAGAGTCACACCAAGATACTTTACATTGTTTGTGGCTATTGTGAAGGGTATCATTTCTCTTATTTCTTTCTCAACCTGCTTATCCTTTGATATAGGAAGGCTACTGATTTGCTTGAATTGATTTTATATCCGGCCACTTTGCTGAAGTTGTTTATCAGCTGTAGGAGTTCTCTGGTAGAGTTCTTTGGGTAGCTTAAGTATACTATCATATCGTCTGCAAATAGTGATAGTTTGACTGAAAGATATGGAACGCTTCATGAATTTGCATGTCATCCTTGTGCAGGGGCCTTGCTAATCTTCTCTGTATCATTCCATACGAGCACGTTTACTTCTTTTCTATTTCTTAAAACTTCAGTAAGCATCGTGCCTTGTTTCTTTCCAGATTTTTTTTTTATTTTCCTTGCCAAGCTTCTTCAGTTGGCATGCTATATTTACCATATTTTCACCGAACAACCCATACAGTAGAAGGATCAATGTAGTAGAAAACAGAAACCATCCTTACTTCCATGTTTCATCCCTCTTCTCCTGTCTTAAGCACCTATTTACTGTCTCTATAAGAGATTAGGAGGTTAATGGCTAAACCAAAATAATTAACTTGTATAAACCTAGAGGTAATTGGTAGGATTAGAGATACAGGTGTGCCTATTCCAGGAGCCTCTGTTGAGCTTAATCATTCAACTGCTTTACCTTTAGATTAATTTTTAAGCAAATTACATATCACACATTTCTTATTTTTGGAAATGGAACATGTGCAGCTTTCTTGATACAATAGAAACAGTTCCCACTTTCTGCCAGGCATTGAAGAGTGAACTCCCAGAGTTTATACATACAGGATTTTTTGGGTGTGCATAGCTATCCTTGCTAGTTAACAGGGATAAATGTATGCCATACACAGTGACAGCTGAGCTATTTATCTCAATGAAGGTGGGTGTGCAGAATACAATTAGCACAGGATCACTGTTCAAAGGTCATGCATCAATGTCCAAAAGACATGCCAGGTGTTTGGTGTCTGGTGTATCTTTTAGATATTGTCTTCATTATCATGCCCCGGTGCTGAAAGAGTGAAAAAAAGCATTTAAATCATAACTCATTCATGCTAAATAACATACTCATTTATGATACAGTGAGATCAGGGAGGCAGCATCTCTGAATATATAGGTTAATATAATTTTGAAATAAAATGATAACTAAGAAGGAATAAAATGATGGTAAATATCAGAGGATTTGATATTAACCACAAAGAAGTAAATTAGACAGGTCATCACAATTACGTTATTATTTAAAGTGCTAAAAATTCAAGAATAATCAGGGGTGACATTTCTTGTACACTGATAGCCAAGGTTTGCAGCAAAGAGCAACATTATAATCATTGATGCTTGGCTGTGTGGGATATTTTATTTTTGTGGAAATTTTATATCTAGTGTCTTTTAAAATATAGTCAAGAAAATACATTTAATATCTGAGAATTTGTAGTTATTGTTATCTTTCAATATGTAGACATAAGCACTCCCAGTCCTAAAAAATAGTTCCAACAACACTGAACACTTTAATATAACTATCAGGTGTAGGACAATATGCATTTCTCATACTCATTTATTTTAGGTTACTTTAACTTAGCTCAAAATGACTTAAGTATATTTGTAGTAGCTTTGTGGATTAGTCTGGAAAGAATTTCTTTTCAGAAGAAGAAAAATATATATGGATCTTTTTAGTTATCTACAAAACAGCAAATTTAATCATATCTTGCCCAGCAGGAAAGGTTGATAATGCTACTTCCCATTGGTTGATTGCCCTGGGGTTAAATATTCAATATGATCATCATTATATACATTATATATGAATAGCTATCCACTAGAACTTTTGTTTTATGTTTCAAAAACAAAAGCATGTTCCGTGCTAACTGTTTCGGAATATGTCATGGTAAGTGTCTGGACACACTGTAAGGAGATATTTTATTTCACTGTTTTCTCAAATTCATGAATAATGTATAACAGCTCACACTTCTTAGATCTTCTTAGACTGAATTCTGAACCTGACTGCAATTGCAAATACATTTAATCATAGCCAGTCCCCATGTGTTATTTGGAAGCCATGTAGGTATATCATGGGCAGATAATTAGTCCTCATTTTGAATAGACAACATTTTAAATAGTTAAATGATATTCTTTAATACATCCTAAAATGTAAACACAGCTAAATATATTCACAGCTTTTATTCAGCAAAGCAACTTCTACTTGACACTTCCTTGAAGACAAGTTCATGTCAAGATGTTGTTTTCTCTTTAAATTCTCTCTCTTGCTCTTAAGCTCTGCATTACTGAACCCAGTTAACATGCAGGGCAGGAATCTGCTTCTTAACTTCTCCCTTTCTTTGGAAGGTAATTTGCTGCTTGGTAAAGACTTTATGTCTTTTATACTTTCTGTTCTGTTAAGATTCTTTACATCAAATTCCTTTATCAAAATGTTAAAATACTTGTAGAGGTCACCCAAAGAATGAGATTATACTGTTTTAAAGACAAACATTATAGTTACTTTCTTTAATTTTACCATCTTTTCTGTTCCCAAATGCACCAAAAATGGAATTGAGATTTAAATTCCAAAAATATGATTTTAAAATGAATAAAATAGTAATTATATAAAAATTGTTCCTTTTGAGGAAATGAGAGATTATACATAGTTAAGTAGATGACAGAGTATTAATTATTATTTATATCTTTTATTATTATATACCTGCAAGTAACAAAAGATTAAGTTTCTATTAACTTTGAACAGCTAGTAATTATAGCAATACAATGCAAACTGTCAGAAAAACCATTGACATACAGATGGCTAATCTTCTAAATTAAATTACAATTTCTCTTTTAAGCCAAATGTAATATGCATTTTTAACATATATTAATTCAAATAAATAAAAAAGTAAACAACTTTAAGGGATGGCTATCCTTCAATAAATTTTCTGGGCATATATTAATTAAATATGTTTGTCCCTACAAATGATTTCATAAATACCTATATGGGTGATTGTTCTTTTCAATACTATTGTTTCCCCAAACTATGTAGAAAAACCAATATTTTAAGATAGTCACATTTTTCTTCACCTTTGTCTAAGAAAAAAGAGAACATTGAGTAAAATATATTTTAACAATATAGACTAAATATTCATCTAAGTATACACTAGGTAGGAAGAGGATACAGGAAACGGAAGAGAGCATTAGGTTTTATAACCACAGATAACATGTTGAATGCCACTATATTTGAGGAAGGAGAGACCCCTGGTCCTGGAAAGACTGGATGTAGGGGAATGCCGAGACAGAGAAGCAAGAGGGGGTTGAATGAAGAACAGGGGGAGGGAAGAGGGCTTATGGGACTTTCGCGGAGGAAGGAACCGGGAAAGGGGAAATCATTCAGCATGTAAATAAAAAAAATTAGAAAAAAAAAAGATCTTTATGTCATGAATTTAACTTAACATTTTCTCACTCTTTCCTCAAAAAATTCAATTGGCTGGTAAGGGGCAGAATACAAACTAACAGTATATCCCTGTAAACTTGCCACTTTGATTTGTTGATTCTTATGTCTCTCTAGACTTCTGAATGAGGCATGTTTTCTTATGTTGCTCCAATACACAACCTGAAAAGTAACAGAAATCTCCATGTACTTGAAGGCACCTGTTCCCTTTTTCTTATGTTTTACTATTTGTAGTTTTTCTCTATTCCTACAGATTATGTTTTAGCCCCAGCAGCCGCAAGGTAGCAGCTTCCAAAAACTAAAATTTTGAATGTTATTCAATAATTTAATTCATTCAAGAAGTCAAACTCAGACAATGTTTTGTGTATTTTCTTTTGCAAAAGCTAAATGATCACTATTTTCCAGCTCAACCAAGTGAATTATGATCAACATGTCTTGCATAATCTGATAGTTTGCTAGAAATAGCTGTCTAAAACAATATTTTTTTCTTTTCTTCGTTAAAACAGCTGCAACTTTTACTCCCGATTTACCAACAACATACTCAGTATAACTAATAATTAGTACTTTGTCATCTTCTTAACTATGTATAATCTCTCATTTCTTCTAAAGTACCCCCATTATACTGTAGCTTACACAAAACTTTTTTCTTCTCAAGGAATGACAAAGATTCGGAACCTTATAGCTGAGTATACTTTCTTAGATGTAGAATTTAAAATATACATGCACCATGAATATGTGACTTTCTTTTGGATGTATATGACTATAATAATAGAAATTTGAGAAGTTTTATTAACATTGTAATTTTTCATATTTTGACTTGAAGAATTCTTGATTACATTGAACAACAACTGAAGTTGCACCTGGGAGAGAACAGGTTGAGGGGAAAAATGTTGAATTCAGGTCATTACATCTCAAGCTTATTCCAACATTGGATGCTTCCATGTATGTTTGTCTCCTTTTCACCCCTTCACCTCTCCAATTTAAAATGTTCCCCTTATTTCAAACTAAGACATTAAGTATGATCAGCCATCACTACACCGATAGGCCAGAACTTTACTTTTTCCAGCTTTGACCGTGTATAGAACAATGATTTTCTACTTCATTTCCACTCCAATAAATAACTATCTAATATTATATCACATCATCACATATTCATAACCTATATTTTTATGTTTCTTTGCTGTGTTGTTCATTGAGATGCTATAAAATGGTAAAGAGTCAGATCTGAACTCAGATTACTTAAGCTTGTAACCACATTCCAATACTCAGTAGATACAAGCTGTGAAATGTATGCAATAAACAATAAGTCACATGCAATCAGTCTTGACCAATCAGTATTTCCTGAACACATGAATGAACAGTTTTAATAGCTCTTGGACCTCCAACAATCTGTTCTGTATACACTGAGCTTGCAAACTCCATGCAACTTATATTCAATGAAATTTTATCATTTCATGTTGAGATTTTTTTTCACCAAGTTACTGTATCTTGCCACATGACTGAAATCCGCTAGTTGTCAGCTTATTTGCAAAATGCTGACAGGTTGAAAGGCAAAACTTGCCAGCGATTTCTATCTGATGGTCTTAAGTACTCAGAGTACAAGCCAATAGTTAATCCAGTGCACATGAATTTGAAGTGGGACACTTAAAAGAAACCTTACAAAGCAGATGCTTTGGTGAGTGTTTACATTGGTGCAATACTTGTAGCTTTCTCCTTTACTATTGTTGCTCTTTCTTATAGGATTGATTTGTTTGACTTGCAAGAGATACATTGGCCAGTCTTCTAAAACTTATGAAAATGAAACCCCCTGCCTGTTTTCTTTGCCTAAGTGTTGCAGAATAGCCAGGGAAACTAATTCATTGTACACACAGGAAAATCTGTTTACACCATGAAACCTATTTTCTTATGTGAGGCCAACTGCTGGCAAACTCAAAACTAAAAACATTGGCAAAAGCAAAAATGCACACAAACATAAAAAGACTTAAATAAAAACATGCACAGCAGATGGTGGAGATGAATAGTTGATTGTCACTGTCTGCTAGCCCACTGTACAGTCTTTGAATTGTTGCAGTACCACAATTTTGCCACGATTTTCTAGGAAATTATGTTGACTATTAAGCTCTGATTCATACTTTTCTTAAATCATCTGTGGGAGAGATGACATGCTAATTGCACTCTTGAATTTTTTATACTTATGAGAGTGTTAAGGACAGACAAGTTTTGCCAAAGAAAAAGTCCAAATGTATATAATTTGACATTGTGACAGATTAATGCTCAGACATTAGAAAGGCAGTACAATTAGACAGTTTTAAATGTGACCTACATTTTACAGTCTGTATGACTTTAAGGAGTTATACAGGTAAAGTCTCCCTTTCTAAAGACTGTTGCCATTTGACTGACTTAAGTAAATCAAAATCTATTAGTGGACTTCAGTGGGATATGTGAAATCTCATCACAATTACACCTAAGTATAGAAAATTTTAATCTAAGGTATTAGTTACTAATTTAGAATGTCTTGAAATAAAAATTATTTACAGTAGGCTTTCTATAATGCTATTGGTCATGTAAATAACTCTTGCATTTAGAGTTGTCTGAGTTAGTTTTTAATGAAAAACTAGTTTCTGAAGTACAACTTTAAATAATAGCTAAAAGTACATTTTCAAATGCAGGTACCATCATGTACAAATTAAAGTTGAATTAGATTGTATTAAGAGGCATATAATGTCAAATAATTTATTTTAAAATATCCAATATTTTACATATTCTATTGCATGTGGTCTATCTATTCTCCCTGTCTCTATGTTTTTCTGCTCTTTAAATTTTCTCTCTGTGTCTCTCTCTCTCTTTCTCTGTCTTTCTGTCTCTCTGTCTCTGTCTCTTTCTCTGTCTTTCTGTCTCTTTCTCTGTCTCTCTCTCTCTCTCTCTCTCTCTTCTCTCTCTCTCTCTCTCTCTCTCTCTCTCTCTCTCTCTCTCTCTCTCTGTGTATGTGTGTGTGTGTGTGTGTGTGTGTGTGTGTGTGATGCAGAGAATAGAACCTAGCTATGTACAGAGTAAGAAAGTATTTTACAAGTGAACTACACATCAAGACTTGATATTATCTAAATGACAGAAACTAGAAAGATTGGGCTTATCCATATACACATACAATTACATAAATGAAAATTTGAAGTAAAATCATTATCAAACAGCATAAACTTTATGTAAATATGGTTGTAATTATTTCAATGGACTTTAAACCAACTCTTTATGGATTATGATGCTCAGTTTGAAAAACACAAATCTAAAATATGTCTGTGATCCATGAGGTTGTTCCCACAGAGCAAATGCAATTCATCAAAAGGAATAAATCTGGTAGATCACCCATAAGAGATTGTGCTACAATGCAAAACAGTGTTTAAGTTCATAGTAAATTCAGTTTTGCTGGTTGATTCTTAAAAGAATGCACTACTGTCAATCAGAAGTCTTAATGACACTGAGATATAGGTACTAAAGAGCTAGCAGTTGTAAACTACTTAACAAATTAGGCCATGCATAAGGGTAGCCTTGAGACCACAGATAGGATTTTCCAATTAGACTTTCTCATAGTGTCCCCTACCTTTGCCACTGATAACCCCCTAACCCTTGACTGAGTAGTAAAACTGAACGGTATGGTTTAAAATACATCTGTTGATATTTCCAGTTAACCATGTTGCTCTTTTGGAGGAAGAAATTCAACCAGGAAGAGTATGTATAGATCAGAACATGAAAGAAATTGTTAGGTGTGACTGAGTGGGAGGAGTTCATCCAAGTCTCCTTTCTAAATAGCCAAAGCCACTTCAACTTTACAATATGGCTAATGGCAATGCACTGCAGAAAAAATAATCCATGCCATGATAACAGCCCATAACATTATAACCTGTGATCATCCTGAAAACAAATAACATACAAACTGTTTCCTTTCTATGGCACTCATTTTGTACTACATGCTTACTAAGTATGTGGCTAGTCTGATGATAGCAGGTCCCATTCCCATGTCCCATTCTTTTACTAGGAAATTAGACTTTACAAATAAATATTGGTAGATTTCAGTGTACAATATTAAATGATGTTTCAATGGATTTAAAATCATTAGACAAAGGACAGAAGTTAAAGAGTCAGGAGACTTGACAATAGGTTAGCTGTAACACAACTCTGAGGAACTTCCTTGGAACTGTAATTTAATAGTTTGTAAGAGATAGACATGAGCTAAGAAATGAAGAAACAACATACTAATGTCATTCAGTTCTGGAAGGACATGGGCTTTATAGAGATGACTTTAGTGGATGTGCTTGGTGAGAGGCAAAGGAGAACACAAATGAAAGGAAAGAGATTCAAAGTATGGAGGAAGTCAGAACCAGGACGCAGTAGGGACATTTGTGCTGAGTCAGGAATTTATAATGAAGCTTATGGAAGAGGTGTTAAAACGTAGAGACAGTCATCCTCTAATTATTGTTCATAAATGATCCCAAAGTTGCACGTGTTCTATAAATGTCACAAGTACTGAGTCACAGTGCCTGCCTTTCTACAGCTTAGAGGCAATGTGAATTTTATTTTTTCTAATTTTGAGACTCATGCTACCTAATTTTAGAATGGCTTAGTTATCATTGCTAAGAATCCCAGAGACAAATATAACTAAAGTGTTAGGAAGGAGAAGCCTTCAGGTTTACCCTTGAAAAGTTAGTTTCTTGTGTCTTATTGGACAAAGTGAAATTGGATTATGTTAACTGATCCTGTGAAAATACCATATCTAAGTTGAAAGTTTTAAGGTTCTTAACTAGATACTTGAAATTTAACGTCACATGATTCATGAACTGTGTAATGGAAGTCAGTTTCTCCCCCCCCCCATTTCATCCAGTGGATAAAATATGAGCAGTCTTTCTTTTCTCTAAGAAGAAAAACAATAGTAATATGTACCTGGCTCCTGCAGCCACTATGAAATTTACCACAAAAGTTGGGTCTTAAGACAGTGGAAATCAGTTCGACTTGAACTAAATAGGTCAAAAACCTTGCACAAGTGATAGAAGGCTGAAACCCATTTTTTTCTTTCTTTGAAGTCTCAAGGAAATTATTTCTATGTCTTCTTTGGTTCCTAGAACTTTCCCACGTTGTGGGTCTGTAGCTTTAGCTCCCATCTTCAATAACAACAGTGGCAAGTGAACTCTTTCCTATATCATTTTAACCTAACATTAACATTTCTTCTGCCTCCTACTTTCTCTCAATGCCCCCCTGTGGTTATAATGAGTGCTTGGATAGTGCAAAAATAATTTTGTATCTTTAAGCCTCTCTACTAACAATATTAAGGTGTCTTTTTTTTTTGTTTGTTTTTTTTGCTTTTGGTTTTTTTGTTTGTTTGTTTTTTGTTTTGTTTTGTTTTTGGAAACATTGTTTTTAATTCATTATGTTACTTGACCTATTCATAGGTTCCAGGGATTTCCATATTAACACTTTGGATGGGATAACTCTTCCTGACACAGAAAAACTGCCAGAAGACATGTGCACTGGAGGTTGCAGTAAACCCACACAGCTTAGCAGGGTGGACTGCAGACATTAGAGAGTGCCCAGAGCTGGATTTTTTGCTCTTCGTCGGCCTCCAGAAGGTGCATCCATGCTGTTTTAACACTCCCCAAATAAATAGGAAGTAAATAAAAGCAAACATTTCAATGAGAAACAGCAATCATATCCAGAGCTGCTTCATTGATTTCCAGCCCTACCTTTCTCTGCTCACTGAGTCTTGTTAGCTGGTCAGCAGAGGTCATTTCCTTCCTTTCCCTTTTATGTCCTTGCTGTGCACGCTGGGCTCTTCAACATTCCTGGTCTTAATCATGATTGCCATTTGTAGTGTCAACCGATCAACCTATTGACCGTAGTCGCGAAGCAGCATTCTGTACTGTTTTAAAATTCTCCCCATGAATGTTTGTTTTCTCAGGGCCTATCCAAAGTCTCAGAACTCCAATCTCGTAACAGTACTTCTGAACTTGATGTTTACTGGAAACCTTTCTCAGTGTTTTAAATCTTTGCCTGCCTCTTCAATCACGACGACTAATGGAATCACTCGCAGATAGCTTGTTTTTACAGGTGAATATGTAGCCAGAGAAGCTTCTCTGTGTATTTCGTGAAACAGTTCGGTGAAAAACCCAAAGCAAAGAGATTGAGAGTATGTGTGAGTCGTGTCAATTAGCATAATTTTATAGTTTTTCAAGATCACTGTATTGAAAAGCAAAACCAATCAATAGCATGAATTTTGATGCTTTAAAATTCAGTTAATTGAATAAGTTCAAAATCCTGAATTTGCTCTTGTCCAAAACTAATCTTACTACATGACAATTCGACTCTATATATAATTTAACCTTTAGTATGATTTATTTTACATTTCTGCTAAAAGTGTTTGTGGGGGGAAAAAGAAACACCATGAAACATCTGTAATGCTTTGCTCACTACTCTTCTACTCAACATAGCATGTAATGCCAGATAAACTTGATTCAATAGTTGACAGTATCGCATTGGTGCAGTGCCTATATATTTAATAGAACTTCATATTGCAGGAACTGTTGTTTAAATTCTCATTTCCAAATTAAATATTTTCTTATGATGAAGAGGAAAATATATGAGAAAATAATGTCTATAACATGATCCTTATCAGTTTCATTTTGCATAAATTTACTCTTCCAATATAATATAATACAGTATATTACATTGTTTTGGAAGCAAAAATAAGAATCCTACATTCCTACAGTCTTTAAGTACAGAACCTAAATTTATTCTTACAGAAAGAGTATCTCTATGTACTATAAACTTATATTTCAAAATAAGGTTTATTTATCATTGAGTATATATTCTATAGCTTCCTGGGCAGCAACAAATAATTGACTAGCATCAGTATATAGAACTAATGAGGAAAATGATTATGCCAGGCAGATGATAATCACCTAGTTGTCTTACAATTCAGAGATTGCAGACCATTGATATAAATTGATTATAAATTGATATTTAGAAATCTTTTAGTACCTCCTAAATCACATTTCTAGCAAAACCATGATAATGTAGCAAAAATAACAATAACAATAAAATGCTATTAACTTTCAAAATTTTTCATCTATTCATTTTTGAATAGATGAGCCTTCTAGATTAAACAAATTTGCCTAAACTACTAACCTAATAAATCCCTTTTAAAATATTTTATTTTTTCTAAATACATTCCATCTTTTTGTGGTTTTTAAGGGTCTCATTACTCAGAGACACTTAGGAAGTAAGATTTCCAGTTTTCTTTTTGAGACTAAGTTCTGAATTGTTAAGATTATCTTAGCATTTAGTTCTAATTCCAGTGAGGGTTGGGTAAGTGTGAAAATATAGCTCCTTTCTCCTATCTACTCTGATGCAAGAAATAAAATGGTGCTCTAACTTAGGTACTCTGAGCTCCACTAAAACATTACACAGAATTATATAAGTATATATCTGAATGGCTGAGAGAAGGGAAAACTCTTAATTTACAAATAGATTAGCAAAATCCATAAACCCTCAAGTAATGAATTCCAATATGATAGAATCCAAAAGACTGCAAGCAAAATCCCAAGAGTTGTTATTATTAAAGTGGAAAAAATATACATAGAAAAGGATGGCCCCAAACTATGTCCATTCTCAGCAGTATAAGGAAGCAGGAACTGATGAAATAAATGCCCTGTTTCCTGGCTGGGTCTCAGAGCTTCAGCCCATCTGCAGAACTTCTATCTTTTCCCTACTCTCTGCGTTATCACATAACACTCTATTACCTCTGATCTGGCCCAGATGAAGAGTGGAATAAAGGGGAAGCCATCTCTGATGTTCATTACCTGCCTGAGCTGTCAGCCTAAAGTTTTCTGCTGCTATACCACTTTCAAGGGCCAACCAGCAGATTCACATTTGCATTATTTCAGCAAGAATGCCTGAGAGAAGTGTGCATAGTCACAGCTGTGTGACGTGCCACATTCAGAATGACAGTGGTCTAAACCTCAGGGCAGTAAATGCTTCTTGCAATATATTCAATTGCCATTTATCAGGGTTTATTTAGCCTAAGGTATGAAGAAAAGTTGCTGATGCTTTCAAACCCGTTTAGACATTTTAATATTGTAGAGCCATGACAGCAGTGAATGAAAACACTCCAAGGTGTTACACAGTGAATTTTGTAATTAAAGCAGCTGAGCTTCCAACGCTTTATAAGAGAGCTCACTGTTTGAACTTCTTAATTAAAAGTGATCATAATTTCAGAAAATTTTCATTGAAATGGTTGTATCTGAAGTGACCAGATTTTTGTCTATGAAGGAGGCATGAAACAAGTCAAAAGCATTGCTTCCAAATCCCAGGCTGTCATTTGGGAGCAGTTACTGTATCATGGGCAGCACAGGTCATCTGTGTTCCTTATTTATGTAATCTAGTGCTGCCTCACCCCCACACCCAATTCACCGCCCTCACCGCCAAACAAACAAGTGAGTGCTTCAAACAACACAGACTTGCGGCCTCTCTTGGTTCTACTCTAGCATCTCCTGTTGGTTTTACCTGGCTTGCCCATGAGCAATGTTCATCCACATCACTGTCTGGGGGATGGAAGGGGGAATAGATCTATTGAGAGAGCTTTGTTATCTAGATCTCCTTCTCCAGTAGCAGTCACCTTTAGAGAGGACAAATTAGACTTTCTCTCATGATGGTGACCACAGAGATCTCAGGGCAATTGCAAATGCAGCAAGATCTTTGATGGCCATTAGATATTTGTCCTATTGTCATTGTCTTGACCATAGTTTTAACCTCTGAGTCTTAGATTCATTAGATTCTGATTTGATAATATTTTAAGTTGGCGATGATCCCCTTGAGATTGACAGACTTGGAATGATAGTCAACCTCCTAGCAACATAGTGGTCTAGGGAAGTTTAAATGCAGTGAAAGACAGACATTGTGGTTGTTCACTCTATGTTACAAAGATAACTCCATTTAACTATTTGTATTTTTGTTTTGAACAACCATGGTGCATAATGAATCAGTCTTCAGAGAACAATCTGTGAAAAATTCAATAATATTGAAAGATGCTTTTATAAAGCAGCATTTTAACATCTGGAACTCAAGCTTAAAATATTTTCAAAATAGAAAAGAAGAGGGAAAGGTGTCAACACATACTTTCTGTGGAAAGAAAAAAAATACATTTCCCATTCACAGAATTTTATAAAGAATATACAGATACTTGATTTTAAAGATCAAAGTGGAGGATTTTTATGGATGTTTAAAATTCAAAACACTGAGAAACAATCCATTTATCTCATGAGTTGTGCAAATTGTATATAGAATGAATAAATGATGCACATAGCCAAAGGTAAAGCCTCACTAGGAATATTTCAAAGCTCAGTACAACATTGGATCTCTTGGGTGAATGGTAAGAACAGTATATCATCAGTTTCAGTCAAAAACCTGGAATGCAGTCGCCAGGATTCTGACAAGAAGCATCACCACACACACCATCCCCTCCTCCTGGAAAGCTGTCTTTAATTGTCAGAAGCGATCTTCTGTGTTCTCCTCCAGTAATGATGCCTCAAATGCTGTAGGAGAAGTTTCTGGAGACACTACATGTCTCTATAAATTTGAGCTGCCATTTCTCTTTCTAAGGATTATACATATTAGCTTTCTCTTTAGTTTTATTGTTATTGTTGTAGTTGTTTTGGTTTGTACTTTACAAGAGGGTTTCTCTGTGTAGCCTTGGCTGTCCTGAAACTTGCTCTGTAGACCAGACTGGCCTTAATCTCACAGAGATCTTCCTGGCTCTCCCTCCTGAGTAATGGGATTAAAGATGGGTGCCACTAAGCCTGACCATTTTGTTTGTTTAAAAAATAAAAAGGTTGCATCATGTCCTCTCCTCTTTTTTCTTTCCCCAGGTCTTCCAATGCATCCCATTATTCTCTCTCAAAATCATTTATATATATATATATATATATATATATATATATATATATATATATATGCATGTGTGTGTGTGTGTGTGTGTGTGCGCTCAGTCTGTCTAATGTTACTGCGTTATATGCGATTTAAGGGCCTATAAATTGATATTTTGTAAACACTGGTGACTCTTCCATGGGGAAGAGTATATCTGTTGCTCTGAGTTACCTCTAGTTTCTGGCTAGGTTAAGGTCCCTTGAGATTCCCACCTTCTGTGTTAACATCTCCATTGGTTTCTGTCATCCTTGTAGAGTTTTTTAAATCAGTGCCTTGCACCTTTCCCTACAATCCCTATATCTACCTTTCCCAGTATGAATTAAGATGCTTTTAGAGACAGAACATGACTTTTTAGATTAGGGTATGATTTCTTTTCATAGTGTAGGAGATTTATATATGTTTATGATCCAGCCACTCTTTTTACTAGGTAGCAAATTGTATGGTTTGGTGGCATCAGTTTTCTGTGTTGTTTAGATGTTTTCTTCCCCCAGACTCTACCTTTTTCTTAGGTGCTTGAGTGACAATAATTGACCTCTAAGTAACTTCACTGATATATTTTAGAAAGGAACAATGTGATTTAATGGAGATACCCTAAAATGAGCATCAAAACACTAAGTCTTAGACCTCAGCTTGCCCACAGGCTTGACCCCTCTTTGCATCTGTCCTCCTTGGTCTTCAGTTGAACCCAGAAGGAAATAAATGGACGGTAGAAAGGTACTCACATATTCTAGGTCATTATTCTAGGATTCCCTGAGTTATAATGACTTGTAACTCTGCTTTAGAGCAGGAAGTTAATTTTATGTCTAAGAAAAGATTTAGCTTTCCAGACCATTGTAAGCTTTCTAGTAAATCGCATAATTCTGTTAAAATGAAGAGTTACATGAGTTAGGTTAAATAGGAAAGGACCTACTGAGCACCATTTCTACATAGGTTCTTCTTAATATTTCATAAGAGTTGGGGCTTGGGACAGCCAGACAACTTACCAGATAAAGGCACTTGCTACCAAAAAGTTCTGAGTTTGATTCCTGAAATCCATCATGAAAGGACCTAGCTCCTGTGTTGTATTCTGATATGAACATACAGTCCAGAGTTTCTGCAAAAATGTATACACATAAAAGCATACACATTCATAATAAATGAATAAATATAGGAAAAAAGTTGAGAGAATATAAAATTTTAAAAGACCTATAAAATGTTGGTTAAAATCACTTCAGAGAATATTTTATTTCCAAATAGAAAAGTTTATGTTTCTATTAATATACCCATGCTAACAAGATTTGAAGTAGATGTTTTCCATCTTTATTCTCTTCAAAATAATGGGTATTTCATAAATTATTTATTAATACATATTAATTAATAAATATTTAATTAATGATAATTAAAGTGAAAACACACTCTTTAAAGACTAAAAGGAGGTAGTGGTGATAAAGTGATTAAGCCCTCTATAATCCTACACAGGATGCAAGAGGGAATTATGCTCAATGATCTTCAATGTTCCCATCAAACTTAAAATAATAATAATAATAATAATAATAATATGCCTGCAAAATTGAAATAAAAATATATATTCACAGAGAACTATTATACCACTCATTGGCTCCCTTAATAAATTGCATCATAATAAAATTGCATGTGTTAATCACTGACATTGCTTTTGAAGATTTATTTCAGTCATCAGGATGGGAAGTTCTGATTGCTCCTGATGACTCTCTTATAGTTGTTCTTGATTATTTTCTAAATTTGATGACAAACACTGCAATATGTCTCAGCCAATTAGGCTTGTCAACTTTCAGTGTGGTCCCCAATCATATTCTTGACTTTAGAAATGAAAGGAGGTCCTTATTAAAAGTCATCAGGCTTTTTGCTTTTGGAATAGAGATATGGCAGCTTGTAAATAGACTATAGCAGGAAAAAAAAGAAGAAAAAAAGAAAAAGAAAAGGACACAATGCCTTTCATTAAAAGCTTTAACAGGAAAACATTTTTAGCAGGAAATACTGTGGATTGTGAAGTAAGGAGAGAGGGAAGAAACTGAATAATTCTGGTGTCATTGATTAGAAAATAAGCCAAATTTAAATCTAGAGACTGCCCCACCTGTGGATCCACTCAGACACCAAAGCCCTATACTATTGTTGATGCCAAGATGTACTTATAGACAGGACCTTGTTTTGGCTGTCCCTTGAGAGGCTCTGCTAGCCTCTGATTAAGACAGATGCAGATACTCACAGCCAATCATTGGACTGAGTTAGGAGAAGGGATGAAGGAGCTGAAGCAGATTGCAAACCCATAGGAAGAACAGGAGCACCAATTACCCGGATCCCTCTGAGCTCCCAAGGACTAAACCACCAACCAAAGAGTTGGGCCTCTCCATGGCTCCTGTGACATATGTAGCAGAGAACTGCCTTATCTGGCATCAGTGGGATGGGAGGCACTTGGTTCTTTGGAGGCTTCCTGCTACAGACAATGGGAATGCTAGAGGAGTAAATGGGTGGAGGAACACTCTCTTAGAGGCAAAGGTGAGCGGTATGGGGTGGGGAATTAGTGGAAGGGAGACCAGGAAAGGGAATAATATTTGAAATGTAAACAAATGAAATGATTAATAACTTTAGAAAGAAAAGAATGAAAAATAGAACTGATCATATGCCCCACATTTTCAAGTTATTTTCCTGCAAGGTATGTCAGTCAAGATACATGTTTTCACAGATTTAATATTTCCTTGTTTAAATCAAATGGATTACAAGAATAATTTTAAAAGAAGGTATTAGCTTTTTAAAGGAATGTTGTGAAAAATAATAAAAATGTGTGTGTGTGTGTGTGTGTGTGTGTGTGTGTGTGTGTGTGTGTAGGGGAGGTGGTTCCCACATGTATCTTTGTGTTCATTAGTGTGCCTGGCATCCATGGAATCTAGAAAAGGGTACCACATACTCTAGAAGAGGAATTATAGTTGTTTGTGAGTTGCTGTGTAGATGCTACAAACAGAACTCCAGTCGTCTAAGAGTAGTCAATGCTCTTAACTGCTGGAAAATCTAGCTAGACCAGCCCCCCACCATGTTCACTACCTTTGACTATTAAAGTTAAAGGATTTGTTCATCCAGAAGTCAAACTGTAGTGTGAAAATGTACAATGAATAATTACATATTCCAGTAATCCACCCAGAAAGGGAAAAAAGGTAAACAAATGATTAAGGAGTGTTTATTTATGGCATTTAGAAAAATAAAACTTAAATGATACTGGGATTCATGCATATAGCTCTCATTTTGAGCCTAAACTACTTTGGATTACATATATGTAACTTATTATTTATGAGTATACATGCAGTGTAGGCATCAGAACTAGTTTACTTTTAAGTCCCAAGTTGTAGTAATTTGATACTCATATGCTATTTATTTGGGTGATAACCTATCGTGTTTTAATGAGTTGTATATTTAACTATGACACACATTAAATGAAACCCTACAGGTTATTGGTTTAGAATCTGTTGTGGTAGTAGAACATGTCTCTATTTCTTTTTCTCTAAAAAAATAGTAAAAGCCAGTAAATAAATTTTTAATTCTAAAAAAAGTTTATAATTACATATCGTGATATTATTCATGCATAACATGACTACAATATTTAGTCTCAATCCCTAAGAACTCTGCGGAATTCTTGACTACAATATTTAGTCTCAATCCCTAAGAACTCTGCGGAAATGACTTAGCTTGCTGGAAATGGAATAAATTTTTCCAATCCTTTGATAAACAACATTAATTAGAAACTTACATAATTCCATCAGTCCTTTACGAACTTAACCAGACGTACTCAATACATTATATTTTAGATTCACATTCAGCAAGCACATTTGTGAATGTGCTTCCATGTAACATACAGGCACTATCCTTCCACACACATTAGGTCATCTGTCACAGTGATAGAGGGTGGCGGGTGGGTGGGGTGGAACTCTAGGTGCTATTGTTAATATGCTTAGATCTTTAACTTGCTTGTACCTTGCTTCTGTACTTTATACCAACATGCTGTCAGTTTAGGAATGTACTTCTCAGGCACCCTTGCATAAAATGTATTTTAAATATAAGGTTCTGCTTATTTGCATATTTATGAATAATGTATAAGTGAATGTAATCCAATTGGCAACAGCACACTATTTATGGGATAACATATAGATACAGAAAATTATCCTTTTGGACTTAATAATTTTTCTTGTCTAGATGGAAAACTTATATCCATTGAAATATGCATATGCACTTAACACTTGAAAGTATCTTCATGGCTCTGTAATACACCGAATGAATATATAACTGGCTATTTAACATATTTAAATTACCATTTCTCCATTTCTATTTTCTGTAGTTTCTACTTTTGCAAAACCTTATCTTTACTATACACGAAATAAGTAATGTTTGTGGAGTGATGAGTAGCAGGTTCATATGCACCCGGAAAGCTTGTTGGTACATGTTCAATACTGATGGCTTCTTCTTGAATTTCAGATTCAAGACCTCTTCCGGATGTAGCGCTGACTGGCAAGTGCACCCGTGAATGTGACGAGTATGGCCATTCAGACTCCTGCTGGATGCCAGTGCGCACTTCCCCAGAGAGGAAGAAGAGCCAGCCCAAACTCTCCACTTTCATGCCTGTTGACGAACGAGGAAGTCAGGAAAAGCTAGCCAATGGGGAGGCTGCCATCATGGGTGACCGCAACAGAAACCTCCTGAACAAAAAGTTGACCTCATCCTATGAGACCTTCAGTGCAGCTAGTTTCAGCAAAAATGAGGAAGCCAACCCTGAGGATATTCCTTTAACAAAAACAGGGGAATATAAGCCATCTCCTGTCAACACTCTCACTAGAAGAGAAGTTTATCTGTAGGTTGTCAAGGAGCAACAGCAAAGTTCTTTTCATGTATGAGGAGAGTTAGGGGCAAAACCATTACTAAGTAAAACCATTTAATTTCAAAGAGGGGGCTACCAAAGAGACAAAGCTTTGCCTGCCACTTCCGCCTCCAAATCAGGCCTTTAGTGTTACTGTTTGCCTGATGACAGTGTACAAAGTAGAATCCATTCTTGTCACTTGCATGTCTACACCCTTCACTGATCCCCAACACCCACCCTCTTTTCCCTACCCCTCCTCAAACCCTAATAATAACAAAACAACTACAACAAAAGATGGTTGCAAGTTCTTTTCATGGTAACAAGTCTGATTAGCAGAACATAATACATTTTCATTATCCCTAATCTGAAGCATGATTTTTTATCACTTTGATTTGTTTGAGTGTCATCTGACTTGTTAATAAAAGAAGAATGGGTTAAAAATATACTACAGACTCTCAATGCTTTATTATTGTTAAAGTCAGCCCATTGGAATTGATAAAATCCCTTTAATGGTGCAGTCCTTATATAGGGGACCCTTTGTAAAAGTAATTTAGGATGACAGCAGTTTTGATATTCTAACAAACAGAGTACAAATTAAAACTCAGTAGAGGAATGCAGTTCCAAGCTGCCATATGTTGTTATTTTCAGGACAAAGGCATCAACTTCTGTTCCATACATTCACAGAATATACTCACCCAACCTTGACAAAAACAATTATATGAATTATAATTTTTAAAAGTATGTTTTGGAATAGAATCACTTATGAATGAACTTGAACTCTTATGTCATTATAAGGCCAAAGATCACATGGCAGATCAGGGAAATAATTAAATTGATTTGGTCTTGACATAGAAATCCACTAAGCAACAGAAGGAAATGAACCTGTGCACACACAGAAACACCCAGATGCTAGTGGGTTTTATATTAACTCTTCTTCCAGAAAAAGTCTTGTTTTTAAAATGAACTTTAGTTAAATGCTCAGAAAATGAAAGAACTAATAAGACACGTGTTGTCTTATAACAAGCAACTGATCCAAGCCCAGGTCTACTCTCATGTGTTACAGTCAGGGAACATTTTCCATTTTAATGTCATATTGATGCATAGTGAGATACAAAAAGACACACTGGAATATGATTTCATGAGGTCTCCTATTGTCATTTCAAGATCCCAGCTGTTCTTGGTAATCTTCTTATCATTTCTAATTATAATTGCATTTTTCACTTGGTCAAAACACAAGTGCATGGATTTCAAATTCTGTGCAATTCTGAAGCATTTTGAGACTCGAACATTTAAACAACATAACACTTTAATTGACTTGTCATTGCTGTAATTTGACTATTATTCAATGTGCGTCTTAAACAATCTTTGAACATGAAAGAATGAGTTCCGGACAATATTTTATTTAACACAGTATATGCATCTCAAAGTTGGAAAATGTATAGTTTTTTTCAAGAGATACAGAATATGCAGATTTTGAATGCTTTGCTCTATGCAAGATGATTTAAGAAAACTGAAATTTGAGCTGGGACATTCAGTCAAATGTGACAATCCATGGACAATATAGGGGATGACAGGTAAAGAGAGCAAATGTTCTCATCACCGAATGCTAGTTACTTGGTTAAACCATAGCCTTGATGGCTTTCTACAAAACTGTAGAGACACTGTAGCTTTGGGCAGTTTCATGCTTTGCCAATTCTCTTAGATTATAAGGTGAAAAAACCTAGACTATAGGTTGATAATTCACTGAGGTCATCAAAGTACTTATCTTTGAGGAACTTTTCTCTGGTGGGTCTTTTGGGATCATTTCCTTATGCTCTTTCTTAAAGTGGAATTTTCATTTTGATGTTAGTTTATGTATAATAGGTAGAATGAAAAAAAAAGATGTAATTGATATAAAAACATTGGACTAAAATACCAATAATTGAACATGCTCATGTTTGGTTATTATTTACACTATGGAAAGATGAAATTCTAGAACTTTGTTAGGAAACTGCATTCAAGCAGTTCTGCCTTGTATAATCTGTAAGTACCTATTAAGACGAAATACTTCTAAAGATACTTATGAAAATGTATACATATTTTTCTTGCACGTTACAAAGGAAATAATTGCATAACACTGATGTTCAACACTTTTTATATGCATATTTTCTTTCTTTCATGGGACACTTGAAGCCACTAGATAGCTCATTTCACTCTTAAAATCCTTTGGTTGTCTATAAAGCTAATACAGGTCACACTGGACCTTCAGATTTATTCAATCCACATTCCACGATGATGTTTGCACCACATGCCAGGCAGTCATGTCATTGTCCTTTAACGTGTGAACCTCTCTTTAGAACTAAAATGGATGTGAAAGAATAAATTTCAGTGTACTGTAAGTATTCGAAGTAATTCTAGTAGAATTAGTTATCATAACATGTTTATTATATAATGAGCTGGCATGACACAGAAATCTATTTTGTGTTTGTATGACTTTTATTTTGACTAGGTTAAATGTGGTGCCACTCCGTATATAGAGTGCTTTTGAAAAAAAAATAAAAACAAAAAAATAAATAAATGAGTGAATGCAAAATAAGCAACTGTGCCTTTTATACCTCTTGTTATGGTAAACAAACAAGCAAACAACAAATAAACAAACAAATGAATGGTTGTTGGGTTTGGATAATGAGGGGAAATGGGCTATTCCCAGATTTTTTGATCCTGTATATTTATCCATGTTTATTTTCTGAGAATAAATAATATATTAAAACTTTGCCTTCTGACAAACTCAGATAATGGACCAGTCTTAAATATTGTTCATTCATAAGAGAAGATTCAGGCATTAATATGGGGCTGCTTAAAACTCACTGGACAGTGAAATCATTGATTATAGAATCACACAGGGAAATACTATCAGGGGTGAAATCAGTCCATTTTTGCAAGATAGAATATTGATTTAGAAGTTATGATTTTTGTTTTCTCTCTTTATGATGGTTTTTAATTTTTGGTTGTACAGTATATAAACTCTCTTCATTTTCTACACACAAACTCTCAAGTGGACTTCTGCATGATAATACATTAGGGCACATTTACAAATTGAGTAACTATACAAGCATATGTGTATTTAAATGTCTGTAGCATCTGTCTAAAATTGACTGCTCTGTTTGAATCTTGAGAGAGCATTGTTGTCTGATTTTCAGGGGTTTTTTTTTTTTTTGTTGTTGTTTGTTTGTTTTTTTAAACTGGCCTGTTGCCTGAGTTTTAGAAAACGGAGGAGGCAGTATTTTTATGAGAGAAAGAACTAAGATGGTACAGAGGATGTTTGCCTGAAAGGCTACCCTGGGAGGCCGGGTTAGAGGAAAATACAAGATGAAATACACAGGCCAGAAAGAAACTGGCAGGAATCAAACAGCCATTTTAAAACAGTTGTATGACATCTTAAGACCTATGACATTAAAAAATCATAGGTTAGATCAGTAGTAGATAAATAGGTGCCTCCTTAAAATAATAAATTAAAGGAGCAAAGTTCATCAGGGATATGATAAAGCTTGTTAATTGTGACCCAGGCGTGGTGTGTGTGACATCTGGTTGCGGCATCATTTGTTCAGCTACCTAGGGTTTACTTTCAGACAACTTTTCCTACATTTTAAAGCACTTGCATTCCGTGTGGTACGATCTGTTTGTAATGTTAATCATTGACTATTGTTCTGCTACTTGGATGTTGATAGTGAAGCAGAGAACAATTAATCATCATTGATTATGTCACTATGCACGCGACTTTGCTAAACATGACGAAATGTATTAAACACTCGTCCAACTATTTATGAAATACTTTACATAATTTAATTTCCTTTTGTACAGTTTTATGTAAATAAATTGCTTGTCATTTTTGTCTTTACAAATTAAAATATAACATGATCAAATGGTTTCACACTTGTGTGTTTCTCTGTTGACAATAAATTCCGTTTTGACAGGGAAGAAAGAGACTGAGTACCTTTATCATTTTGATTTAATATGCATTGCTTTCTGCTAGGTTAAGGTAAATCAAGGCAAATGACCTGGCCCAATGAGTAACACAAATCATCAGGCAATTAATCACTTCCAATTTTCAGCTGTCTCAATAGAAGAGGTTTTAGGTTTACTATTTTGAGAGAAAAAAAATCATATGTGCTTAACATTCCTGGGTATCATGGAGATCTGTGATTAAAAGGATCTTCATGCTCCTATCACATGTGTAATTTGCACTTTACATTTCTTGATAGTAGAATGGAACTTATATTCTTCAATCAAGATATTCCTGGGCCAGTGACACAGGTAGGCTTAAAGTCTCATACTATACACAAGAAAATATTTTTAAAAGATATTTTAACAAGAATTTTTCCTCCAGTGGTACTTACAAAATTTTCACACTTAAGATCAAATTAACTCCAAGTCATAATATATCCTGTATAGGATTATTAACATTATTATTGTTGGTTTGTACTCTGGGGAAATCAAACTTAGGACTTAATACATTATGTATTCCATAGATATACATTCCCAGACCACAAAATTCTTTTATTTATTTATTTATTTATTTTTGATTTTTTTTTTTTTGAGACAGGGTTTCTCTGCATAGCCCTGGCTGTCCTGGAACTCATTCTGTAGACCAGGTTGGCCTTGAACTCAGAAATCTGCCTGCCTCTGCCTCCCAAGTGCTGGTATTAAAGGTGTGTGCCACTACTGCCCAGCTCACAAAATTCTTATATTTAGGTCAAGTCAAAGACAATTAAAAAATCATTGAAAACTTAAAATATATATTATGTGAGGTATGAGAAAAGTAATTTGAAAATAGAAATAAAATCTATAGCTTTGCTTTTCTTTGAGTATTCTCTATTATATATCTTTAAAGCATTTATCATCCTCTGTGTTCTAATGTTTCTATTTGCATTTGTTTGAAGTTCATATTCTTAACTATAAGAATACTATTTTATCATGAACTTAATAAGGTTCAAACAACTGACTTCTCTAGTTATCTTTCTTCCAGCCCTGAGACTTGAGAGACTCTTCTGGGTACAGTGATATGTTGCATGGGATGTTTACACCACCTTACTGCAGTACAAAGAGTCACCTTAGAAAGATTCACACCTCAAATTTGTCTCCTTTTCTCTGCCTTTCAACATTTGAAAACTCAGCCTTCTCTTTTCTTCTTTTAGGTAGAATTATATATACTTTTTCACGTCAATGATATCCTGGTGATTTGACTTTTATTGGCAATCTTCCTCCTCTAAATAAGGAAATTGGATGAAGTCTGATGAGGAAATGTACTTTAGGATGTAATGAGGGAAGCAATGGCATGTCAATCCATTTGACTTTCTGTTGCTCTAAGCTTGTAAAAAACAAACCACCATGTACTTTTCAATACGCAACTTAGTATTTGAAAAGTCTATGAATAATTTTACCATGAAGTCATAGCCTTATGATAATATTTTAAAACAAAGCAAAACAACCCTCAGAAATATAGTGAAGTGCTTCGGAAGATATACAAACACAGTGTAGGCCCACACATCTATCTGGTGGGCCTGAGTAGATGGCTTAGTACCACCCAGTACCCCCCAGAGCTCCCAGGAACTAAACCATCAACCAAAGAGTACACATGGAGAGACTCATGGCTCCAGATGCATAAGTAACAGAGGATGGCCTTGTTGGACATCAAAGGGAGGAGAGGCCCTTGGTCCTGAGAAGGCTCGATGCCCCAGTATAGGGAAATGCCAGGACAGGTAAGAGTGGATGGATTTATGAGCAGGGGGATGGGGGATGGGTTAGGGAATTTTCGGGGAGTGGGAACCAAGAAAGGGGACAACATTTGAGATGTAAATAAAGAATATATAATAATAATAATAATAATAATAATAATAATAATAGTAATAATAATAAAAAGACTCCTTATAGCCTTTGCAGAAGCTCAGAGTTAGGTTCCCAGAATATAATTTAGCTACAGGAATGTCTGGCCTTCTTAGATATCTACAGACACAATGACAGACATAAACACACACATACACACACACACACACACACACACACACACACACACACACAGACAGAGAAAGAGGGAGAGAGAGAGAGAGAGAAATCTAATGAGGAAAAAATGCTTCATGGTGTTGGTTCTAAGGTTAAGGGTAGCCTTAGAACTGGTAGCCTTAGAACCTGCATCTTGAAAGTTAGCATGGAGATGTGCTTCAGGCCCTTGCGTTAATAGTGTATATTACAGTTTGCAAAGTGTTTTTGTAGGATTTATCTAAAATTTCTAGAATTTGCAGATGTTATTTGGGCCATATAGGGAGGTAGACTTTATGGTCATTAAATGTTTTAAAAATTAAAATAAAAATGCAAACACACATTTCTACCCATATTGATATATCCATCCATTTAAGGACACATATAGCAATCAAAATACTTTTACCTGATATCCTACACTGAGAGGAAAAGAAACCTCACATTTCCCTAAATATACTAGTCCATGGATAGTACAGGAATTTGGGTGGTGGAATACTAAGTATGCAAATGATAACAATTTCTTTTTGTTTTGTTTTGTTTAGTTTTTCAGAGACTTGGTTTCTCTGTGTATTCTTGACTAACCTGGAACTCGCTCTGTAGCACAGGCTAGCCTCAGACTCACAGAGATCCACCTGCCTTTGTCTCCCAAGTTATGTGATTAAAGGCTTGTGACACTACTGCCAAACTTGTTTTTACTAGACATTGTTCAACATACCTGGGAAGTAATAATTTGTCTCACATTCTTTTTTTTTTTTTTTTTTTTTTTTTTTATATAAGGCAACATTTAATTGAGGCTGGCTTACAGGTTCAGAAATTCAGTCCATTATCTTTAAGTTGGGAACATGGCAGCATCCAGGCAGGCATGTTACTGGCGAAGCTGAGAGTTCTACAGCTTCATCTGAAGGCTGCTAGCAGAATACTGGCTTCCAGGCAATTAGGATGAGAGTCTTTTTTTTTTTTTTTTAATTTTATTTTATTTTATTTTTTTAAGTTACATTCCAAATCACTTCCCCTTTCCCGTTTCCTCCCTCCCCGAAAGTCCCATAAGCCCCCTTCCCTCCCTCTTTTCTCCGTTCAACCCCCTCTCATTACTCTGTCCTGGCGTTCCCCTACATCCAGTCTTTCCAGGACCAGGGGTCTCTCCTTCCATCTTTTTAGAAATCTATTGATATGCTGATTGTGTCTAGGGTATTCTGAGATTCTGGGTCAATATCCCCTTATCAGTGACTTCATACCATGTGTGATCTTTTGTGATTGGGTTACCTCACTAAGGATGATATTTTCAAGTTCTGACCATTTGCCTAGGAATTTCGTGAATTCATTGTTTTTAATTGCAGAGTAGTATTCCATTGTGTAAATATACCACATCTTCTGAATCCATTCCTCCGTTGAGGGACATCTGGGTTCTTTCCAGCTTCTGGCTATTATAAATAAGGCTGCTATGAATATAGTGGAGCATGTGTCCTTATTGCATGCAGGTAAAGTCTCTGGGTATATGCCCAGGAGTGGTATAGCCGGATCCTCCGGAAGTGTCATGCCCAGTTTTCTGAGGAGCCGCCAGACTGCTTTCCAGAGTGGTTGTACCAGCCTGCAATTCCACCAGCAGTGGAGGAGTGTTCCTCTTTCTCCACATCCTCGCCAACAACTGCTGTCTCCTGTGTTTTTGATCTTAGCCATCCTGACTGGTGTGAGATGGAATCTCAGGGTTGTTTTGATTTGCATTTCCCTAATGACTAAGGATGATGAACATCTCTTTAGGTGCTTCTCAGCCATTAGATATTCTTCAGGTGAGAACTCTTTGTTTAGCTCTGTACCCCATTTTTTAATAGGGTTACTTGCCTCTCTGGAGTTTAACTTCTTGAGTTCTTTGTATATCTTGGATATTAGCCCTCTGTCGGATGTAAGGTTGGTAAAGATCATTTCCCAGTTAGTTGGTTGCCGCTTTGTCTTTTTGACAGTGTCTTTTGCCTTGCAAAAACTTTGTAATTTAATGAGGTCCCATTTGTCTATTCTTGATCTTAGAGTATTCTTGACAACAAATTATAATATATATATATATGAATGACTACTCATGGCCTTGTATGCTTGTATGTTAGGAAATGTATTTTTTGGTAGAAATTGGCTAAATGGTAAATGGTCAAGCTTTAAGAATCAGAGGTATAAAACTAAATAAAATGTCAAATTCCATCACATAGTTTTGACAACTTAAAATTATTTTTTGTTTTTGTTTGTTTCTTTGTTTTTGAGCCATTTGTTTGCATACAGATGTCTTCTGTTGAGTTTTGCTGTATTTTCTTTAGTGGTCCCCCATCCTCTACTTCACCCATTTTCAAGACTGTCTGTACACTTACATAGTGTTTGCTGGTTCTTTGTTTCCCCTTTGTAAAGCAAAGCTAGTTTTTGAGGAGACTGAATTAACATTAGCAGCTAACCTGGCACCAATTGACTTGCACTGCAATCTGCTTTGTTTTGATAGACATTCAGGACATCAACTTCTTGAGCTCCAGAACGGAGCCAGAAGAGTGACTAAACTTGCATTTGTTTATTTTCTCTTAATCTTTATTCCCTTCTCCAGTATTTCTTTACAAACTGCATGAAGTTGATTAAGCAAGATAATATGGATTTTATAAGCTGCAGGAAATAAAGAAAAGATAGGAATGCTAAAACATGCAAAGTTAGAAATATATATATCTTTCCTTTGCAAACCTTAAACTTTGTTGTTTCCTGTTGTATTCATTTGCTAAATGGAAATCTTATTCCTGGGTTGAATTTCATATGCATGACTCACACAGAAATAACTTTGTCTCCTTTTTGAATGTCCCAAGGGAAAATAAAGAAACTGGTTAGTAGTTAATAAACATAAAAATTTGCCCCACATAATTTCAGATGATGATGAGTGAACATTATACCTCACTTGTGATGATCAGTGCTTTTTTTCCTTTAAAAGTTATAACTCAAATGATTAATTAAGAGAAAGGTCTTAAAACAGATGAAGGTCCACAGAGTAATGCTAGATATATAATCGTGAAGATTAGATTGGGATTTGAAAAATGAAAGTGTTAATTAATATGCCTAATTTTAAAAACAGTCCACTAAAGAAACAATGGTATATGAAAATAAATGTACAGGAAGGGAGAGAAAAATAAAATATTTTATTTCGGCAACTTATTTAAAGTGTGTTACAACTCTTTAGACTTAGTCAAATGAGAAATAACTAGATAGGACTGTGTCGCTATTTTTAAGAATTTTCTCTACAAAATTACATGGAACATTTTATTGCAGCTTTATGGGTTGCTATAAAAGTTTGACCACATATTTAAACCATTTTATAGTGCATTTCTATAATTGAAGTGGGGTTGAAAGTATTAGAAAGAAGCCAAGAAATAAAGTCGTTAGCTAGATTATTTATTTTGAGTTTTAACACCTGCTGTATATGAATTATTTACAGAGCCTCCAGC
The DNA here is from genome assembly GCA_036184795.1 of Tokudaia tokunoshimensis. Classification (NCBI taxonomy): domain Eukaryota; kingdom Metazoa; phylum Chordata; class Mammalia; order Rodentia; family Muridae; genus Tokudaia; species Tokudaia tokunoshimensis. The sequence continues at coordinate 48,423,942 of BTHU01000014.1, read as the reverse complement.
ACAGATATAGTGTACTACAACAGCACTTTCTCACATAGACTCCACGAGACATGCATGTTGATGTACCACAAGGCCATTAGATTATTACCTTTGCCCCAAATAAATAAAGTATCATATTCTGGAAGTAGCTTTAGGAGTAGGAGATTTTATTTTTCCAAAGAATTTCCAGAGAACATGTTTTTGCTGAAGTACCATAGACAATTCATTTTATTGAGGAAAAGGTATCTATTCATAATTACAGCATAAAAGTCACACATTAAGAATACAATGATGAGTATAGTGGCATGAGCCAGGTGAAGTTTGTGTTTGGTTGGTTGTGCTTGGTTTTGAGTTTATAAAATTGTATGTAATCAATGTGTTATGTATTAATAATTGTTTAAAAATAAAACGTATTCCATCCCAAGTGACATCCTCATTAGGCAAAATAATCTGGGAGAAAAATTGAAGAAAATAAAATGTAAGTTTTTAGTTGCATGGATGGCTTAATGTTATTAATTAGTGAAGGCATCAGAATAATGAATAATGAGAATGTTGTGTTTGCTGTACTGAAACTCTTTTCAAAGTTCTGGATGCTATTGCCAAGGAGATGGAGAACAAGATGAATTGCAGGGCTCCTATCACAAGGAGTCCAGCATCTACTGTGCTGTCTATTCTGTTTGTACTTGCTATGCCCTGTGCTATGTCAATTACTGGAATGTATAAAACAATATCTAGTTTACTACTTGTTAACTTCTTTGCTTAAATTGCTTAGAGTATTCCAGATATAATTTGCTGATTCCCTTCACTTTTTATTGGATAACAACAAATAATGTAATTGATGATTTAAAATTGTCTCTACTTAGAATTTATATGTGCTTCACAGCCAGTGTTTCGTTATCCCCTGCTTTAAAGGCTGCAAGTCATCAGAGAAACACTCCCACTTGACTCTAAATGAAAGTCATGTGATTATAATGATATTGTCACAGGTTGAAAAATAATCTTCACTCTATTGTAATCAAGCCCAAGTCAGATGCATCACCTTGGAGTTTCAATTAAGATGAAGGCTCCAATTTATATCTTGACACTTCAAGAAGGGCAGCATGATATGTAAACAGAAGAATATAGTCAGGCTTAATTTAAACCTGTGATACAAATATAAAAAGAGATTCAAGACAGAGGATGGGAGCCAAATTACCGGAAGCTAATTTGGAAATAGCATTTGTGTTGATTGCTTTCATCATCCTTCTTAGAAATGTATGATCTCTGCACTGTTAGCTCCCCAACATCACAGCCAAAGAATCTACACACAGCTAGTAGTCATTCATCCAGGAAGATTTAAAATGACTAGCATCAGATAGAATGTATTTATTTCACTCAACAATTGTGAAATCCATCCATCGTGGAAAATTAGGATGATTCTTTTAATGCCAAATGTATTTATCTGATAGACTGGATTTAATTGTAATAGAATTGCAATTTATAGCTGGGTGAACCAGCATAATTTCTAGATTAAGAATCAAATTAGAAAGCATATTTTACAATGTGAGATCTTAATGATACAGCCTCACTTCTCATTCATCTCCAACTGCATAGGAAAATTTGTCCAATAGAACTGCAAGTCTTGCCTTCAATGGGGCTTCTCTTCATTAACAAAGCCATGGTATTATCTGATTAAAACAAAACACAATGAAATACCTAAAGCCATATTATAACTGCAGTAAATGTGCTCATATATCTTTTCCTCTTAAAAGATTTCATTTGTTCATTTCCACATGAAATATGAAAGATGAGAAAGATATAATCAGTTGCTTGTTGTGTGATACAGGTGGAATGTAGCCTAGAGGAAAGAAAAATATTGGAACTTAAACCAACATATAATCACTGAACTTTGTTATGATCTATGATAAGAGAATGAAAGTTTGGAAAAATCATGGCTCTCTCTCTTAGCCTATTTCAGAAAGAACAGAGATCCAATATTAAGAACCATACACAACAAGACCCATCCAGAAAATCCAGAAAGCTCCATGTCTGGCATCTGGGACACATGGTAGAATGATGCCTCAGCATCTTGGGATGCTCTGTCTCTGTGTCCTGGACAGCTACTGTGGGCATAACTATTACCTTGTGCTTATTTCCTGAGACATCTAGTGTTTCTCTAGGTTTTCCCACATGACTGGCACCTCTAGCTCCTACAGTCCTCACTTGTATCATCCTCTTTCCTATACCTGTGATAAAATACCATGACCAAAAGCAACTTCTAAAGGAAAGTTGGTGGGGTTATTTTTGTTGTTGTTTTTCTTTGTTTATGTGTGTATATTTTTTTGGGGGGAGTTGTTTTGCTATTGTTGATGGTTGGTTGGTTTTTGTTTTTGTTTCTTTTTCTTTTTTTTGAGTACTAGATACAGTTCATAAGTGGGGGGAGGTCAAACAGAAACTCATGGCGGGAGTTTGAAAGCTGGACTTGAAGCAGAGAATGTGAAGAAAAGCTACTTAGTGTCTTCCTCCTGAACTCTTAAGAGTTCAGCAACCCTTCTTGTACCACACAAGCTTACCTTCCTGTGGATGGTATCACCTACAGATAGAAATCAAGAAATTCCTCCCACACACTCCCTCAGACCAATCATATCCAGGCAGTTCCTCTCTGTATGTTCCCATTTCCAAGGGTGTCAAGTTGACAACAAAACTATCCAGGATTATGCTTGCTCTCACAAACTCATGCCATCTTTCTCTTGGATGTTACTTTCAGTACTGAAACCACCAGGACTGCCTTTGCACTTTTGTTGGAAGCCTTATGACCCAACGAATCTTATCTTCTGAATCATACCCACATGACAAATATCACAGACTCCCTTGGGGTGCGGCTATATATACAGGTGCTTCTAAATCTATGGGCACAATGCCTAGTGAATGCATAGACAGACTAACAGAGGGACATAATTGCTGAGAGCCAATTTGCGAGGTGGTCTATGTGCATATCATGAGGGCAAATGCTCCATTAAATTGAGCACAGGGTGCCCAATGGATGAACTAGAGAGGGGACCGAAGGAGCTGAAGGGGTTTGCTGCCCTATAGGAGGAACAACAATATGAACCTACCAGTACCCCCAGAACTCCCAGGGACTAACCCATCAACCAAAGAGTATACATGGAGGGTGCCATGGCTGCAGCTGCATATATAGCAGAGGATGGCCTTGCCAGACATCAGTGAGAGGAGAGGTCATTGGTCCTGTGAAGGCTCGATGCCCCAGTGTAGGGGAATGCTAGGGCAGGGAAGTGGGAGTAGGTGGGTTAGTGAGCAGGGGGAGGGGGGGTAGGATAAGGGGTTTTCAGAGGGGAAAGGTGGAAAGGGGATAACATTTGAAATGTAAATAAAGAAAATATATAATAAAAAGAGAAAATATCCAATAAAAAAAACAGGAAAAATAAAAAGAAAGTTGGAAATGGAAATGCTGGCATGCAGTTGTTTCATGAGGTACCCTCGAGGCATCATCCTATCCTCCTCACAAGTTTCCTGGCTTCCTCCTTTTGATGGAATCTCATAGGCAAACATGCCGTAACTTCAAATGCTCCTTTTCTAGCCAAACCACAATGTTTTCAATTAATTTGACCCTTTTTGCTCCCTCTCCATTATTATTATCAGTCGAAATCTGACTTATTATAGCCAGAAGCACCCTGTGATTCCCCAGAATACTAAATGCATACTGGAATAACATTTTTTTTCTCTTTCTGATTCATTAGCCCATCTCTTTTTAATTCACTCTTTCATGTCTCCGAATACTATATATACATAAACAAGTCAGGATTTAACAGCAATGACTCCTAGTTCAGTTACAAATAAAATCCCCATTTCCACTTGAAACCTCATGACCCTGACTTTTAAGTGTCCCAATTTGGACCAGTGTTTAGTGTTCTGAGACAACACCAGAGTTTTGCAATTTCTAATTATACACTCAGAAACAAGTCCCGACAATATACCAATCTTCTGTTTTCAGCTTTTCATTACTTTCAAAAACAAAACAAGTAAACCAAACACAAACCAAACAAACAACAGCAAAAACATGAGAAAATGAACTTAAAAGTGGTTTATTTTGGCTTATGGATAACAGAGATTCTTTTTTTTTTTCTTGTTGACATGTGTTTGTTTCAGTCCTGTAAGAGTGAAGTACATCCTCTGTACTGTGGGAGGTCAATTTACATCACTGGAAACTGATTTAGGAGAAATGTTAATAGAGTTCTAATATTTCTATAAACACACCCCAAATGACAAACATTCCTCCCATCGAGATACATTTTCTTATTGTTTTGGTTTTTTGAAAATAGAAGTTTCCCCCTCTCATAATATATACTGTTATGGTTTCTCCTCCCTCTACTCCTACAAGTTATTTCTCCTCTCTCCTCCCATCTGGATCTCTCAAACCTGTTAGATCCTTTATGAGAAAACCAAAAGGCTTCTAATGGATTATGGTCTGTTCTGCTGTGCTATGCTATGGTATGCTACGCTATGCTACACTTAACTGTAGTGTAAAAATAAAACAAATCTAACACATCAAAATAGGAAAAAACAAACAAACACAAGGAAACAAGCTGAAGAAAAGGTACAAGAAGTAGTTATGGATGCAGAGACCCATGCATTCAAACAGTCAACAGTCCCATAAAAATACTGAACCGGAAGCCATAATATACATCCAGAGGTCCTAGGGATTAAAAGAGACAAAAAAAAACAATTCAATTAAAATAAAATTAAATTAAAATTAAAGATGCTACAATATTTTGTGTTTCAAATTATGTTTAATAAAAAGAGAGTCTCATTTTATTTTAGGGATGTCTTTTTTTCTTAAATGATGCAATTATTATTTTTTAACCAACAAAACATAACAAAATAAAATATATTAAGATAAGACAAAATCACTTGCATCAGAGTTGGACAAGGCAAACAAACAGATGGGAAAGTGCAACAAGACAAGTCATGTGGATCAGAGCCTTACCCATGCACACACTCAGGAGTACCCTAAAATATTGAACTAAAAGTTAGAACATAAATGAAAAGAGCCTCGTGCAGACTTGTATAGGCCCTATGAATGCTGCTTCAGTCTCGGTGAGTTGATATGATCAAAGCTTATTTGATTTGTTTATTGAGCAAGCCTTGATCTCTTGGTGTCCTGCATCCCTTCTGGTTCCCACACTCCTTCAACTCCTTTTCTGTGGTGTTCAAAGCTCCGAGGGGAGGGATTTGATAGAGACATCCCATTTAGAGCTGTGTGTTCCAAGGTCTTTCTGCATAATGTCTGGCTGTGTGTTTCTGTATTGATTCCTATCTACTGCAAGAAGAAGCCTTTCTGATTATGGCTGAATAAGCCACAGATAATAATTATACATCTTGGTATGGGTTATCTCACTCAGCATTTTTTTTCTAGTTCCATTTATTTACCTGTGAATTTTATGATGTTATTTTTTTCTAATGGCTGAGTAATACCCCACTGTGTAAATATAGCACAGTTTCTCTACATATTCTTCTGTAGACAGACAACTAGATTGATTCCAATTTCTGGCTATCATGAATAGCAGCAATGAGCACGGTTGAGAACAGTCTTTAGGGTAGGATGAAGTGATTTGGGGTATACACCACAGTAGTAGAGCTGAATCTTGGGGCAGATTAATTACCATCTTCCTGAGCAATCACCACACTGATTTTCATAGTTACTACACAAGTTTGCACTTGTACCAGCCACGATTGTGTATTTTCCCTGATTTATTTTCTCACTAACATGAGCTGTAAACTCTGGTTGATTTTAGAAATTCAGAAAGGTATAGGATGAAATCTCAAAGCAGTTTGATTTGGGTTTCCCTAATGCTTAAATGTGTTGAACATTTCTTTAAATGTTCCTCAGCCAATTTGAGTTTCCTCTTTTGAGAATTCTGTGTTTAAATCCATACCTTATTTTTAAATTGGGTTATTTGTCTTCTTGATATCTAGTGTGTGTGTGTGTGTGTGTGTGTGTGTATTGGACATTAACCCTCTATCAGATCAGAGGTTGGTAAAAACCTTTTCTGTTCTTTATGCTGCCATTTTGTCTAATTAATCATGTCCTTTGCCTTATAGAATTTCTCAGTTTTATGAGGTCCAAATTATTAATTTCTGATATTAGTCCCTGTTCTACCAACATTCTGTTCAGAAAGTCTTTTCCTGTGCCAATGATTTAAAGGCTTTTCTCCATTTTCTTTTCTATTAGTTTAAGTATATCTAGTTTTATGTTGATGTCTCTGATTCATGTAGAGATGAGTTTTATGTGAGGTAATAATCATGAATCTATCTTCATTTCTTCTACATTCAGTCATCCATCAACATTTTTTGAAGATAGTCTTTTTCTTCAGTGTATACTTCTGGCTTGACTATAAAAAGTTTGGTGTCCACAAGTATGTGATTTTAAAACACCTCCTTTTTTAGGTTAGAAAATTTTCTTCTAAGATTTTGTTGAAAATATTTTCTGTGCCTTTGACCTGATTGTCTTCACCATTCTTTCATTCCTGTTATTTTTGGTTTTCCATAGTGCCCCAGATTTCCTGGATGCTTTGTGTCAAGATCATTTTAGAATTAACATTTTCTTTGATGGAAAGTAGCCATTTTTCTATCATGCCTTCAAGTTCTAAGACATCTTTCATCCCTCTCTTGTATCATGATGAGATTTGACTCTGAAGTTTCAGTTTGAGTTTCCAAGCTTTCATTTTAAGATTTCCCTCAATTTGTTTTTTGTTGATCTAGTTCTACTTTTTTCTGTCTTGATCTGTTTTATTCATCTTCTTCCACCACTTGAGTTTTCAAGAGATTTTTAAATTTTTTTCTTAAGGAAATGAATATTTCCTTATATGTGATATATTTTATCACTTTTATAAAGGATATTGTAAGACCTTTATCTTGTCTTTCAGTTTGTAGTAATTACCAGAACCTACTTTGATAGGGTTGTTTAAACTCTAGTGGTGACGTATTGTAATGGCTATTATTGTGTATTTACAGTATCATCTTGACATCTAGGCCTGCTACAGAGTTGGGAATGAGAGTGTGAGTGTTCGATATTGAGAAGATGAAGGAGACTGGATATATGAAGCTTGTCAATTTGTTGAGCTTATCTATTTGCTTTTCTGACAGGCTTGGCTGGCAAGTTCCCAAAGAGCTGGGGATTGAGATAACAGAATGAGTTGGAGGGAATGCTGGTGGAGATCTGCGTGATCCACTGGAGATGGGCCAAGATGAGGAGTAGACCAAAGCATGTGGTCTACTACACATTGTAGGCGAGACAAGGGGGTTGGGTTTAGAAGAGAGGAAGGAGAGGTGAAAATAAGCAGTTACCCTACCTGGTTTCCTGATACTGTGGCCTGTGGATTCCCAGGGAATCAAGCTTCACTTCTTAAAGGTTCTATATATCCCTAAAATATTATGGATTGGAGGTCAAGTGTTGAATACATAGATTTACATATCTCAATAATATCACAACCTGGAGATAAGACCAAATCTTTAACACATAGATCTAAAAACCCTTACAAATAATCTTTCTAACAGCAGAAGAAAGGTTTAATTTTAGATAATGGGTAGGAGGAGTGCTGAAAAATGCATAATTCTTCTGCTTAGCTTCCTTAGAGTTGTGTGACACCGTTCCCAGGGAGACATGAACAAAATCCTACTCTTCAAAGATAGGAAACTGATTGATAATAGCCCAAAGTAAAGATATTACCAGATTCCAACTTGGTGAGCCAATGAATTTTATTAGACTAACTTACTAGAATATGTTAAGGGACATTCTGAAACCTTTGAATTATGTTCCAAGTTTAAGGAGATTTCCTGCAGAATGGAATGATTACTTCTTGTATTCTACATGTTTCACTTTCCTTTTAACATTCTGAATCTTAAGAATAGAACTTCTTCAGGCCAGAACTTCTCCTCCAGGATAGATGTTCTTTTATTTGTTTATTTTGGTTTTGTTTGTTTGTTTGTTCTGTTCTCATCAGTATATTGTAAAAAGGAGGCATGGGATGTATTTATATGATGAAATAATTGAGAATGTCAGAGGAATGGGCAGCTTCAACATGATAACACTTTAATAGTGATTTCAGACCACATACTTTCCAAGAATGTCAGCATATCTAAGTAACAGATTTAAATCTCTATTCCCTTCTGTGCCTGATCCTAGGGCGACTACTGTTGCTTGAGATACTTTTCCTTTAAACTTCTGGAAACATGCTGCCACCTTTGATTACAGTTTTGACTGCACTCCTTTAAACTAATACTCTGCCAAGAGAAGAAGAAACTTTCTAAAAGCTTGCCCAGGCATGCTTGTATCACTGCAGCTGGGTCTCTGTCCTCACATCCCTGCTCTGCAGAGAGACCTACATGACAGATCCAGACAGGTGAACAATCTTAATCTCAGAGGAGATGGCTAAATAGCACTCAGTGAACATTTTCTTCTCGCATTTTATCCTGTTCTGTAGATATACATGGATAGGTAAAGTTGTAAATCAACACAGAGAATGTAAACCCTTCTCAGAATCTTTATCTGAGTTTCCTACCTAAAAATTACATAGAAAGAATGTGCCAATCCAATTTCTAATTATTAAAATGTTTACCTTAGTAGCTTGTCTTTTCTTTATAGGTTTGTTTCTAAGAAGAAAATTATAGGCTCCAGTGACCAGGTAGTTGGGACCGCCAGGCTCAGAGACAGACAGGCATAATATCGCTTCGGTTTCAGGCAGCTTGTGTGTAACCTGCTCCCAGGTGCTGGGCTGATCTGCAGTACCCAGCGCGCCAGTTCCGCGGCGGGACCTTCTGCCTGGTGGAGGGACCCCGCGCAGGGAGGGAGCCTGCCAGCTTCCCTTCCGCGACCTCTGTTCCCGCGGACTGCGCTGGAGAGACCGGTACCCAGGCTCTCCCCCCGATATAACATCACTTGGGACACGGCCGGTTGGGGCTTCCGTCTGTGCCCGAGGGCGGGTCGGCGCTGTGGTCGTCTGGGTGCCAGATCGGCGGGCCATCGTGACCACAGGGTGTGCGGCGCCACGGAGACTGCCCTCCGCCATCTTTGCTCCAGTGACCAGGTAGTTGGGACCGCCAGGCTCAGAGACAGACAGGCATAATATCGCTTCGGTTTCAGGCAGCTTGTGTGTAACCTGCTCCCAGGTGCTGGGCTGATCTGCAGTAACCAGCGCGCCAGTGCCGCGGTGGGACCTTCTGCCTGGTGGAGGGACCCCGCGCAGGGAGGGAGCCTGCCAGCTTCCCTTCCGCGACCTCTGTTCCCGCGGACTGCGCTGGAGAGACCGGTACCCAGGCTCTCCCCCCCGATATAACATCACTTGGGACACGGCCTGTTGGGGCTTCCTTCTGTGCCCGAGGGCGGGTTGGCGCTGTGGTCGTCTGGGTGCCAGATCGGCGGGCCATCGTGACCACAGGGTGAGCAGCGCCACGGAGAGTGCCCTCCGCCATCTTTGCTCCAGTGACCAGGTAGTTGGGACCACCAGGCTCAGAGACAGACAGGCATAATATCGCTTCGGGTTCAGGCAGCTTGTGTGTAACCTGCTCCCAGGTGCTGGGCTGATCTGCAGTGACCAGCGCGCCAGATCTGCTGTGGGACTTCTGCCTGGCAGAGGGACGCCCCCTCCCCCCCCCAGGAGAGATCACACACCCCTGCACAGGGCAGGAGCCTGCCAGCCTCCCTTTGGCGACCTCTGCTCCAGGAATCCACTAGGCTGAGCCTTTAGATGTGCAAGGCCTCCCCAATATAAGATCACTTGGGGCAAAGCACATTAGGGCTCCAAAGTCACTCAGGAGCAGGCAGGCCCCAGAAATCGGTGCCAGGGGAATCCTGGTAATCCAGGGGGGGCAGAAATAGCTTTGCAGGCTCACAGGAGGTCCAACCAACAGCCAGTGGCAGCAGGACCAACTAACACCAGAGGTATCCAGATGGCAAAAGGCAAACGTAGGAATGTTACTAACAGTAATCAAAGTAATGTGGGACCATCCGAACCCAACTCTCCAACAGCAGCAAGTCCTGGATACCCCACCACACCCGAAAGACAAGATCTGGATTTAAAATCACTTCTCATGATGCTATTAGAGGATCACAAGAAGGACACAAATAAATCTCATAAAGAGTTACAGGAGACCATGAATCAACGGTTAGAAGCCCTTACAAAGGAAACACAAAAATCGCTTAGAGAAATGCGGGAGAACATGGATCAAAAGATGGAGGCGCACAAGGAGACAACACAAAAATCGCTTAACGAGATGAATCAACGGGTAGATGCACTCACAAAGGAATCACAAAATTTGCATAATGAAATGCAGAAGAATATGGGTCAACAGACGGATGCCCATAAGGAGGCAACACAAAAATTGCTTAAAGAAATGAATCAACGGTTAGATGCCCTTACAAAGGAAACACGAGAACTGCTTAAAGAAATGCAGGAGACGATGGATCAACAGATGGAATCCCATGAGGAGGAAACACAAAAATCGCTCAGAGAAATGCAGGAGAACGTGGGTCATCAGGAAGAAATCCTGAAAGAGGTAATGCAAAAATACCTTAAAGAAACACAGGAAAATACAAACAAACAAGTGAAGGATCTCAGCAAATCCATCCAGGAACTAAAAAAGGAAGTAGAAACAACTAAGAAATCACAAAGGGAGACAACTTTGGAGATAGAAAACCTTGGGAAGAAATCAGGAGTCATAGATGCAAACATCAACAATAGAATACAAGAGATGGAAGAAAGAATCTCAGGTGCTGAAGATTCCATAGAAAGCATCGACTCAACAGTCAAAGAAAATGCAAAATGCAAAAAACGCGTAACCCAAAACATCCAGGAAATCCAGGACACAATGAGAAGACCAAACCTAAGGATTATAGGTATAGATGAGAGTGAAGATTTGCAACTTAAAGGGCCAGTAAACATCTTCAACAAAATTATGGAGGAAAACTTCCCTAACTTAAAGAGAGAGATGCCGATGAACATACAAGAAGCCTACAGAACTCCAAACAGACTCGACCAGAACAGAAATACCTCCCGTCACATAATAATCAAAACACCGAATGTTCTAAACAAAGAAAGAATACTAAATGCAGTAAGAGAAAAGGGCCAAGTAACATACAAAGGAAGACCTATCCGAATCACATCAGACTTCTCACCAGAGACTATGAAAGCCAGAAGATCCTGGGCAGATCTCATGCAGACACTAAGACAGCACAAATGCCAGCCTAGACTACTATACCCAGCAAAACTCTCAATCACCATAGATGGAGAGACCAAGATATTCCATGATAAAACCAAATTTTCACAATATCTTTCCACAAATCCAGCCCTGCAACGGATAATAGGTGGAAACCTCCAATACAGGGAGAGAAACAACACCCTGGAAAAAATGAGATAATAACCTTCTTGAATCAAACCCAAAAGTAGATAACCACTCAAACATAAAGATAGCGTCAAGAATGGCAGATGGCAATAATCACTATGCCTTAATCTCTCTTAATATCAATGGTCTCAATTCCCCAATTAAAAGACATAGACTAGCAGACTGGATACGTAAACAGGACCCAGCATTTTGCTGCATGCAGGAAACGCACCTCAGTGTCAAAGACAAACACTACCTCAGAGTAAAAGGCTGGAAAACAATTTTACAAGCAAATGGCCCCAAGAAACGAGGTGGAGTAGCCATCCTAATATCGGATAAAATTGATTTTCAACCCAAAGTCATCAAAAAAGACACAGAAGGACACTACATACTGATCAAGGGAAAAATCCACCATCAAGAACTCTCAATCCTGAATATCTATGCTCCAAATGCAAGGGCACCCTCATTCGTAAAAGAAACTTTACTAAAACTCAAAGCACACATCGCACCGCACACAATAATAGTGGGTGACTTCAACACCCCGCTCTCTGAAATGGATCGTTCAGGAAAGCAGAAACTAAACAGGGACACAGTGAATCTAATTGAAGCCTTGGACCAAATGGAACTAACTGATATATATAGAACATTTCATCCTAGAGCTAAAGAATACACCTTCTTCTCAGCTCCTCATGGTACCTTCTCCAAAATTGACCATATAATTGGTCACAAATCAGACCTCAACAGATACAAGAAGATAGAAATAATCCCATGCCTCTTATCAGATCACTATGGAATAAGGGTGGTCTTCAATGGCAACAAAAACAAAAGAAAACCCACGTACACATGGAGGCTGAACAATGCTCTACTCAATGATAACTTGGTCAAGGTGGAAATAAAGAAAGAAATCAAAGACTTTTTGAAAGTTAATGAAAATGAAGGCACAACATACCCTAACTTATGGGACACAATGAAAGCAGTGCTAAGAGGAAAATTCATAGCCCTGAGTGCCGCCAAAAAGAAACGGGAGACAGCATACACTAACAGCTTAATGGCACACCTGAAAGCCCTGGAACAAAAAGAAGCAAATACACCAAAGAGGAGTAGAAGGCAGGAAATCATCAAACTCAGGGCTGAAATCAATCAAGTAGAAACAAATAAAACCATACAAAGAATCAACAAAACGAGGAGTTGGTTCTTTGAGAAAATCAACAAGATAGATAAGCCCTTAGCCAGACTAACCAGAGGGCACAGAGATAGTATCCAAATTAATAAAATCAGAAACGAAAAGGGAGAGATAACAACAGAAACTGAGGAAATTCAAAAAATCATCAGATCCTACTACAAAAACCTGTATTCAACACAACTAGAAAATCTTGAGGAAATGGACAATTTCCTTGACAGATACCAAGTACCAAAATTAAATCAGGATCAAATAGACCATCTAAACCGTCCTATAACCCCTGAAGAAATAGAAGTTGTCATTGGAAGTCTTCCAACCAAAAAAAGCACAGGTCCAGATGGTTTTAGTGCAGAATTCTATCAGACCTTCAAAGAAGACCTAACACCAATACTCTTCAAACTGTTCCACAAAATAGAAACAGAAGGAACACTACCCAACTCGTTCTATGAAGCCACAATTACACTAATACCAAAAGCACACAAAGATCCGACAAAGAAAGAGAATCTCAGGCCAATCTCTCTTATGAATATCGATGCAAAAATACTCAATAAAATTCTTGCCAACCGAATCCAAGAACACATCAAAACGATCATTCACCACGATCAAGTAGGCTTCATCCCAGGGATGCAGGGATGGTTCAATATAAGGAAATCCATCAATGTAATCCACTACATAAACAATCTCAAAGAAAAAAACCACATGGTCATCTCATTAGATGCTGAGAAAGCATTTGACAAAATTCAGCATCCTTTCATGCTAAAGGTCTTGGAAAGATCAGGAATTCAAGGCCCATATCTAAACATAGTAAAAGCAATTTACAGCAAACCAGTAGCCAGCATCAATCTAAACGGAGAGAAACTTGAAGCAATCCCACTAAAATCAGGGACTAGACAAGGCTGCCCTCTCTCTCCATATCTTTTCAATATAGTACTTGAAGTTCTAGCTAGAGCAATTAGACAAGAAAAAGAGGTCAAAGGGATACAAATTGGAAAGGAAGAAGTCAAACTATCACTATTTGCAGACGATATGATAGTATACATAAGCGACCCAAAGAACTCCACCAGAGAACTCCTACAGCTGATAAACGACTTCAGCAAAGTGGCCGGATATAAAATCAACTCAAGCAAGTCAGAAGCCTTCCTATACTCAAAGGATAAGCAGGCTGAGAAAGAAGTAAGAGAAATAATACCCTTTACGATAGCCACAAACCATATTAAGTATCTTGGCGTGACGCTAACCAAACAAGTGAAAGATCTGTATGACAAGAACTTCAAGTCTCTGAAGAAAGAAATTGAAGAAGACCTCGGAAGATGGAAAAATCTGCCATGCTCATGGATTGGCAGGATTAATATAGTAAAAATGAGCATCTTACCAAAAGTAATACACAGATTCAATGCAATCCCCATCAAAATCCCAACTCAATTCTTCATAGAGTTAGAAAGAGCAATTCAAAAATTCATCTGGAATAACAGAAAACCCAGAATAGCTAAAACTATTCTCAAGAGTAAAAGAACCTCTGGGGGAATCAGTATCCCGGACCTCAAGCTGTACTACAGAGCAATAGTGTTAAAAACTGCATGGTATTGGTACAGTAACAGACATGTAGATCAATGGAACAGAATTGAAGACCCAGAAATGAATCCACACTCCTATGGTCACTTGATCTTTGACAAAGGAGCTAAAACCATCCAGTGGAAAAAAGATAGCCTTTTCAACAAATGGTGCTGGCTCAGCTGGAGGTCAACATGCAGAAGAATGCAAATTGACCCATCCTTATCTCCTTGCACTAAGCTCAATTCTAAGTGGATCAAAGATCTCCACATAAAACCAGACACACTGAAACTAATAGAAGGGAAACTAGGGAAGAACCTTGAACATATGGGCACAGGGGAGAATTTCCTGAACAGAACTCCAATAGCTTATGCTCTAAGATCAAGAATAGACAAATGGGACCTCATTAAATTACAAAGTTTTTGCAAGGCAAAAGACACCGTCAAAAAGACAAAGCGGCAACCAACTAACTGGGAAATGATCTTTACCAACCTTACATCCGACAGAGGGCTAATATCCAAGATATACAAAGAACTCAAGAAGTTAAACTCCAGAGAGGCAAGTAACCCTATTAAAAAATGGGGTACAGAGCTACACAAAGAGTTCTCACCTGAAGAATATCTAATGGCTGAGAAGCACCTAAAGAGATGTTCATCATCCTTAGTCATTAGGGAAATGCAAATCAAAACAACCCTGAGATTCCATCTCACACCAGTCAGGATGGCTAAGATCAAAAACACAGGAGACAGCAGTTGTTGGCGAGGATGTGGAGAAAGAGGAACACTCCTCCACTGCTGGTGGAATTGCAGGCTGGTACAACCACTCTGGAAAGCAGTCTGGCGGCTCCTCAGAAAACTGGGCATGACACTTCCGGAGGATCCGGCTATACCACTCCTGGGCATATACCCAGAGACTTTACCTGCATGCAATAAGGACACATGCTCCACTATATTCATAGCAGCCTTATTTATAATAGCCAGAAGCTGGAAAGAACCCAGATGTCCCTCAACGGAGGAATGGATTCAGAAGATGTGGTATATTTACACAATGGAATACTACTCTGCAATTAAAAACAATGAATTCACGAAATTCCTAGGCAAATGGTCAGAACTTGAAAATATCATCCTTAGTGAGGTAACCCAATCACAAAAGATCACACATGGTATGAAGTCACTGATAAGGGGATATTGACCCAGAATCTCAGAATACCCTAGACACAATCAGCATATCAATAGATTTCTAAAAAGATGGAAGGAGAGACCCCTGGTCCTGGAAAGTCTGGATGTAGGGGAACGCCAGGACAGAGTAATGAGAGGGGGTTGAACGGAGAAAAGAGGGAGGGAAGGGGGCTTATGGGACTTTCGGGGAGGGAGGAAACGGGAAAGGGGAAGTGATTTGGAATGTAAATTAAAAAAATAAAATAAAATTAAATTAAAAAAAAAAAAAAAAAAAAAAAAAAAAAAAAAGAAGAAAATTATATTCCTCCACTTAGGTATTTTTAGAATAACATTTACATGTTATTATGCTATAGGAATTGAGAATATTCTCTGTATATTTAATCAGTCTAGATATTCCCTAGTGCATTATTGTTCACTTGGATAATTGCTAATAAATACATTATCTATTTCCACTGTTCAAAAAAAGAGGGACTGTGATTTCTAGGAATGTGAAATTCAAAATATAAGTTTATAAAAATCGTTCTTTGAAATTATCCTCACTTATTCCTAAAGGTTTTGCCATAATCTTCAGGGTATATTTCAGGATCTGAAATACAAAGTAGATAACTATTAATGCTGGAACATATTACTTTGAGGATAAGTCAAAATAATGTAAAATGCATTCTGCTTCCTGTGTGTGTGTATTTTGTATATGTATGTATACATATACATAAATGAATGAAAAAGTACAGAATTGTAAATTATAAGAGGAATCTGTGTATAGACTGAAAGAAGAACTGTGCAGGCAGGATCACCAAGGTAGCTCAGCATGTAAAGGTGCTTGCCTCCAAATCAGAAATTGGATTTGTAGGACCAACATGATAGAAGGACAGAACCAACTTCCACAAGTCATGCTATGACCTTCATATGTGTGCAGTGGCATGAGGGTGCATGCTCATATACTTGTAAATAGAGAAATAAATGTAAACAAAATAAACTTTAGACAATCACATGTGAAAACTCGAGTTTTTGTGTTCACTTTAAGATGTTAAGATGTTAGCTTCTTATCTATTTTTTTTAACTTCAAGTTAAAAAGAGGTGTACTTTCTAGTAATCAAATCTAGTTAATGAAATATTGTTACTTTCCCTAGAGGATCTAAAAGCCTAATAATATGGGGTTGTGGTAGGAAGTGGCAGTGTTTATACACAGAATGGTAGCTCACAGGGCTCTCTTTCTCCACTTTTTCCCCCTCATATCTGTCTATGACTTTAAGGTAGGAATAGTTTATTTTTATCTGCTGGCTGGAAGAGAAGCAAACTAACTTCTCCCACTAGAGATGAGTATGACTACTGTGTCTCTTACTGCAATTACACGTAAAACTTCCTTCAGTTGTTTCTGTCCTGCATGTGGCAATGATACCTCATTTATAGAGAACCTATTTAATGGAAGAGAGGTAGAATATAGTCTCTGATGCAACTGAACATAGCCAGAACTTACAGACAAAATGAAGCAACCATGACCCTCACAACATTTTTTCAAGGAGACAAGTGGTGAGCACTAACCTCCTATCCAATATGAAAAATGACCAACAAAGAAAGGCTTTAAATAACTTTCACCAGGATTCCCTTATGGCCTCTCTGTTGTTCTAGGCAATTTGGCTGTAACACTAGACTTTCTCCTTCAAAACATTGTCTTCATGTGTTAAGTCATTCGATGTGTTTGTATGTTTATAAAAAAAAGGAAGGTAAAATTTAGGAATGGAATATACTGGGTTTCTCTTTTTGAGAAAATGACCAATTTTCTAGTTAACAAACTAATTTAGCACCTGTACACACAGAGATACACACAAATGCATGCTAAATTTCTTTGTTCACTAGAAATTTAATCATTGAATGCGTGTGTGTGCGTTTGTACATATTACTTACTTTATGACTAGTGTTATCCCCAAACCTAATTTAATCTTTAAAAATAATTCTATGAGAACATTATTATCTCAATTTCAGATGAAAAAACTGAGTCTCAGAAAGCTTCAATACATTGCTCATGTCACCAATAATGAATTAAGCTCAAATTGAAACCTAGGGTTTTCTCACCAGCATCTTTCCCATCTATCACCTGATTTACAAGGAAAGTTATATTAGTCCTAGCTCGTTAGACATTGGAATATGATAAGGATTTGTGTACAACTTTCCAGAAGTTGGAGGAATACTTTTAGATATGCTGTCATTGGTATTTTGATGGTGATATAAATCACCCTGTACATTATTAGTAGGGATAGTATGGACATTTTTGCAATACCAAATCTTCCAATTTATGCCTGTTTAATATCTGTTTCATCCTCTACAATCTTTGACTAAAACAGTTTATAATGTGAAGACCTTTTACTCTCTGATTAAATAGGTGTCTAGATGTTTTTGTAGATGCTGCCAGTGGAATTGATTTCTGGATCTCCATCTCAGATAATTTGCCAATGTGACATAGTAATGTCACTGTGTTTTGTATGTTGATTTTGCATCCTGTAGCTTAACTGAATTGGTTTCTCAGTGGGTGAAGTCTTTGGGATTTTCTGCACAAGAAGACTGGCAAGTAGTTGCTATCTAAATTTCTCTTTTCCAATTTGTACACTATTTGTTTCTTTCTCTTGGGTGACTTGGACTTCTAGTACCCTACTGAACATGTACATGGTTGTCTTATTCCAGATATCACAGAACAAGGTTTAAAAGTTTCTTCATTTAGCATAAGGTGAGTAGTTGACTCATATTATATTTATATTTAGATACATTACTTCTATACCTAATTTCTTCATTGTTTGATCATGAACAAACATTATGCATTATTAAGTGACTTATCTGTATCTGTGCAAATAATCATTTTTCCCCTGCATTCTATCAATGTTGATTAACTATCCTTGCATCCCAGCAATAAATCCCAACTGATCACGCTGAGTAATTACTCAAATGAGCTGCTAGAGTCAGTTTGCTGGTTTGTTGTTTGTTTTGTTTGAGGTTTCTGTTTGTTTGGTTTTCGTGGGGTTTTTTGGTGCCATTTTTGTTTACTTTTGTTTACATTTGCTTTTTGTTTGTTTTGTTTTTTTCTTTAGATGAATTTCCTCCTTAAGAACCTTGCCTTATGGGGTTTTTCATTTATTGTGCTTTCATCCATTTTTCCATTAGAATAATTGTCATTTGTGATAATCAGATTTGAAAGAAGAATGACTTGTCTTGCCACATGGTTGTGTAGGAGTCACAACATACCAAATGCAGGGTCTGTTCCTAAATAATTCTGTATCTGTGTAGAAGTTACACACTGGTTATGAACATATGATAACAGAAGCTGTTCACCTTTGACCCAATTTGTAATATATAGAGGAGAGACCAGAGTGGTACAGTCTTCCTTGAGGAAATGTGCTTCATGGCCACTACCCTCTCGCCACATCTACCACTTCCCAATCCTTCTATGGGCTGTGATGCTAACAATATATGTGCTGTTAGGAACTGCCCACTTATAAGTCAGAGGACTTAGCCTTGCCAAACATTATTAGATGAGTGGCCCTTGTATTTAAAAAAAATAATTTAAGAAAAATTAGAAGTAGTTTTTATTTTGTTTTGTTCTTGTACTGAAGGTCAACAGAGAATAGCAATCGTTCACAGTTGGTACTTTTGGATGGGAGAGTTCTTGTGACAGACTCAACCTCATTTGGTGCTATTATTCAGCTTTTCTATTTCCTCATTATTCTATTCAGGTAAGAAATTTTGAATTTTTAATGTCATTGCAGTTATTCCATGTGCTGGCAGATAACTGTAAAAATGAAAGGATTTTAACCCAATTATTTATAGACTTATTGTTTTTCTGTTTTAAAAGGCACCACTGTCAGGGACTAAACCACCAACCAAAGAGTACACATGGAGGGACCCGTGGCTCCAACTGCATATGTAGCAGAGGATGGCCTTGTTGGATACCAAAGGGAGAAAAGGCCCTTGATCCTGAGAAGGCTTAATGCCCCAGTATAGGGGAAAGCCAAGACAGGGCAGTGGGAGTGTGGGAGATTGGTGAGCACGGGGAGGGGGAATGGGTTAGGGGAGTTCAGGGGTTCAGGGGAGAAACCAGGAAAGGAGATAACATTTGAAATTTAAATAAAGAAATTATCTAGTTAAAAAAAAAAGGAAAAAAAACCCACCACTATCTGACATGATAAACTCTATCACTTAAATATCAGAAAAATCATTAATAATATTTGAGGGTTTGTAAGTACATAAATACAGCCAACTGTGTTTTGTAAATTTTATGTAAGATCTAGGAAAATTCTTTTTAAATATCTTGTAACCATGTTTCAATTTTTCCATATTCCAGCCATTTCCATTATCTCTTCCCTTTCATTCAATTATTTAGGCATGCCCCAGGTCCTAAACCAAATTTGTTTTGGGGATTTTACAAAAGTACTTTTTGTCTTGTGAGATAGTGGCTCTTTTTTATGATTAAAGTCATGCATGCAACTACAAACTAGGAAGGCTCTTTGGGTCCATTTTGCATTCATGAATCCCTTCACATCCTTTCAGAAAAGCCATCTTCTGATCTTAGCATGACTAATGCATTCTGGGTTGTGGTCATAACACCCAGGGTAAAAAAAATAAGGAAAAGAAATCAAATCAAACTCTGAGCTTTAGATGTTTTGCCTCAGTTCTGTATCTACATTGGAGCTCTTTTTCAGGACGATCAGGAAAGGACTTCTTTTACAGAAGATTTTCCTGAGAAAAAGGTGTGGGTGGAGGGTACTATGGGTTAATGCATGAACAGAATTATGTGATTTTCCTTCTTGTTTCCAGGCATTTTGTCTGAGTTATTTATAAGTAGCACAGATGCCTCAGATGTCCTGTAATTTTGAATGAGTGTCTATTTTTAATTATACAAGGTACATAAGTATTTTAATTATATATACAAGTATTTCATATGAGATTCTCTCTCTAAGAAAATGATTTAATTTCTCCTTCATTAAATAGAGGGACCATAAAATCTTGTGAAAACATTTTCATTTTAAGATGTCAGGATCTTTTTGTTTTAAAATATGTGCAGATTATTTTTCTTAAGTTTCTCTAAGTTAATGAAGTGTATGAAGGTAATGAAGTTGAACCACAACTTGTTAAGTGTGGCACAGTACTCCAAAAAAAAAAAAGAAAAAGATTCTTCTGCATTAGAGTCTATTTTCATCATGCATTAAGAACAGAATGCAGAAAATAGGAGTGGTGGGGCAAGAGGAGTGGGTGACTGGGGGGATGGAGTCAATAGAAATGTTGTCACATAATGAGACTTTTGAAAATATTTTAAAATATGAAATTCATAGTTTTCATTTTTTAAAATTTCACCCAATCAAGTAGTATTTTTTCTTAGCATAGCTTATAATCTTTAGTGTTCGTACATAGAAATTCAATTCAGAAAGAATGCAGGCATAGCATATATTATAAACAGAAGTAGCAACGAGTACTATTATGGATAGAAGTTCAGTTTTTCTTTCATTTGATCTTATTTTAAAAGAGGAGTTATTTTAAAAGTTGGAAAATTAACTTTCTTATCAATAAGTAGAGGTTGGGTATGTTTTGTGGTGTTATGCAGTTTTGAAAAAAATGTAGTGTTATAAAAATATAATCTTTTACAAAATACATAATAGCTATTATTAATTTTGTACCTTTTTTCCTTTTTGTCCATTTTAATTCTTTATTATTTTCTATAATTTTTTATTTACATTCCAAATAATTTCCCCTTTCTCGTTTCCTCCCTCCCGGAAAGTCCTATAAGCCCCCTTCGGTCCCTCTGTTCCCCATTCAAACCCCTCTTGCTTCTCTGTCCTGGCATTCCCCTATATCCAGTCTTTCCAGGACCAAGGATCTCTCCTTCCATCTTCTTGGAAATCTATTGATATGTGAATTGCGTTTTGGGTATTCCGAGATTCTGGGTTAATATCTCCTTATCAGTGACTGCATATCATGTGTGTTCTTTTGTGATTGGGTTACCTCACTAAGGATGATATTTTCCAGTTCTGACAATTTGCCTAAGAATTTCGTGAATTCATTGTTTTTAATTGCAGAGTAGTATTCCATTGTGTAAATATACCACATCTTCTGAATCCATTCCTCCATTGAAGGAAATCTGGGTTTTTTCCAGCTTCTGGCTATTATAAATAAGGCTGCTATGAACATAGTGGAGCATGTGTCCTTACTGCATGCAGGGGAAGCCTCTGGGAATATGCACAGGAGTGGTATAGCAGGATCCTCCGGGAGTTGATAAACAACTTCAGTAAAGTGGCCGGATATAAAATCAACTCAAGCAAATCAGTAGTCTTCCTATACACAAGGGATAAGCAGGCTGGCCAGGCAGTGGTGGTGCACGCCTTTAGTCCCAGCACTTGGGTGGCACAGGCAGGCGGATTTCTGAGTTCGAGGCCAGCCTGGTCTACAGAGTGAGTTCCAGTACAGCCAGGGCTATTCAGAGAAACCCTGTCTCAAAAAAACCAAAAAAGGAAAAAAAAAAAAAAAGGATAAGCAGGCTGAGAAAGAAATAAGAGAAATGATACCCTTCACAATAGCCACAAACAATATAAAGTATCTTGGTGTGACTAACCAAACAAGTGAAAGATCTGTATGACCAGAACTTCAAGTCTCTGAAGAAAGAAATTGAAGAAGACCTCAGAAGATGGAAAGAACTTCCATGCTCATGGATTGGCAGGATTAATATAGTAAAAATTTTATACTTTTAACCACTTCATTTTCTGTATCTGTTTCTTTTGCTTTCATTGGATGACTGTCCATCAATTGTCTGCCAAAATGTTACACTCAGTTTACTAAAGCACCATTTTATCCTTTTCAATACTAGTCAATGGTAATCAACTTGAGTCTTATAGTCTACACACTTTCTTCATAATTTGGTAATATCAGAGATATTTAAGAGGGAATTAGGTGTAAATAATACTTTTGTAGTTATAACATATATTAGATGAAATGTTTAAATTTCAGATATGTTTGATAATATTAACAGTTCAGTCACATGTTTTTGAAGGACCTGTATAGAAGACAAAATTCTCAGCTCTACTCTTTAGGACATGTAGCATGAATAAAGAATCAAAATTAATGTAAAACTGAATAACAGGATAAAAACATGCATATTTATTTATTAAATTTGAACTAGCAATGAGTGTCCTGAAAATGAAGTGAAAATTACGAAACATAAATGTTTATTTTGCTATATGGAACAAAGGAGGTTATGGAGAAGGATTGAAACTTTATGGCGAGACTAAAAGAAGCTGAGATTTGTTTTAAAAAGTTCTTTTAGACAATATGTTTCAGGTGCAACTTACTGATTTTGTAATAAGTTCATGATAGTCTTCCTTGTGCAGAAAAGTCATTGTCCCTATGGAATTGTACCTACTCTGTCAAAGAAGAAAAAAAGAAAGTCAACAGTTTCCTTCTGTGTCTTATTTTTGTTAAAATGTGCTAAGCTCAAAATAGTCCTTATGCCAAAGAGACATATTTTGAACTACTGTATTGTTCCATCTTCATAAATAAGTCAAATGATCTGTAATGAGCCATTCTATCTGAATTTTACTACAAGTACCTTGAATATTAAAACTATTTACACAGGAGAGACTTTTTACATATTTTCTTTATATAGCCTTACAGATATGTATTATTTAAAGAAAATATGACCACAAAAACTACTAGAAACCTATAAAACTATGACATAATACAAACCCCTGAAAATGAATGTTTTTCTGTATATCACACATGGAAAGGGATGGTACTGGCAGGCAAATGATGATAATAAACATTATTTGCTTCTAAACTTTCTTCCCAGGAGAAATTTTTCTTTTCTTTAGTCTCAAAGTGAAACCATTTCTTTTCTTCTAGGTAGGTGTTAAACAGAAGCCATCTGTGACCATTGATTAACTGACTGTTACCATCATGGGAAACCATGTATTGATACTTTTAAAAATTGAAACTAACCTGTTCTCATAAGATAAACTTAAGAATGTTCAGTGTGAAGAATTTCACAAGTTACAATTTACCCTGGAAAGCACAGATTGGCTTGACTTAAAAAAAAATATTACCGTGGATGAATATGTAATATCTGTATATTTTTAATACATTTATGCTCTCTAGGTTTTTCTTCTCCTTAAGTTATCTACTATGTCATATATTTAAATACATGCTTTTGGTCAAAACTTCCGAAATATTTTGAATTGTTTTTATTTTTCTCTTATTTGAGGAATGGGTATTTATTGATGGCAAAGGAGGCAACGTTCCCACAATGGTCTCTGATTATTTACCTGCGCTGCTTGATAAATATTTGATTTTATGAACTTGTTTCGTTTGTTTGCTTTGTAGCATTGTTTGCTTCTTTGTCTTGTTTTGAAAAACATTGTAAAGGATTGTAACTAATAGTAATAGATAATGATAATATTAAACAATGTGTTCTCTATAGAATGAGGTTAAGATAAAATTTTCTTAAGAAATTGATGACATCCTTCAAAGGAAAAATAGCTAATATTTAGTGGCATTTATTTTTTAATCAACTCTTCTCTCATAAAATATATCCTGATCACATTTTTTCTTGCCCTTACTCATTCATCCCACCTCTTCTCCTCCACTCCTCATTCCTGTATCCATTCCCTCTCCCTCCTCCATCAGAATAGAGCAGGCCTCAAACTGACAGCAAGCAAACATGACAAAGCAAAATACAAAAGGACAAGACAGAAGCCCTCACACCAAAGCTGGACAAGATAGCCCATCAGGAGGAAAAGAGTTCCAAGGAAAGACAAAAGAGTTGGAGCCATACCTGATCCCAGTGTTAGAAACCCCACAGAAACACCAAGCTAACAGCTACAACATATATGCAGAGGGCTTGGTGGAGCCCCTCTAAGATTCATGCTTGTAATTTCAGTCAGTGTGAGCCTCTAAGCACCCTGCTTAGTTGGTTCAGGGGACCGACCATCTTCTCCTGGTGTCCTTCTTCCTATTCTCATTCCTGAAATTCTTCTGCTCCTGAGGTACAAGGGGGAGTGACCCAACAGAGACCTTCAATTTTTTCTCTCTTTGCATAATGCACGGTTGTGTGTTCTGCATCTGCTCCCATCTGCTGCCTCTCTGATGTGGAGTGGACAAGGTACCAATCTATGAGTATAGCCAAATATCATTAGGAATAATTTTGTTGATTGACCAAGTCCACTCGGTCAGTCAACAGGTTCTCCAGTGCAGGAGCAAGGATTAAAAGAAAGAGACAATTAGACAAAACTGCAGCATGAACCCAGTCAATTCTGAGACTGAAGGCGGGTTTAATAATTTTGAGTCCACTTTTTATACCAACTTAATTACATGCAGGAATTAAGGTCAATAGTGGCACAGTAAGGAACAAGCAAGACAGTAAGCACAAAATCATCAAGGCAGTAAGCAAAATTCTGTGATGGTTGTTACAAAGGGCTTGTCAGAATGACCAAAATTTCCTGAGTTTACTTCCTCATCCAAGCCCAAAACCTTGCCTGAAGCCTGCTTCTCAACTCATTCCACCCGAAGATTAAAATTCCTGCCTTTACCTACTTTCCTATTATGCCCGAATATCAGAATATATGCTTCCTGCCTTGAAGCCCTTGTCCTTGGCCAATGTCAGGTTCCTGCCAGGCAGCATGGTACCCCAATAAGGCTCTCCACAGTTGATTATATATTTTTAAGACCAATCATGTTTGGTTCTACTCGGTGTCTTTGACCTATCCACTCACTGCTTCCTAGACATCCAAACAGTTTTTGCATGACTTCCCTCTTGTGGAGTGGGCCTCAAGTTAAACCAAATCATTGGCCGTGCCCTTGAGTTCTGGTCCACCATTGTAAGCACATCTTTCGGGCAAGTCAGATTGTTGGTCAAAGTTTTGTGGCTTAATTGTTGTCCACATTCCCCTTTTGGTAGACTAACAAGTACCTTTCCACATCAAAGACACTAGACCTAGAATGTAGGGGGTGAAGGCTTCATGCAGGTACCAGCTCGACCTCTCCTTAGTGGAGGCTTTTTAAAAATATGAAAGGAAAAATGAATTCATCAGGCACTAGCTACATTTTTGTAGTTCTGTGACAGAATCTTGTGCCCTAAAGGCTAGCTGAAGACTTTTTAAGGTCAGAACAGCTCTTGTCATCCATGTTTAAGAGAGCATCCACTTATCTGGATTCCTTGCCTTGCCTTCCCACAGCAATGTTCATACATGATATACTTGGCTCACATGAGATACTACAACTTTCTTATTTCTACCAGTTATGCAAATTGTCTAGGATACTGTAGCAATTCTGCACAACAGGCGATAGTCTTGAATTAGACACTGAACTAAGTCAGACATTTCCTGTATGTCCACGTGGAGCTAAAAAACATAGTCACTGTATTATGAAGCCCCTTAAAAGGAAACACAATTGACATAGTAAAGTCAAGCAGGAAATGGTAACTGTTTTACATTTACTTTCTCTTTTGTACTAGTCATTTTGTTTGTATACATTTAATATGATATCCCCCTTCCTAGTTACCCCTCCTCCCCCATCACACCCCCTCCCCCTTCCTCTATACTTCTATGAGTGTGTTCCTCCACCCACTCTCCCACTTCTGTCTCACCGCTCTAGCATCCCCCTATGCCGAGGCATCAAACCTCCATAGGACCAAGGGCCTCCCCTCCCACTGATGTCAGATAAAGCCATCCTCTGATACATATGTATCTGGAGCCATGGATTCAGTATTGGAAAGGACAGGAGACAAGTACAGAGGGTCAAGAAACTGAATAAAAATATGTAGGAGTGCGGGATGAGGAACTGGAGGTAGCCACTATCTACATTTATTTTCTTTGTATGCACATATTTGTGGATTCCAAGGCTCGTGTACTCTAAAATAGTTTCAACTTGAAGACTGGTTACATAGGATGTAGGAACTACTGATAGCAAGAAAGATTTTAAAATTAACATTTTGTAGTAATTTGGACAGAGGAATGATCTGAGGATATGTTAAATAACCCAAGAATAACAAGAGGCATTATGTATGGTGGAAAAGACTCCTTTGAAGGTACAGTTGATCTGTCTACCATTTCCAAAATGATAAAGGTTTTGTTCCTAATACAGTAATCTGTTTTCTCTTGTTATTTCACATAAAGGAATGTATGTTTTCCTCAGGCTTCAGGTATTATGCTAGATACAAAAAGTACAAATGAATAATCTTTGTTCTTATAGAGTTTACAGTCATTAAATATGTGCAAGTATGGAAGTATATCAATAATAACAATAAAAGATTTAAGGGTGAAAAACAAAAGTACATACTGTAATATGTTTATTGCTACAAAGAAAAAGCTGGACACAGTGGCATACCCCTCCAATCTTAGCACTTTGAAGGTTGAGAATTAATGGTTGCTATGAGTTCAAGGCTAGTCTAGGTCACATGACAAACACAAGGTCAACCAGGGTCATATGGTATGATCCAATCTAAAAAATTGAAAAAGAAACTATAAAAATATTTTGAGATAAAGATAAAAGCAGCATATACCTTTGGTCTAAATATATGGGGAATAGCTTTGCAGGTAGGAAAGCATTGATCTGTATCAGAAACAAGAAGATGAAATTGGTCAGTAAAGGCAAAAAGAGGAAAGTAGTATGGTAGTGGAGAAGTTAAGTGGATTGATAACTTAAGGTGTATTGTAAACTGTATAAGAGGCAAGGTGAGGGCCATTGTATATGGATAACAGTAAGAACAACTGGTAGAATAAAAAAATAAATAATAGAAGAGATATACCAATATATCATAATACTATCTTATGATGGAAAAAAGATAACACATACACACAAATCTGAAGATGCCATCTTCTATTTTTTGAATTTATCTTACAAGACTAATTACACTGGTCAATTTCTGATTATAATTTTCTAACTTCTCATGGTATTTAAGCATAGGTTGTAATTTTGCCTCCATTATTATATGGGTAATTAGTATATATGTAGTAGCTATTTATAGCTTTTACTCATTTGTTCAAAAAATGGATCCACATACCCGTATGTTGTATAGATTATGTTACATGTCTAAATATGGAATACAGAAGAGTTTTAAAGGGTATGTGTGCAGTTTTGTCTTCAAGAAGTTTACGCTTTAGAGGCAGATCATTTACTATTTAATTTTTAAATTCACTCTTTTTATTCTAGCCTTTTGAAATTTCACAAACGAATATGAAGATACTCCAGACAGGTCATGTGTATTTTCCATCAATCCTCCCTGTCATTAATGTCAGGGTAGTAGTATGATACTTTTTGTCACTGTTAATAGCATTAAAAGTTCTGTCAGCTTCTCCAGACAGACAAAGCCAATGGAATAGATAGATAGATAGATAGATAGATAGATAGATAGATAGATAGATAGATAGATAGATAGATAGATAGATAGAGAGATAGAGAGATAGATAGATAGAGGGAGGGAAAGGGATAGACTTATAGATAAGAAAAAATTTATTAGGGAAGCTTGGTTGGGTAATTGTGCAACTTGAGAAGTTCCCTAATAGATCAATTAAAAACTACAGACTCCAGGTGTCAAAAGAGTAGCTATTGTCAAGTTATATGGTTTCTGGACGCGATAAGTCAATGATGTAAATATAAGTTTGATACTAATGTGGGAGCTGCTGTAAATCTGGAAGTCTATTGGCTAAATAAGGAAAAGAAGATCACCATAGCTACAGAAGCAAAGAACTACAAATTCATCTTTCTTTTATATTGTTCTATAAAAGAACATCAAGCCCATGATATTTATCCACAGCAAATTCTTGAAAAGTCATCCTGAATAATTAGGTCATCATATGCATGGGTGGACAAAGAAAAAGAGAGTTGTTCTTTACCTATATGACAAATTACTGTTGGCACAAATCAATTGGAATTCATCTGTACATAATTATTTTTATTTATTCAAATCATAATTTCTACTAATATAGATTCAAGGTTATTTCACAGTTTTGTTAAAAATTTTCGCAATATTCATATTCATGTTATTATTTTTATTATGTTCAAAATATTATAGTCTTTTACTTGATCCATACTTCCTCTCACACTGTGCTCTCATTGGAAATCCATTTCCTTCTTTCATTTTATTTTTTGAGGGCACAAATTTTTGTGGATGTTGTTCTCTCTCTCTCTCTCTCTTTCTCCCTCTCTCTCTCCCTTTCTCCTTTCCTCCTTCCTTCCCTCTCCCCCCCCCCCCTAATTCATTATTTCACTTCTGGGATATGTCATTTTGACCACACCAGGCAATTGGTCTCCTTTATCTCATTGAGCAACTAGACTCTCAGAGGCCTCTTGGTGCCAGGCTCTCACTTCAGCATCTGGGGATTAGGGATGATTTTCTTGTGTGTATGTTTCTCTTCCCTTAATCCTTTTGAGAAGTACTTGCAGGTTCTTAACATTTGTAGGCAAACCCTTTAATAAAATTTCAAGCCTTTCCTCTAGAATTTAGACATGTTCTCCTTTAACTGCATGGCATTTCCTAGAGGGAATTTGTTTCCCCTTCCTAGATTTAGCTAGTTAGGTTTGAAAATCAGACGTCACTTTAACTTTGTGCCTTTGTCAGGTACCCTTCAGCTTACCTTAATGTTGCTGCCAGTTTCTGAGATTATAAGAGAACAGAAGGGCATGTAGTTTGTAAGGAATGCATTCTATTTTATTTTTTCCCAGTTGATAAAGAATCAATCCTTAGCCATTTTATTGAGTATATAGAAGCCGTTAAACTTTTAATTTTAAACTCAAATTTTTCTTGGCTCACCTAGGACTAAGATTTAATAAAGGACATTCTTCAAACTGTTTATTGAGCAAGAACTTTTTTGATATTCATATTAAAATACTTCAAGAGGCCAAAATGATTCGAGAAATGTATGTAAACAGATCAGTAATCTTTAGTCTTATAAAAATCACCCATCATCTTTGTTACCCCAGGAAATATGGCTCTTATATCAGCAAGTCAGGATGATTGGAGAATTTCATTCCTGGTTCATTCTTCTCCTGGTTCTTTGGATTGAAATGGATATGGATGAAACTGATGGGAAGAGTCACAGATTGCTATCCATATAGTTAATTTGGACCATTCGTTACTGTGTAAAAGCTGTCAATCCACAGACATCTGTCTATATAAATTAGAACATTTTTTCCTTTGCAAATAGTAAACAGCAACAAGAATTTAGTTTCCACAAAGGACATCTTGTTCTAAGGACATAGGAGTGGTTTTGTGGCTTAAAGGATAGCAGGGCAGACAGTATTGGTAAACTGGAAGCCTTCCAGAAATGGCAAATCTGTCCCTTCTTTCTCCTCCCAACTCCCTTGTCTGTGCTTCTTCCTGGGCATCTGCTTCCTGCTCCCCCTGCTGACCAGCTTTCCTGGGTACTTAGTCCATATGGAGCCAGAAGGCTTCTTTGTGCTCCTCTTCCTTTTTAAGAAAATAACCCTAGCTCAGATTGGAGTTTCTTATTCTTAATTCTAAATATCAAAGAACATTCTTCTGCCTTAATTTTATTTAGCCTTATCAATATCCCTGGCTCAGATGTCCTGGTCTCAGGTACTGACTTGACTTCTGGGACTGTTCTGATGTGACAGAGTTTGGTCAGGAAAGGCAAGCTATTCTAGTTATTAGAGTAGTAAGCAAAGTATTAAAACTTTAAAAAATAATAGGGATGAAGGCCATAGAAAACTCAGTTTAAACAGACATAAAATTGCTGTCTGCAATAGCTTCTTCCCACAGGGCCCATGAAAATGTAGACAAGTAGCATCTTATAGACAAATATGTTGGCAGTATTATTTATAGATTTTGAGTGATAGTCATGTATCATTAATTGTCACCTGTGACAGACATATGACGTTGCTTGTTGTACATCAATTAATGAGTTGTAATATACAACAAAACATACAATATAAAGAAAAATATCTTTTAATGATACAAACTGCTGTTATAAACACATGTTCCAGAATCAGCACAAATTTAGAGTATGAAGTTACTTTTCCATCCCATTCTTTCAGTTTCCACATATGGAATATAATATGATCTTATCACTACACTGATCTGGTCTATAGTATTTAAAAGTATGTGTCCCAACAATGCAGCACTTTAATATGAGCCAACTGCTTTGCCTTTACTCAGCATAAAGAAAGCAAAATTGTTTTGATAATGGAAAACATGCTTCCATCTGAATGGTTTCTTGAACTTACTAAAAGTAAATGTTTGAGAATTTTATAAGCATATATGTATAAACACATATACCAATTAAAGTATTTTTGTATACAGGAAACATCAAAACGCATATATTTCTTTTGTTATGCTATACTATGATCTTCAAAATCCCAAAAGATACTATTTGGTGAATGCTTGGATTGTAGCCTCTGGTACTAAATAGAGGTGAAGGATGAAGTTGTGATTTAGTGGAAGGAGGTGGATCTTTGTGAGCATACCCTTAAGGGTATATTTGAATTGAAGTTTTTCCTCTGACTTTTTTCTCTTTGTTTCTTATCTGCTATGTCATGAACGGGTACCTTTCATCCACTAACTCCTTCTATTTCCCTCATGATATACCATGCCATTGAAGAGATAAAGTAACAAGATTAAGTGGTCGTAGACTAAATCCTCTGAAAATATCAGCATATATATATGGACTATGAAAACCTAGCTCAAGAGATTTCAGAGAACAATGAGTAGAAACTATTCAAGTAACACTTTAACAAATATGTAGCTACTTTTAACCACATCCTAAGAACTTTCCTAAGGCTAAATTTAAAATTAAGGAACTAATGTCTTTAGTGGAGTACAGCTTAAGATAGTCTAATATTGCCTCTGTCTTCTGGTTATTATTAATCACTCTTATGCAGGTCTACAGTGAAAAAATGATCAAGTGTGGTAAAAAATATGTAAAATGTGTGTGCATGTGTGTGTGTTAAAAATGAAACACTTAATCATACAACCAAGGCATATTCTGGAAGTGAGAATGAATTGTTAACAAATTTAGTACCATTAAGTAGAGGTCTATAATAATAAGATAGGTACATGAACCCAACATAACACAGGCTCCAACTTGTGAAGAAGCTGAAGAGTTTCTCTGCTCTTACACAGCAATAATAACCAAAAGGTACTTGAATATGTTTGGTGGGGATGAGGGTGCATCCCAAGCTGGCAGCCACACTTGTCACTGCAGATTTTGTGGAAAAAACACTGGAGGTATGAAAGATGCTGGAGTGAGGTAGTCATTGATTCTTCCTTTGTAATTTTCCAGAGCTGCTGAGGCCAGGCAACATGTGACAGTGTAATCTTTGTGTGAAGGCTGGATTGTGCAAGAGACCCCCTAGAACCAGTGTGTAAGACTGTAAAAGCTGTAAAAGTCTGGGTTGTAGTCCAGATCAGAATATCTTGAGGATCACAGAACTCTGAGACATTAGCTAAGAGAGCTGCACATAAGTAGCTGAACCAGAGAGAGAGAGAGAGAGAGAGAGAGAGAGAGAGAGAGAGAGAGAGAGAGAGAGAGAGACAGAGAGAGAGAGAGACAGACAGAGAGAGAGAGAGAGAGAGAGAGAGAGACAGAGAGAGAGAGACAGAGAGAGAGAGAGAGAGAGAGAGAGAGAGAGAGAGAGAGAGAGAGAGAGAGAAAGGGCAATGCTGCAAAGCTAGGGAGTGTGGGGTGGGGGTTCTATCTGTCTAAGCCTTTGAATACTAAACACAGAGCAGCAGGATTTGATGTCTCCCTTGCTACGTTTTGGTCTTGCTTTGGCACTGCCATTTCCTTATGTTGGAATTGCAATGCATATTCTATACCATTGTTGCAGGTACATAATTTGCTTCTTATTTTACAGGTGGCTACAGTTAAGAGATTGCCTTGAACCTCATTAAGGACTTTAGACTTTATATAATGTTCAGACTTAGAACAACAATAGATACTTTTAATGATGAGAGGTATAGACTTTGTATCTAGTTTGTTTTGGTGTGTGATGGTTTTTTATTTTTAAGTTTCCTTAAAACACAGTTAATTTTAAAAATGAAATTGCTTGTCTAGTGTTCACTATCATGCAGAATAGAAAGGAAGACAGTATTGTTCACAGAAGTCAGTTTAAACAAACTTGCAATCATTTTGTTAGACAGATACATCCTTTCTGAATGATATAAAGACAAAATAACAGCCAAAATAATGTAGTATAGATGTCAAGAGATAATACTATAGTACACTGTAGCTAGACTTTGACTGCTCATTTCTTTTTCTTCCTCCCTTATGACACCTCTCCTTCCACCCACTGAACCCCCTAACACTAGATAGGAGAGAAAAATTAGAGGTTAAACTACCTCCAGCCAATTGGGGCATCAAGTTCCTTGGATCAAGTTTGATCTTCACCATTGGAATTTCCACTCTCCCCCCTCTCAGTATCTTCTTTGCACATAACTGTTTAACAAACTACAATGAACAGCAAACAGTACACAACCAAAAGCTAACATCCCACAAACAACTCCAATTCTCATGGCACTAGCATTTATGTGAATTCCAAACATCACACAACTATCTGCAGCTGGCAAAAGCATGCCTCTGCTAGAGCACAGGGCACAACACTGTCCACTGGTAGGGACAATCTGAAGCAGCACCATATCCCACAGCTGGGATTAAAAAGAAAACATATTTTTATAATATTTCTATGTTTTTAAAAGAAACCAAAATTCTCACTAAAATCATTAACAACAAAATTCTGTTTGCATTTTTTAAATTTTTTATTGGATATTTTCTTTATTTACATTTCAAATGTTATCCCCTTTCCTGGTTTCCCCCTTCTCAGAAACCCACTATGCCATCGTCCCTCTCCCGGCTTCTATGAGGGTGTTCCAAAACCCACCCACCCACTCCTACCTCCCCACTCCTGATTCCCCTACACTGGGGCATATATCAAGCCTTTAAGGACCAAGGACATCTCCTCCCATTGATGCCTGACAAGGCCATCTTCTGCTACATATGTGGCACATATAGTTAGTATTTTGTTCCTCTTTCTGAGAAGGACTGAAGCAACCACATTTTGATTTTCCTTCTTCTTGAACTTCATGTTGTCTGTGAATTGCATCTTAGGTATTCAGAGCTTTTGGGCTAATTAATATCCACTTATCAGTGAGTGCATACCATGTGCGTTCTTTTGTGCACATCTGTATTTTAACAACCATATTTTTTTTAACTCAGCAAATGAACATGTCGAATTGTTTAAAATTCAAGAATTTGTACTTATTACAGGTTTTGTTTTGAGTGTTTGGCCTAAAGCTCTTCTCCTTTTACTTTTTGTATTCTGTTTCTATCCTCCCTTAAGATAATCACTTTGTTAAATATTAATTGCGTAATCGACATGAACATAGTTGATACAGTTCAACTGATATGTATAATGACAAAATCTTGAGATGTTTGAATACTCAAATAATTTGACTTATTTAAAGTTCTGAAATGTTATTAGAAGAGATACTAATAAGATATACATTAAGCAAAACTACAGTTAAGATTATTATAAGAATACATGCTGTTATTTTAACATGACTATTGAGGTACTCTATTATGTGGTTTTGAAAGCATAGCTTTATAATTATGATGTAAGAGAAGCACTAGCTTAACAGTGAAGAAGAAACCTTATTTGAGAAATTGGCTATATCAGGTGGCCTGTAGCTAAGTGTAGAAGATTTTCTTGATTACTGATGGGGGGGCATTATGGCAGTGTCCACTATGGGTGGTGTCATTTCTGGGTGGCATAACAAAACAGACTCAGCAAGTCTTGGTTTGCAAACTGGTAAGCAACTTTCTTATATGGTACCTGCCTTTGTTCCTGCTTTGAATTCTTTGCTTGATTCCTTCAGTATAAAACAAATAAAGTTATTTTTTGTTTGTTTATTTGTTTTTTGTTGTTTTTGTTTTATATTATTTTGTTTCCCAAGTAGCTTTTGATCATCATGTTTTCAAAGTAATAGTAGTTAACCAGGGAAAGAGGTAACAAAATAATCTGATGAGCCTGCTACACTGGAATCATTGATGACCTTCTATTTAAGGCCTTTATATGTTCAATAAGGGATATATTAATATGTGCCATATGACTGTAATTTTTATTGCTTAATGCTCATGCTTTTACTGGCTGCATATTATTTTATCCTACTCTAAATAATGACTTTCACTGTTTAACTGCATTTACAGATTTTCTTTCCTTTTAATTTTTATAGAAATGTTCTAATATCAGTAGATTTTTTTCTTATCCCTGTATTGTTGTTTAATTTGGAATCTAAGATAGTTACAATGAAGGCAAAACTCTCCTTTTATAGTAACAGAGTGTGCTATAAGTGAGAAAGGTCTTCAATTGTATATTTCAAATTTACATTTGATAAAATTCCCTCAATAAAACAAAGATTACCAAAAGCCAGTTTTGAAAGCTAGCCAGAGTAGTCTATTACTAATTGTAGCAACATGCTCTACTGTAGAATGTTATATCACTGGTAAACCACAATAAATTTCCAAGCATGGTATTAGCATTCACCCCCTTGTCAGTGAACAGAAACAAGAAAAAATGTTCAAGGTCAGCCAAGAGATGAATAATATTCATGAAACAAAGACAAATACTACATTCGAAAGAAGCGCAGAAATCTGGAACAGTCCAGAAACATTTCCCTATTAATACAACAATATAAGCTCCAGTGAATCTTAGGCTCACTTACTCATTGCATATTTCTCTAGAGATCTTTCATATGAACCACTTGGATTTGTGCAATTGTCTCCAACACAAGTTAAATCCAGCAAGTATCTCTTGGTCAGACTTAGTGAATCTAGAAAAGGAGAAATACTTTGTTTAACAATTCTATCTTTCCCATTTATTTTCAGATTCAGCTGCACAAATGAGACAATTTGATCCAAGAAATTTGACAATTTGACAACTTGATCTATTTGGCCTCATATTTGATCATGTAGAATAACTGTTGCTTTTAAAATTCTCGAATTCTCAACAAACTGTTTGGTGATAATCTACCATCGATGAAAGGACACTTGTTGTTTTATTTTTCTCTTTTCTCCTTTTATTTTTTTTTAAAAAAACTTCTAATAGAATTCAGGTATTTTCAGGACATATTATGATTATCACATATCCTATTGTTTAAAATTTTTATGTTCTTATAAATATTTTCTAAAAAATATAAAATTTAAGCTAGGGAATACCCTGCCATGGCAATAGTATGTCAAAAGATTACCTTTGGTCTTGACCACTGACTTTTATATCTATTAGTAATTAAATATGTAGGAAGCTAATTCATTTACATCCATTAATTTTCATTTCAGGTTAAGTGCTTTGTCTGTTTGACTTCATTTCAAATTATCAGGACCTGAACCTAAATATCCTTGGCAAAACATAAAAAACCTCAAAGTTCTGGGAGCCCAATTAATCTCTTTTCTTATAGAAGTGACCATAGAGAATGAGAAAAGAACATCTTTTAAAAAACAACTTCTATATCTTCCATGAGACATGAAAGAACAAAACAAAAAAGAAAATTTAAAAGCAACTTTGACTTGTTTTTAATACAGTATTCATTTCTGTATAATCTGAGTGAAATATTTTTTAAGATGACCATTTCTATTTATTGTTGCTGATTCATGTGGAATGTTCATCATGAAAATGAACTTTTTTCAATAAGAATAACTCAGTACATAAACTAAACCATTATTATTTACATTAAATCATTGTACAGTATAATAAAATGACTCAATGATATTATGCTTCCTCCAGCAACAGGTGGCGACAAATGAAAAGACCTGCATAGGAGGAACGAGTCAGCAAACCCCAACTGGAAGCTCACAGTGGGCCCCATATTCACAACAGTAGCTTCTATGCCTGATAACCCCTAAAGTCTGACTGACATCTCAGAGAAATATGATAACAGACCCTGTGACCAGAATAACCAGTCAGATAATGAGCCAGCATGAGCCAATGGAGCCCAGGTGAAGGATATAAAGGTTTCCCAATTTCCACATTAAATGAACTTGCTTTGTTCACTTGCCCAACTCCTGGAGTCTGTGTTGTTGATTGTGAGCCTTCTCACCCCACCCCTCAAGGGTCTTGGTTGAGGTTGCAAACAACAGACATACAGGCCAGACATTATATGAAAGTCAAGCTAAATAAGAGGTCTCCATCAAATCACTCCCCTCAGAGCTCAGAAAATCTCATGGAAGAAGAGGAGGACAGAATGTTGAGAGTCAGAGAGGATGGCTGTATATTTTAAAGAAATTCCCAAAAAAGACTGCCAACTCTCAGAGAATGTAATTTTGTTTTTTGATGATATGACACTTTTCTTAGAGCCTGTAGGAAAGTCTAACACACCAAAGCTTTGAAAAGTTTTGATAGGATGTGTTCATGTAGGAATGAATGACCTAGGTTGCTTAATGCTTTGGGGGAAAATGGGCAAATGGAAAGAGTTTGTTTTTTCTTTCCTCCAGTCGTTATCCTTTCCCTTCCTGAGGGTCTCTTTCTGGGCTTGTTTCTCCTCCAGTATTTTCCTTTTGCCTTCCAGCATTGTCATCATCTATGCATTACCATGTCAACAAGGTGTTCTATCAGTTTACTGTGATGATAGGAAGCCTGGAAGTGCACACCACATCTAGGTTATATACATTCTGTTTAAGCTTTCTGGGGAATAGAAAAAGCTTTTAGCAGTTCAGGCTTTATTGTAGAAGAGCATGGAAAAAGAAAATAATAAACAGCAGATGTAATTTTGGGGCAAACATCAAACCAAAGCTTTCATGTGTGGCCACTGTGTTTGTTTTGTTTTGTTTTTTTGTATGGTTCTCTTCAATCTGACCCAGAAAGCAGTATCCAGATGTCCTTTGGTCCTCAGGGTCTTGGTTCAAATAAGATCCTGAGAAAGTCACAAAATATTTGCCTAGCCTATCTGTCCAATATCTCATAGGTAACTCCCATAATAAAATATGCTGATTTTTCATGATTTTTCTCTAATAACCTTGGGCTGACTCATTGGTCCTTCAAAACAAGGACTCAGAACACAACAGTCCAGATATTCAAAGGAAGTTTCAGGACTTCTAGTGTTTTCTTATCTTAGTGGTAGGTTGTATTTTTTTTCTTTACAAAAAGAAAAAATATTGAAATTTTTATTACCTTTGCAAACTCACCAACCTATATATTTATAAAATTAGTTAATGATATTTAATGATTTCTAATTTCTCTAATTTAGCTGGAGAATTTTTTTTAAGCAATTTCATAGGACCATGAGCAGTTGCTCCTTTAGTTTCTTCTTTAGGAAGAGGCTTAATGAAGTAAAAATCAAAATAACTATGCCCCTCTAAATTTGCTTATACTAATAAACCCAAGAAACAGAGGAGTACTGATGTCACCAGCTCAAAGCTAGAAGAAATAAACATTAATGAAGAGGTATTTTATTGTATCCAGACCTTGGAAATGCTCTTAAAATTGAATTTGTAAAAGACAGGAAGTATGTTATTAGATTTAAAAATGTAACAATAAAACCCTGTGCTATGTATTCTAAATGTTTCCGTAGTTCTCCCATTAGATTACATGGTATACATTTCAGACATCATTTTTTACAGTTGGAAATCTGTACATATTCAGTCTGATGGCTGTCAACAGTTTTAAAGCCTTGGATGTAGTTCTGGGAGAAGTAAATTGTACTTATGGGAAGCAGGGAATCCATCAAGCAGCTAGAAAAGACGGGGCAGAGAGAGCTACAAAAGGAAGAAATCCCTGTGTCTGAGGGTGTGGTGCCCATTATTCAGTTGATCTGAAGCAGAGCAAAGGCTCCTGGCTCCAGGCCCAATCTTTTCAAAGAGAAAAAGAAATAAGGAAATACCGCTCTGCTTCCGAGCGTCAGCCCCAGAGCACAGTGCATGCCTCTGTCTCCAGCAGTCTTTTAATTATTTTTCCCAAATCCCACTAAAACTCTAAGCATGAAAATGAGAATCTCCTAAAAGAAATTCCACAGGATGTCACAGAAAACCTTTTAGATGTTTTCATAAGCTGAGGGATGGGTGACACGATGCTGAAGGGAAAGAAAAGAAAAGGTACAGGTTGGCAGCCTAGACTTGGGAAAAAAATATAGCAAACCCATAAAACTGTGCGTAGTAGTGTGTCAAAGAGTGGACAAACCACTGGAGTCTCTCTGGGTACAGAGAGAGCAAATGTCTTTGCATCAATTTCTACCGCGTGGGCTGGGGACATTTGCTTTACCACAATCATGTTCTGATAGGGAAATCAAGAGCAGACTGTAAAGACCAAAACCAACTTTAGGTTTGTAGAGATTTTGACTTACTCTGAGTGCCAGAGTCTACACAGAAAGTCAGAGAGAACACAAAATATTTTGAATGATCTAAAAGACAAAAGGCCAGAGCTATCTCTCAGGAAACATGTACGTTTTATTTATTTATTTTTAAAACATTTAAGTTTTGGCAGTTCCGTAGAATGCAATGTGATCGCATTCACCCTTCTGTCCCCTCTCTTCTCTGATTCCCCCTGCTGCTGACTCCTCCATACCTCCCAGCGGGTTCTTCAACTTGCAGGTATGCTTTGGAATATGCAGGTCTTCCTCAGGCAGCCATGGCTACAATGACAATGCCCAATGATACTGTTACATGGTACTTTCCACCATCCCCTAGCTGTCGGATTCCTTCAATCCCCTCTTCCGTGGTGTTCACTGGCCCATGGTGAAGTGGCATCGATGTCCGGTTTAGTTCTGAGAATGCAAGATCTACTAAATCTCAGTTCTGAGTTAGCCATCTCTTCACCGAAAAAAAAAGGAAAAATAAGTTTCTCTGAACAAATCTGACAGAAGCACGGGACTAATGGTATAAACATAAATATTCGGAAGGTAATTGTCCATGTCTATTTACCATGGCATCCGTAGTAAGCTCCTCTTAGTCCTATGACATCTCCAGCGGGAGGATTTTGAC
This sequence comes from Tokudaia tokunoshimensis, assembly GCA_036184795.1. Taxonomy (NCBI): domain Eukaryota; kingdom Metazoa; phylum Chordata; class Mammalia; order Rodentia; family Muridae; genus Tokudaia; species Tokudaia tokunoshimensis. The sequence continues at coordinate 48,384,730 of BTHU01000014.1, read as the reverse complement.
TAGGTTTACAACACCAGGTATATACTTTTTCCTGGTAGAGAGACTTATATTCTGATCAGAAAATAATTGGGTACCTCCCAAACAATCATGTCACTATTATGCCTAAAAGGTTAGTACTGTAGAATTAAGGGTTCACTGCTGGCTAAGACTTTGTTGCCTATTTTCATGTAGCATTCTATACCACCTTTCACCCTGTGGATGCTACCTAGTGGGAGAAAACTTCCACGTGAATTTCATCTTTAAATATCTATTTTCTAAATCCAAAGCAAATAGTGTCTTAAGCAAGTGTCTCTATTGTTTTAGGAGACTCTGGTGGCTCCTTGATCAAGAACTGAGAGAGAGAGATTTTTCAATACAAAGAAAAGGTATTCATTAAAAAACAAAAAAACAAAAAACAACAACAACAACAAAAAAAAAAAAACTATGACTTCTGGGACAAGCATTAATCATCCATGCAGCTTCAGACTTAAATCACTTCTTTTAACCACTACCTAAAATGAGAAAGTACAAAATCAAGTTTAATATTTTGTCATGGAAAATCTTTGATAGAATTTAAAAAGAGTACGTTCACTGTGGATGGCTAAGCACATGCTATGGGTTTTCAATAGACTTGTTAGTGACTATTCCGTTCAGCACATAACAGCAGATTCCTAATGATGCTAAGGTTCAATTCTTGTAGGGAGCTGGGCAGCTGTGCCCTGTTCCATAACCACCCAGCATGCCCCTAACTATGACCTGCTGTGTCCAAAATGCATGCTCTTTGTTACTAAAGGAGCCAGGTGTATATGGATCAGTGAAAATCCATTCTCCTAACTCAAAAAATTTCTCAAGGTAGATGGTAGGTCAGTAATGCCACTTTAGTATATATAAAGGACAGCATGTGTTCTCATATTGAAAAGCAAAGTGGAGATTTATCAAATATCCAATTGTAATTGAATACTTGGGACAGATTCAACTGAGTTTAGGCAGTCACCATGAAGGTTGATAGCGGTTACAGAATTTATGACCATGTTATGATCTCGTTTTAATAATCTTGGTGACTAAAAATATGATCTTCTGTTCTTCTGTATGAAAACTGAGTGTGATAGAAATGGTGATTACCCTAATAGTTCATATCCTATGTAATCTGATTTAAAAAATACAAGAATAAAAGTGATTTTACAAGCTATTCTGATTCATATGGGCCTATTATCCATAATATTAAAAAAAATCATGATTTGATTTTTTAGCATCTGATGATAGAAAAAATTTAAATGAATAAAAGTTAATAATAGCCGGGCGGTGGTGGCGCACGCCTTTAATCCCAGCACTTGGGAGGCAGAGGCAGGCGAATTTCTGAGTTCGAGGCCAGCCTGGTCTACAGAGCGAGTTCCAGGACAGCCAGAGCTATACAGAGAAACCCTGTCTCGAAAAACAAAAAAAAAAAAGTTAATAATAATAGCTACCACTTTATTATTATAATTCTTAATTTAAGTTTTATTTCACAGGACTCTGAAATAAACCAAGAAGTCTTTGGATATCATGCCTATAATCAAAGTAACTTGAAAATTCAGCCCTCAGAATATAAATGCTAAGATTTTCTTAATGTATGGTCAAGGTATAAATAGTAAATTATACAACTAACTCAATTATTTAGATTTTACTAGCATGAATTGATATAGTTGGACAAGCAAAAGGCTATTCCTAATAATACACAGAACAGAAAACTGAAAGCTCTTTGACTTTATACCCATTGCCACAACAGAAAAGTAAATCTTTGCTTTTATGTAGGTAGACGTTATTGAAGGCACTAAATGGACTTTAGTTAACTGTGTATCTGAACAGAGCCATTAAAAAAAGTATTAGATGTGGTATATTTACACAATGGAATACTACTCTGCAATTAAAAACAATGAATTCACGAAATTCCTAGGCAAATGGTCAGAACTTGAAAATATCATCCTTAGTGAGGTAACCCAATCACAAAAGATCACACATGGTATGAAGTCACTGATAAGGGGATATTGACCCAGAATCTCAGAATACCCTAGACACAATCAGCATATCAATAGATTTCTAAAAAGATGGAAGGAGAGACCCCTGGTCCTGGAAAGACTGGATGTAGGGGAACGCCAGGACAGAGTAATGAGAGGGGGTTGAACGGAGAAAAGAGGGAGGGAAGGGGGCTTATGGGACTTTCGGGGAGGGAGGAAACGGGAAAGGGGAAGTGATTTGGAATGTAAATTAAAAAAATAAAATAAAATTAAATTAAAAAAAAAAAAAAAAAAAAATAAAACCTGGTTCTACCTTAAAAAAAAAAAAAAAAAAAAAAAAGTATTTGCTTAAGTTGCTGAATTGTATGTAAACCAAAGCAGATGAGGTTAAAACAGAAATAAACAGTAATTAAATTACCCAGAATTTTCTGGATGAAATAAAACAATTCTTTACAGTTTCTAGGTAATGGCAAAAGTGTTCCTGGCAGGCAAGAAAAGCATAATTAACGGTATAGCAAAGCTTTGCTTTTTGTTCTTTTTGGCAATTGAGTCTACGAAGTCGAAAGCTGTTAAGTAGAGTATTTGGGTTTCATATTAATTTGCATTTCACTTCATTGCTCTTTACTGTTTTGTAGGCAGGAAACAGAGAGGTCTGGGTTCAACACAACAAATTACTGTACAAAATAAGAAATTGCTACTCAAGCATCTTCTTGTTTCTACTGTGTGTGTCATGCTGTGAGCAAAACGAAAAGGGAAAAAAAAGAAGAAGAAGAAGAAGAAAAAAAAAAGAAAACGAAGTGTTGAGTCTTTAGAGGCATTTCAGCACCAGATCCACACTATCAAAAATAGTCCTCAAACATGGTGAGAGTTATCTAGAAATTCAGCAGTTTGCAAACAAGTGCACTAGGGAGTATTTTTTTCACACTAAAATATTTTTGCTACACATCAGTAAGTCCTTGAGGAGAGCATGCTGGTTCCAAAGGCCTGCAGTTTGCTGTGGAAATAAGAGAGCAGTATTTAGCCAGAGCTCACAGGGAAGTGGTGCTGTGAATGCTCTTTGTAGTGACTGCTCCATTTGGCCAAGAATGGCTAAACTGCTGGGATGAGAAACTAGGCATTCATGTGAATCTTTCTCTTTGTCTGTCTGTCTGTCTGTCTGTCTGTTTCCTTCTCTATTATTCTATCTTTTTTTTAAGTGATTTATTTATTTTTATGTTCTGTACCCCAGGTTTTTTTTTTTCCTGCATGTATGTCTGCGAGAGGGTATCAGACCTCCTGGAACTAGAGAGGTAGACAGCTGTGAGCTGCCCTGTAGGAGCTGGTAATTGAACCAGGGCCCTCTGGAAGAGCAACCAGTGACCTTAACTTCTCAACCCTCTCTGCAACCTTCAAAAAGATTTATTGCTGATTTTATTTGTGTGTGTGTGTGTGTGCGTGTGCGTGTGCGTGTGTGCGTGTGTGCGCGCTCGAGGCAACCTGAGCCCAAATGCCTATGACAGGTTGGGTGGGCATTGGATCCCCTGGAGCTGCACTTTTCTGGTGATTGTGAGACAATCTGATACAGATGCTGGAAACTGAACTCAGGACCTCTGCAAGAGCATTTCAGGCTCTTAACCACTGAGCTGTCTCTCTAGCCTTGCATTTCCATTTCTTAACTCCTGATTATTTTGCGATTATCTATTTGTAGAAATGTTAACACATGGCTAAGTATTGATCTCAACTTAGCAAAATCTAGAATCACTGAGGAGGAAAACTTGGAGGCATGCCTGTGAGAGAAAATTTATGTTAGGCTAGCTTCTAGGTATGTCAATGAAGGATGATCTAGATTAGATAGATATTGGGGGACAGCATTCTTGACCTGGAAACCGTGGTTTTCACAAAAAGGGAAATGCTGTCTGAACACTAGCAGTCATCATCTCCCTCTGCTTCCTGAATGGGAAAGGAATGTACCCAGCTTCTTTAAGCTGCTGTGCTCTATACCTAGAACTGTGAGCCCAAATAAGCCTTTCCTTCCTTTAGTTGCTTTTGTCTGGGAATTTATCACAGCAGCTCTAGACAAGACACCTATTATTTTCCAAGACTCTGATCACACATTTTAAGATTCCCTAAAGATCTTGAGTGTGTATGTGACCATGAACATTTTTGCTTATGTATACCTATGCCTATAAGTAAGTGTAATCAATCTTCTTGGTTACTACTGGCAAAAAAGAAAAAAGGAGTTAAATGAATGGAATGAAATATTACGATTCTCAAGGATTTGTTGCTTGTACCTATTAATTAATTCTCTGTTCTATTAGGAACAATGATATTTTGTACTGCTGTTCTTGAAACCATTAGAATGGTTTGCTTGTGCTCTTATGTCAACTTACAGAGACCTATGAGATAACCTAAAATATTTTGATTATTTGAACACTGATACTCTTATTGTATACATAATTTTTACCGAAACTTGTGAAAAGAAAGATACATAAAAACTGCAGCTTTACTAGGCAAGAATAAATTCTGTATTGGAGAAGCTTTAATATTGGCTGTCCTCCAGATGCCAAACAAAGTAGTTTAAATATTTGCTCATTAGTGAAATGAAATGATATGATTTTAATTCATTCCCAATTCTTGTTTACTATGTTTCAAAGCAACTTTTTAATATGTGCTCTAATGGTTTCTCTGGAGCTCTTGTGTTGTAATCTGTTTTCTTTTTCTTTTAACTGGATAAAAATTAATGAGGTAATACCGAATGAGTTGCTAGGTTCCCTCTAAAATCTTCCTAGTGATTTGTTTGAGAGTTTTGCTGTACCTGTTTGTACTACAAACCCCAAGTGGAAATCACTAAATACATTTTGAAAAAAATTAATATTGTAGCATAATTTATCATAAATAAGAACCTGGGGAGGAAGATCCTTTATAATTTAAGTGCTTTCTTGAGACATGAAAATAAGTAGATAAATGTATATAAATACATAACATGAATAGATTTTTCTGGTTGTATTGGTTGAAAACTTGGTTTACCAGAATCAGCTAAATGTGTGCAAATCAATTCAGGGTTGAACAATCTGGCTTGAAAGGAAAGCTGTGAACAACAACTCCTTTGTTAATATGTTCCGTCTCTGTCCTCTAACCCACCTTTTCTCTGCTATCTCTTTTTTCAGTGGCCATTAATAAAATTAATGCTGTTACCTCCTTCTAACTCCTTTTCACTCTGGATTTGCCATGGGAGAGCTTGAGAGCAAGAAGGTGACTAATTGACATCTCTAAACTTCAACAGGAGTCAGGACCCTTCACCCCAAGTTCCTGCAGGCTGGAGACTGTGTTATTGCCTCTAATTTCCTCCAGAGTGTCTAGGACCATGTTACACAGTAAGCATGGCATACCTACATGGCAAGAGTACATCTCAGAGATTATGAAGTTGTATCCTCTTGTGTGGCCAATTTTTGTTCTTTTTTTTTTTTCTTTGAAAAGGATTGTTACTAAAATGAGCCCATAGCCCTTGCATGCAGAAGATCTAAAGGGATTTTACTTGATTAACAACACTCTGAGTCCTAAGTCCATGCATCACCTCTTTTTATTTAATTTTTTCCCAAAAGCTAAATAAATGAACTTGTTAAAAAAAATTATAGCAACATTAGTATGGGGTAAGGGCAATTCAATAGGCCATTATTATTTCCAACAAAAGTCAAGAGACAGTTTTGGGATAGAGGTTCATTTAATTTCCCTTCTATTTGGAATACTACCTCGATGATTGTTTAAAGAAAATGCTAGATGGCCTTACTTTTCCTTTAATTATGAGCACACAACAATTCAGTTAGCACCAAGGGGATATTTGAAATACTGACTGAATTCCCATGCAAACAATGGATTCTTTTGAAAATATGCTGAAATAAAGCTTTAGAGGGTTTGAAGACTTTTGCAATTTAATTTTATAAATACAGCTAATAAATGCATATCAGAGTCTTGGGTTTATTCCTATATATAGCATATGTGGTCAGTAGCATTGAATTATTTATACTTATATGTTTAATACATCTAGGATAGATACCCTATTTTGTTTAATACGTTAAGTATAAATAGCCTATTTTATATGACATATTTGGCTTCCTTGTTCTCTGTTTTATTTTGTTGAACAAAACAAGAATAACTTGAAATGGAGATTTGAAGATTTTTTTTTTTTTGTACAGGAAAGCAATCTTCTTTATTGTACACAGTACAGAATATAACGCAGCCTGGCAGGATGTACACAGCCCTGTGCAGGGGAAAGTAGTTCAAATCAACTGGCTGGCTAAAGTCTTTCTGCATAGTAGACTTTTCACACTCTAGAAAAGAAGCAAATGAATGAAAGAAGCCCCACACCTTGACAGGGATGGCTCTCTAGGAGGTACATGAGTCCAGTGGGAATGCAAACTGCTACTACTGTCCAGCATCCCTTGACAGCACAGACTGTGCATTCTCAACAGGGGAAGGGCAGCTCAGGTTACAGAAGATTCTTTTCAAATCCCCCCAAACAGCATAAATTCATTAGGGAAAACTAAAACAAACCACAAACCGGTATAAGAGAGAAAAACAAACAAAACAAAACAAAAAAACCCACCAAAAGTCTATACAGCATTTACAAAGCAGATAAATCTCTAGTCAGCTGAGGTAAAATACACATCTATATATAGACTGTGTGTAGATTAGAAAGCTATAAATATGCATATGAAAGAGTCCTTTTATTAGAGTACAATGCTAATTAAGGCCCAAGCTTTGGGTTTGACAACTTTGTGGCCTAACCAGCTTTCTAGAGGAAAATCTTAGGTACTCATAGCTCTAAAACAAACATACCCCTCATTCCTGTAAACCTCATTTTACAAGTCATGAGAAAGCTGTGGAGTGCCTCATTTGTGGGACAGCAAAGAATGTAGTGCCAAATTTACATTCTTGTCAATCACAGTGATTTTTCCAATGATGAAGTTGAGAATGTCTGACAAGAAAAGGCATTTTTCACATTCTTCCTATGTCCTATGTTGGTCTTGAACTATGTTAGAGCTGGACTAAGTACTAATAGAATGTGGACAAAAGAAAATTATTGCTATTTCTATGCTTATTGAGACTTATCACTCAGTAGAAGTCATGCTAAGTAGCCATTACTGGAAGGTTCTTGTGTGGAAAATCCAAAGACTCCATCCAGTAGACTGAAGCACCATTCCACTAAATTGGAAAAGCCATCATGGGGGTGGACATTCTAAGTTCAGTTGAGCTTGCAGGGATTTATTTACTACAACATTTTGATTGCACAGGGTTATGAAAACCTTAATACAAAAGTGATACCCTGGAGAGGTCTACATTCTGGAATTTGTAATATGGTGTCTTTTATGACAGAAGGGAAGGAGATATTGCTAGTATTGTAAGATTTTACATAGAAGAAAGTAAAACTGTGCATCTAAAGGTAGAGGTATGAGCCAAGTGGATTACTATTGCCAAGCCTTTCAATGATAACAGATGTAAATGATGATTAGATTGGAAAATTTTGAACTGCTAAGAACTAGGACTTGAATCTTGTGCCATAATAGGCACAGAGGCACTTCAGAATGAGGTAAATGCAGTTTTCAAGTGAAAACTCTGTGTATCTTCTGGGACCAGAAGATAAGTGTGAGAGTCAGTATAATATGCTCCTTACTAAGAGGGACACTTTTTAATCCCTGAAATATGTGACAGTTTTAACTTATATAACAAGAGCAACTTTTCAGATGCAGCAGGGGGTTAAGTATATTGATGTGCAGAGATTATTAAGTTGCACTCAGTGCAATTATGAAACAGAAGGCAGGGGATTTTCATAGAAACTGAAGGATGTATAAAGCCTCCTTTGAAGATGGAGGCAGGAACTTTTATTCAAGTTATCCTTTATCCAAGCCTTCTAGAAACTGAAAGGATTGTGAATCAGATTATTGTCTAGAGTACTTAGAGTGAGTATAAGACCTTTATATCAAGATGTTAACCTACAGCAAACTCCTGTGGAATGCTGCTTTCTATACCTCTAACATAGCAGATTCTTTTACTCTTGATAGGTTATGCTCTCTCTAGGTTTTTATAGGAATGGTAAGAAATACTTCTGTATACATATTCCCCAAAGAGCAGTAAACATTAAAGAGACTGTGACATTACTTATTTTTCTTTCACTCCATCTCTCCAAGCAATGCTCGCATAATAGCAAGATGTCAAGTTCAAACACAAAGTCCAGGAATTCTTTTCACTCTCTTCAATTTTAAACCATTGTCATATTCTACGTGGGAGAAGACACTTTGAATTACAATTAGCCATAGGATGCATGATACAGTTGCTTTTACTGGAATTTAAATTTGCTATGTAAACTTATGTGTGTCTTCTTTGCTAAAATATCAGCTGTTTGAGAAGAGATTAGGAGACTTGCATTGTTTGCGTTTTCTAAATCTCTGTCATCACCAGACCCAGCTTGTGTTGATTAAATACTGTTCAAATCATTTAGAATTTCAGGGTCTTTTTTTTTGTTGCCCTTTCCAAATTATGTATAAGTTACATAAAATAAAAAGTACAGCTCTGTATTATGACACAGTCCTCTAATTCCAGCTCTTGGGAGACATAAACAGTGGCAGAGGCAGGCAGAACTCTGAGTTCCAAGCTAAACTAGCCGCACAATGACACAGTCTCTCATAAAATAAATTAAAAAATAATAAAAAGCACAAATTTTAGTACATGATATGGCAGTGAAGTGTTCAATAGCTTCCAGAATTTTCCCTGTGTCTCTTTTGCCATCAATTCCCATTTGCCAACACACATTTTCTGTTTTAACAAGATGTTTATTATCAGTGGGTTGTCATAGTAAAATTGCAACATAAATTGTTTATCCATGTTTACAAGTTGTGATGATAGATGTTTATCTGACTTGATCACAAGTTGATAAGATTATCTGAATTCACTCCAAAGAATTGGTGCCATTTTACATAATTGCCAGCACTTTGTTAGCATGGCATTTGCTCTGTCCTTGCCAAGATTCTGTGCAATTCAACTTTTTATTTCGACTTTACTAAAGATGTTGCTTTAAATTTTACCTTATGTATAATTAATTTTAAGTATATCTGTATATCTTCTACTTCAAGCATTTGCTTATGTCTTTTGTTTTGTTTTAATAATTCACTTAAAATTTTATTATTGCCAAAAGATTATTTCTAAATTTTGGAATTTATACTTTATTTTCCCCTTGTGTTTTTTTTTATGAATTTGTTACTAAACAATCCCAGTGCTGAACTTTGATGATCAGAAAATGTTCAGTTTGATGTCCTCGTGTAAAGGCACTTGCTGACCAAGTTTGATCTGGGAGACTCACAAGATGTGAAAGGAAACTCATTTTTGCAACTTGTCCCCTGATCTCAGCCATGAAAGCATCATACATAATCGAATGTTTAAAAAAAAATAAAACAACAACAAGAAAACCAACACATCAGTGTTAAGGAAGGCTGTTTTCCAATTGACTTCCTCTTTTGTTCATAACCATTCAACATTGTGTCCACTTTCACTTTAACTAAATAGAGCAATCTAGCTGTACATAACACAGGTTCCTCGTAACATTTTAATGTATGCACATAACATACTACATTTTCATTCACTCCTCCATTCTTCTCTCTTCTCCCTACTCCCCACTCTCATTGATTTGTCTCTCTTGCCAAGTCGTTCCCCCTTCTATTTCCATATCATTGTTTTCTAGATTCCATTATATTTTTTTCTGCTTCTGGATTATTTCCTTTGGCCTGATAATCTTATTACATCCATCTTTCTGTAAATCTTGCTGATTGTATACAATCCATTTCATGAATCATACCTTCCCCTTGAGTCAGTATCCCTCTTTTGAGACACCATCTCTCTACGTAACTCTGGCTGGCCTGGAATTCACTAAGTAGAACAGGAGGGTTTCAGGCTTACAGAGATCAGTTCACCTTTGCCTCCCAAATGCTGAGATTTAAGGGGTGAACCACCATAGTGAGGTAATGTCTTACTATATATCTATATCTATATATATATATGTATATCTATATATCTATCTATCTATATCTATGTATATCTATATCTATATATCTACATCTCTCTCTCTCTCTCTCTCTCTATATATATATATATCTTTATTATTTTATTGAGCTTCTGTTGTTATATATTCATTGTAAGTTCACCTGGAGGTCCTATGATAGTACCATTTGTATTTGGGAAAGCACAGTCAGAATTCTTTCCACAGTGTTTGGAACAAATAAATAATCAGTTCCTATGAGAATTATTACTTTATTAACTCTGGTTGTGTATGAGTATATATTTACCTACTTCTCTCTTTTCTTTTGTGGTTCTTTAATTTTATATTTTTGGTTTGCTTTAAGTACCTTTGTAACAAATTTAAATTTTGATTTGAATTAGGGCTGAAGTATGTAGACATCCCTAGCTCCAAATACCTGACTCTTGGATACCAACCTACCAAGTGTTGTTACCACTCTGGTCTTTAGCTCATAGTTTTCCTATAAACCTAATTTGTCATTAGAACTTATTTATCTCCCAATTCCTGGCATGATTTTGGTTTTAAATCTATTTCATCTCTATTAATATATAATAATATATACTAATGCCACATTTTATTTATTGTTTCTATCATTGTATTATTATTTTTGTTTATGGGATATCTGTATATTTACATATAAAGTGAGATTTCTGTAGTTAGTTTGCAGTGGATTTTGTTTTATATTCAATTTGATAATCTATAGACCTTTCTACAATGATTTTAATTCCTTTTTTATTGTTTTATGTGTTAATGACCAGTATAGATATTATAACATCAATGCTTAATTTATCACAATGTACCTTGAATTAATTGTAATAATAATACCACAAAATAACTGGAGAAACTTTTACAAAGAATAAGTCTACTTACATGCAAATTTTGATTTTTCATGCTTCTATTTCCATGTACATTCTATATACAGTGTAAACTCAAAATAAATGACCACAGTTTACCTTAAAAAGAAATCATTTCTAAAATATATGTGTATATATTATATATATATTCTTTCATATGAAAAACCATAAATTTAATAAACTAAACATTAATCTTCATCTTTCCACCATAGATAAACACTCCGGTTCTTTCCTGTGTGTATTACTTCCAGGCTTCCGTTCTTTTTGCCTGTGTCAACTTGATGAACAAATTTTAGCATATCTTGTGTTGAAAGAGTCTAATACAAGCATATTCTTTCAACTTAAGAAAGTGTCTTTATTTTATTTTTAGTTTTGAAAGTTATTTTTCTTGTAAGTCAGTTTTTGGTTCGACTTTTAAAACTATTTTGGATACAGTTCATTTCCCCTTGTATTTCAAATACAGTGATTTGAAATGTTTCCCCTGAGAATTTTTCCCTTAATAATCATTACTGCTGTCCCTGATAGCATGCATGTTTCTCTCTGTATCTGCTTATGAAAATTCCTATTTATCTTTGATTTTCAGAGGCTCTGCTATGATGGATCTGAATGTGGTTGTTTGTGTTTTCATCTTTCATAGACTTTCCTGACAATCTAACATGCAAAATACATATGAAAATTTATTTTGTTAAGGAGAGAAAAATTGTGAGCCAGTGAGAAATATTTCTCCCATCTTGTTCTCTATCCTTGTCTTTTTCTTATTATTCTCTCATTGTTTGTCTTAAGGGGGAATCCTTTTCTGTACCTATGTTCACTATTGCTAATGTGTGTAATGATGTTCATGCATGCAATAATTACCAATATACTTTCCCAACTATTCTTTTTCCTATCTACTAGTAAAATTGACACTTCCATTTATAGTTTTGAGGATGTTGTAGTATTTTTAGACAAATCTATGTAGTGATGAAAAAAATAAGACACATTTTGTCTTTGCTAATCAAATATTACCCTAGGTGAAACAAAACAAAAACATGCTACCAAGCAATAAAAACTGCAAACCAACTGTAAAGTGGGATTAGTCAGTGTGTATGAGTTGTTATCATCATTTCTGGTACCCATTAAAAGCTCAAGGTCAGAGGAGGCTGACATAACAAACTTTATTCCAAATGAGCAGGTGAGAATAAGTACTCTGCTTGAGCTAGGCTTACATTTCCTTAGTGAACTGGTGCCTGGTTTTTTCTCCATCTATCATACTTTCATTCAGACTCATCAAGATGAGGTTCCGTGAAAGGGTGACATAATCCAGACATGATGGGCACGCCTGTTGTTATGACAAACTCTTTGGCTCACAGGAGGATAAGCCAAAAGGATCATAAGTTTTTGGTTTATGTTGGGTGTATAGCTATATGATGCTTCAAAGACATGTGTGTATAAATGAAAGACGGTGGGCTTAGAATTTGATCTCTTGCCCCACCAAATAAATAAAAAATTAAATAAATAAATATAAATAAACAAACAAATCAGCAAAGAAAGAAACTAAGTAGAATTTGAAAGCATCTATAAATTAAGCAATTAAGTTTTGATTGAGCTAACCCAAATACAAGTTTTAACCAAAAGCATATATGTATGTATGTATGTATATATATATATATATGTATATGTATATATGTATATATGTATTTATGTATATATGTGTATATGTATATATGTGTATATGTGTATATGTACCTTATGGTATTATTCAAACAAGCTACCACATTAAATAGAGTTTTGTCTATATGATAAGGTTGAAATACAGAATCTGAAAATACATTAAAATTATGTACTAGCTTTTTGATTTGATTAACTGTTTATCAAGTGGTAACGGTGAGGTCCCTGGCCCACCCTGGCTTTGGGAGCTTGAAGAGCCTTAACAAGTTAAACTTTGCTGGTCTTAGCTCTTTAGGTCAATGGGAAAGAGCATTTATAGGAGATTTTGACACCTAGTCTCTTAGATTTTCTTTCTCTTTCTATTTCACATTCTGACTGAACGATGAGTGATTTTGATCTTTTGTGCACTCTTGCTGTGATGTTCTGATTTATCAGAGGTCTAAAAGCAATGTGGCAGTTGTGGTTTGAATGTCAAGTTTCCCCAAGTGTTCATATCTGTAAATGCATGATCCCAGCTGGTGGTTATGCTTTGTAGCTTGTGCAGCCTTTCACACATCTGTCCTATATGCTAGAGGTAAGTCACTAGGGACAGGCTCTGAGGCATTTAGCCTGGCTCTTCTTCCCATTGCATCTCTGTGTCCCATCTACCACCACAGTCTGACCAGCCACAACGAGCCCTTAACCCTGCTGTGTGAACTACTCCTTTCTGGGCATAAGAGCTGTGTCACCTGAAGCTATAAGTCAGACTATGCCTCTCCTCCCTTTGGTTGTATGTATTGCCTATGTGTCTTAGCTTGCAACCATTACAAAGCAAAGAAAAACCATTAATGGCATGAGTTGAAGGGAGGAAGGCAGTGAGTTCTGTATTAAAATCCGGAAGTCTATGAGCCACGTAAAACTTTATAAGTTTATAAGATTACATGGTGTATTTTTACTTATGCTCTAGCCTTATTTGGAGCCTGTTACATATGTTTGTAGTTTAAAGATCCTTTAAGGATATATATTAGAGTTACATTAGCAGAGTCTGCTACTTATAGACCCAATCCCTAAAAGATGCAATTAGAGAAACTTGGACTAATCTTATTTTCTTTGTGGTTAATTTTCCTAAAAATTGAACACTAATCAATCTGGCCCCTGCCACAAACATTCAGAACCATCCACACTTGATATGATTATTTTCATACCATTTATGCCACTTTTTTCTTTCTACATTAAGTCAATATGTGTATACTTATATACATCACACAGAGGAAACAAAAAGAGATTTTAAACTATTTTAAAAATTCCTTTCCATGTTCTGAGAGACAAATAACATCATATTAGTGTATAAGCTTGTGGTGTATTTATATTCTTTCACATGCATATATTTTGGCTTGTAACACCTTAAGTTTGGAAATTAGTATGCACAAATTTCAAATACAATATGAATTGGTGTTTTTGCCTTTAATTTAGAAATGACTTCCTCTCTTTTTATCTCATTGTATATAAATATATTCATAAAGTAATTATAATCTATCTATCTATCTATCTATCTATCTATCTATCTATCTATCTATCTATCTATCTTTCTATCTATCTGTCTATCTATAATGTAGTTATTCCCTAGATATATCTTATTTTGGTTATGTATTCCTCAAATAGTGCGCACTTAGCTATTTCCAATTTAGGGATTGCAAGAAGCAATTCTATGATTGATCACTCTTCCTAACTTCATTTGTCTGTTTTAACTTCCACCATTAGGAATTTATCATTGCAGATCTGTATTCTGCTTGTCTAGATGGTCGTGCTCCCAGCTGTCTTCTGACAGTTCCTCTTCTGTATCTGTCTTGGCATTATAGACACTTTTATAGTGTTTTGCAAGCAAAACCTGGTAAGATTACCTAACATAATACCCTGAAACAAACAAAGAAACAAAACAAAAAAACCCCCAAACTTCTTAATCTTCCTCAAATCATGAAGTAAACAACATCATACCTTGCATAGGTTGTGCACAAAAGTAGATATTAAGTACTATTTTACCCAACATGCTTCACTTTATAATAACTTAGCTGCTAAGTGATGCTTTTATCTCTCTTTCACTAATTTAGTTTGCAAAAAGTGTTTTGTCTTTAATATTTGTTCTTAATATTGTTTGTGAATCCAGGGCAACAAAGTAGTCAGGCATTGTTTGAACAATAACAGTTTTCCTAGTTCTTCAATAAAATATGTGTATATTTTTAAATGATTTTCCATGGCTAATTCGATATTAAAAAAAATCAATGTGGTTCAGAATCACTGGGACTTTACTTATAATTGTGTTTACATTATTACAGTCTTGTTATTTTTCTCCATTGGGTTTATGCTTGTGGTTTCTATGTTAGATTCCCACCCCAAGGTGGGTTTAAGATTGCATATCTAAAAGCACACCAAAGCCCTGAATCATTTAAATGTGATAAAAATCAATTTTACCTCTGTTATTCCCAGCTGAATGCCACTTCTGATGTGCACCAGCCTCAAAAGAAATTAAAAGATAAGTAACATGATTACAATCAGATTAGCTTGCCTAGGCAGACAAACAAGATTGCAGAGTTCTGTGAGTTAAGATACTCACTTCCTAGTGAGCCTGGTTTACATCACATTAAGCAGAAATGAGTTTCCAATATGTATACGACAAAACAAAGTGGGAGAGAAATTCCAGCCTTGTCACTGAATGTGAGTCAAGGAAACTGTTATTTTGTGACTGTTCAAGAATTACTGCCTGTCAGGAAACTTTATATGGTTTCTTAGGGGAAAAAATGAATCATTCTCCTAGACTTCCTGGTTGTTCAAACTAAAATAAGTATTTCTTTGACTAACTGAGCTCATGAAAGTCAGGAGGAGAATGAAGAGGGTGTGAGAGTCTTGGCTTCCAACTTTTCTCCACTGAATAAGATCAAATGAATAACAGCAAATAGCAAACCATGGTGAGTCACATCTATGCAGAAAAGAGAAACATATAGGAGTGAATTATCTCAAGTAAGAAAAATGACTGGTCTCAGTTTCATTAATATGATATTGACTATGGAGATCAAAGCTTCCAGATCTACTAATCTTATTTAAAAGATAGATTTAAAAAATACTCTAGCACAGAATTAAAAAAAAAGGAAAAGAAAAAGAGTATCAGCCAAGAAGAAAAATAATTTGAACAATGATCATTCAAGCAAGTTTGTTAATGTCATTCCCTGGTCTTTTTCTTTCAGTCTATAAGGCTGAGTAAACCATGAACTCCTCCATGGCCTCTGCATCAGCTCCTGCCTCCAGTTTCCTGCCCTGACTTAATTTGACGATGAACAATTATATGGATGTATAAGCCAAATAAACCCTTTCTTTCCCAACTTGCTTTTAGTCATAGTATTATACTACAGCAACAGTAATACTAACTAGGACAAAAATTTGTGACAGAAAAGTGGAGTATTGTTGTGACAGAGCTGACCACAGGCTTTGGGGAGGGTTGTAGAAGGACTTGGGAACTTTGGGTCATAAAACCATTGAGTGTTCAAAGCTTGGTGAGCTGTTCAGTGGGGTTTTGGGAGATAGGGATATCGAGAGAAATGCCAGACAAAAGAAGAAGCACCTAGATGACTCCTGTATTACCATGTTCAACTGCCAGCAGGAGGTACAAACTCAGCCACCTCTGGAAGGCAGATTTTGTATTCTGATAAGATAGAGGCCTGGTTTGTGAAGGTTCAGAGGGAATCAGCTACTCTACCACGCCAATCATTTGCTCTGTTTAGTCAGATAGAGCTGAAGAATCATCTGTGATTAATTAGAGATCAGAATCACTAATGTGAAACCTTTGTGTTACTGGTCAGTTTCAGTTAAGAAATCGGTAATGATTAAGAAGAGACCAGCATCATTGAGGTCCTGAAATCTTCTGGGAAGTGTTTTCTTGAATCAGCATAGGAAAGCTGTGTTCCAGAAGTGGCCAAGGTTGTATGCACCTCATGCTGGCAGCTGGACATGGTATTAGATGAGTATTCCAGATGGTTCTTGTTTTGAAGTCATGGAGCTGTCATAGAGAACATCAGACAGTTGACGCTGAGAAAGGTCAAGAAAGGTCATTGGCGAAATTTCAACTTCAGTAACAATTGAAGCTCCAGGATTTTAGGGCTCATGAATAAAGGTTGAGGTTTGATGATACTATGAGCGCCAAGGAGAGGCTATTGCTGAAAGCACAGCCCAATTGACACAGAGAGGCATTTTGAAGATGTCAGTACTATGGAATGAATGTCAACAACTATAGCAGCAATAAAGTGAAGCAGGTCTGAACCTAAAAGACAAACTGTATATCTATAGAGGGTGGAGCCTGAGAAGGGACTCAGGCCCTTTGGAGTAGCCTAGAAGATTGTGAGTGAATCTTTGATACTGGGCATCTCTTTGGACTCTGCCCTGGGTTCTTCCCTCTTGAAGTAAGAATTGTTTACTGTGTTTTTGTTTGTATTGGAGTTCACAGTTATTGAATGGGAATTTTAAAAGAGAGTTTGGATTTAAAAAAAAAGACATTGGATTTTGAAAGAGACTTAATTTTAAAATGTTTGAACTTAAAAAGACAGACATTTTAAGCTTGTAAAATATTTTACATTGTGGTGTTTATATTAAAATGTGATCTTGGGGTGAACAAGAATTGAATAATGTGGCTTAACAGTGGTGTGTTTGTGTGTCAATTTGGCAAGCGAACAATTGCTCTGGCTAGTTTTATGTCAACTTGACACAAACTAAAGTCATATGAGAGGAAAGAACCTCCAGTCAAGCCTATAGTGTGTTTTCTTAATCAGTTATTAACTGGGGAGGGCTAGGCCCATTGTGGGTGGTACTACCCCTGGGCTGGTGGTCCTACACTCTACGAGAATGCAAGCTAAGCAAGCCTTCAGAAGTAAGTCAATAAACGGCACCCCTCTATGGCCTCTGTATCAGCACCGGCCTAGAGGTTCCTGCTTTGTTAGAGTTCCTGTCCTGACATCCTCTGATGATACACAAAGATATTGAAGTGTAAATCTTCCCGTTTTGACCATGGTGTGTTTTCTCACAGTAGTAGTAACCCTAACTAGGAAAAATGTATCCTCAAGTTTTAGCTTGCCCTCTACCCCCATCCTTTGGGGAAGCAAATAATGATTGTCCATATATAAGGATTTGAAAATTGCTAAAGGAAGACCCCAGACTCAGATAGTATGCAAAAACAAAGAACCTTTATTCCACAGAAACAACCAGCGTGAGGGGGTCAACCATTCTTCAAAATGGTAACCCCCAGACAAAGATGTGCAGGCCTTCTAATAGAGATCTAGGGGAACTCCCTAGAAGGATTAGCTAATCTCTAATGTGATTGGTAGGGGTCAAAGCCTGTAAACTTGAGAGTTCACTCACAGGTTTAGATTTGGGTACAGAATTAGCATTACAATAGCAGTACAACACAAAGCAACAGACCAAACCTCAACAGGCTACTGTTATCTCCTGTTAGTATAACTTTGAATAGCTACTATGTTAGTTCTTCTATATTTAGAGAATGGTTTAGATAATCTAAAATTTCATTGGTGGGTGCTGGGGAGGTAATGGGGGTCAGTCTCTGATTGGCTTGGTCCAGGTGGTCAGTGGTCTGTATTCCTGTCATGAACTTTAACTACAAGATGAGATAGTACTTCCCAGCACAGATGACCCATTCTGGGATAAGATATTTTCCCATTCTTGTGGTTGTCCCCTGGCTGTTCTTTGGGAGGAGTTTTATGACCTTGTTTCTGGATTTTATGGTCTGTTCCTGGAACTGGTGCTTTATGGCCTTCTTTTTGAAATCAGACCTGGTCCTTAAAGGGAGACAAATGGGGTTTATGTTGTTCTTTCACATAATGTATCTAGAGGTTTGTCTTTCCAATTATTTTTGAGTTAACTACTATTTAAAATTCTGTTTCATTATTTGTTTTGTTTCTAATCTATAATCTCACATTTACATGAGCAGTCCTTTACTGAAATTACTGTACTAGAACCTATCAAAATTTTAGGCTCTGGTTCAAATTATTTTAGGATGGAACTTTTGCTATACAGTTGTTGCCTGCCTTAGGAAATAGCAAGTATTGATAATGATTGGTTTTATCAGTGGGCATCTTCCTTTTTTTGGGCTCTACACATGATGTTCTTTGACTACAACAGAAGATAACATATGGCCCATTGTTATGCATTGAACTGCTATTGAAATGCTAATTCTGTACCCCCAAGTCTAAGTCTATGAGTGAACTCTCAAGCTTACAGGTTTTTGTTGTGCAAAAGTTATTCCTTGATTTAAAACTATTAGTTAAATAAACTTGGCTACAGCGAATTACTGGAGTGGTAAGAGATGGTGGGTTTACAGTGACCCGGTTGAGGGAGACAGAGGGGAGGGGAGGGGAGGGGAGAGCAAAGCGGGGAGGGGAGGAGAGGAAAGGAAAGGAGAGAGGAGGAGAGAGGAGAGAGAGGAGAGGAGAGGAGAGGAGAGGAGAGGAGAGGAGAGGAGAGGAGAGGAGAGGAGAGGAGAGGAGAGGAGAGGAAAAGGTGAGGAAGAAGGAGAAGCTGCCAGGGGTTAGGTGAGTTCATAAAATCATGGTCCTGAGATCTGGCCATTTGGAGATAAGAGAAGCCCAGATGAAACATAGTAAGTTATAACTTGGGGTTATCTATAAAAAAGTAGATTCTAATAACATAGAGGGTAGATATCTACCCAGCTCTTGTACTGTTTAAGGCTTATTGTAAATAATTAAAGTTGTGTGTGTCTTTTTATCCAGAAACTGAATGATCAAGGTGGGGTAGAAACCCTGAATTAGGATTAAAAATTCTGACAATAGCCCCATATTGCTCGGAAAGTATTTTGTTTCAAAAATTAACGCCTTAAGAACATATAAAATTATTTCTTCATGTTCTTTCTATGATATACTATAGGCAATATAAAACTTACAGTTTTATATTCTGATATCTACCTTCTGCACCAACATGAATATCCCTTAGCCCATCTGCATCTCTGAATATCTAATCTGTGTGTATATTGAGATGCTTTTGTGGAGTATTCTTTTAGTGATTTATTAATCATTGGAAGCATGGCTCTGTGGTTGTTCATATATTTTTACATTGTGTTGAATTTGTGCTTTGGATTATCTCTTGATCCTTGCATAATCTATCAGGTATTTTCTTTTCTTTTATAAAAATAAATAAGAACACCTCTTCTCAAGAAATCTCCAAGCCAAACAAAATCAGTGAACTAACCCATGAAACAAACAAACAAACACCAACCAGCAAATCACCAAACAAATAAATTTGCTTTGGTTTTTATCTTTTTTTTTTCAAATTCTACGTGGTTTAACAGTTTATTTCTTTTGAAAATATAAAGCAGTGTACAGTTCTTTTGTTAAAGAAGTTCTAGAACAAACAAGAAATATATTCCATTTGTCTATTATTAGACCTTTGAGAGGTTAAACTCATTGTAAAGTCCATGAGACAGAATTTCAAAGACTGAATTTCAAGTGAGCAAAACCTTTCAATACTCACTTTCTGGAGAACCCTGACAATTAAGGCTGTATTCTACCATGTCCAGATAGCTGTATTGAGCTTTGTCCAAAATGGACAACTGTTTACCAGCAATGCTTCCCCTTCTTTGACCTTGTTTGGCGAGTCAGACCCCCCACATCCTCTATCTGGGAAAAGTCTTCTTTCCCAGTAAGAGCCTGCCTATCAAATACCTGAGATTCCTCCAATGCCTCTCCATACAAGTAATCAAGTCACAGCTCTATAAACTCTAGCCAATAATTTCATTCACTCTGAAAACTCATTCCCATTCTCCAAGGCATATGCATGTGTGTATAAAACACACACACACACACACACACACACACACGCACACGCACACACACACACACACACACACACACACACACACACACACACACATAGCCCTTGATCACCCTGATTAAGTATATGCACACTAACTGTTTCAATAAAGATAGTTTAAGGTAGCCATTTCATTGAGTATTGTCTAAAAGATCTGTAACACTAAAATCCTCAAAAGACTTCCACAGAGAAGCTCCCTATGTTCTGCTCCCCCCCCCCCACACACACACTCATTCCTAGCTGGATTCCTGTTCATCCTTCCAGACTGGTGTGCAGCAGTGCCTGAGAGAGGTAAAAGAAGACAGAGTGCCCAGAACCATAGCTAGTCACCAACACTCTTAAGGGGTATTTTTCTAGAGAGATTCAACAAAGAAAATCCAGGCTCTTACTATAGAGAAAGTCATTAAAACATTCTAACTTATTTCTCTAGAAGAATGAAGAAGTGTACTTACCATAGCATTCTATGTTAGGGAATAATGTGAAATATTTTAAAATATGGTATATGAGTAAGCATCATAATATGCAAAACCAATGATGTTTATGCTATATATTGAGTATATATAAAATACATTTAATTAAAAAGTATAATCCATGTTTACATGAGTAGATATGCATTCAAATATTGAGAATAACACCTGGAGAATTATACACAGAAGCCATAGGAGGGGGTAAAGAGAAAATTGTTATTAAGATTAAGAGAATAATTTCATTCTTAATATTTCTTTTTTTGTTATTTTTTATTAAATAGTTTCTTTATTTACATTTCAAATGTTATCCCCTTTCCAAGTTTCCCCTCCCTCCCTTGCTGTTCACTAGCCCACGCACTCCTGCTTCCCTGTCCTGGCATTCCCCTCCACTGGGGCAACGAGCCTTCCCGGGACCAAGGGCCTCTCCTCTCATTGATGTCTGACAAGGCCATCCTCTACCTCCCATGTGTCTGGAGCCATGGGTCCCCCTAAGTGTACTCTTTGGTTTGTGGTTAAGTTCCTGGTTGCTATGGGGGGGACTGGTTGGTTCATATGCATGTGCTGTATAGTAGTTTCCTCCAGTATTGAAAATAATTCCATCTTGAAAGATTTTAAGATATAGGACATTAAAAGGAGGAAATGAGCAAAGCAAAACAACAACAACTGCAACAACAACAACAACAACAAAACAAAGTAACCAGAATGTTCTAAGGGGAAGTGAAACACTCCATCCTGCAGAGCAGTTCCTTAGGACCAGAAGTAAGCA
This sequence comes from Tokudaia tokunoshimensis, assembly GCA_036184795.1. Lineage (NCBI taxonomy): Eukaryota > Metazoa > Chordata > Mammalia > Rodentia > Muridae > Tokudaia > Tokudaia tokunoshimensis. The sequence continues at coordinate 48,363,119 of BTHU01000014.1, read as the reverse complement.
ATGCAAAATAGCTTTAGGAAGTTCCTGAAACTGACCAGATTCACTAGGCCCCTCCTTCCTAGGAGTTTATAAGCAGTATTGTCTGCTGAAGGTTACTCTCAGATAAGCTGAGCTGTTAGAACAGGCTCAGTCTGAGCTGCCTGGAAGAAGCAGAGACCAGAAGTCCTGCCTAGAAGAAACAAAATTCGAGCAGAGATACCTGGAAGAGACATGGGTCAATTTACCTACCAGGAAAGGAGACTAAGATGTTGAGCTGCTGACAAGCTATGCAGGGTGCTACAGATTGCCGATTTTTGTGGACTATAATTTATGCTGGGGTAAGCTTTGGTGATACCATTGTCTTTGAGTCATATTTTCTCCTGTAAATAATCCCTTATTCACATTCCTCTAAGCAACCCCTGTAAAATTTACTGCTTTACCTAGTATTATCTGATGCTATCCCTAGATTGGTCTTTTTTCTTTTTCCTTCTCTAGGTGATCTAGGGATTGTTTATGTTGCTAATCTATCACTCAATAATGTGCTTCTTTGATATTAAAAAAAAATTTGATTTAAACATACAGCATTTGTGTAAAAGCCAGTATCTTTTGAAATCTAACACCCACCATGTAACCCTACACACTCAAAGAAATAATAGTAGGCATTTTATGACATAAATTATGAAATTATAAGGCATATTTGGAGGGTCTTTGCCTCATAATATTTATATATATGATACCATCTCTCTCTCTTTTTAAAAAGATTTATTTATTTTATATCTGTGAGTACACCGTTGCTATCTTAAGACACACCGGAAGAGGGCATCAGATCCCATTACATATGGTTGTGAGCCACTATGTGGTTACTGGGCATTGAAATCAGGACTTCTAGATGAATGGTCAGGGCTCTTACCTGCTGAGCCATCTTCCCAGCCCTGTCTCAGAATATTTAGGCAGGGCATTTATTTATTTATTTTATTTCCATTTTCTGTTTGTTTGTTTGTTTATTTACCTTACAATTCTTTTGCATATATATTATGGCTTCCAAGCTTATGTGTAATGGAATTCCTGTATGGGCAAACATGGTGTCTCTGCAAGTATATGTTTTTCTTGGGCTTTTTCCGTGGCTATTCCTATGTCTTTGTTTTTATTTTGTCTTATTTTATTATTATTAATAAATAATATTTGTCTGTTTGTTTTCCAATGAATGAAATAAAAAGATTGTAGATTTAAATAGGAGGGGTAATAGAGTTTTAGAGGAGCTGGAGGGGGGAACCATGATCATAATACAACATATGAAAAAAGTCTACTTTTAATAAAAATAAGAAAAAACAGAAACAAAAATAATCTATAAAGTGAAGACTCCAAAGAATCATAAGTTTTACATTAAATAACCATTTGGACAGAAATAATTCTTATCATCTCAAAACATTATAATTTTAAAATATTATTATATGTGCACATACATATTTACTTTTATGTACACGATAAAGAGTTCTGGGTTTGGAGATGTGGATCCTTTGCTAAAGTTCTTTTCAAGTCAGGCTTGATGATATAAGTTGGAATTTCTAGCATCCATCTAAAAAGCCATATGCTCTATAAAACCTAAAATCCTAGAGTTGGGGAGGTGGAGATAAGAGGACCCCTGGAGTTTGCTCTCCAGCTAGTCTAGTCAATTGGTAAGTTAGGGTCAGTGAAAAAAATTTGTTTCACAAAAATAAGGTAATACGTGATGGAAGCAATTGTGGAAGACACTAACATCATCTCCTGGCATATACATGTGCACATGTGAGAATATGGACACACACACACACACACACACACACACACACACACGAGAAAAATCCACAGAAATCCATAAAAACAAACAAACAGCAACAATGAAAAATCAAGGCTCAGGGAACACTGAAGAAGAAGGATTGAAAAGGTTGTAAGAGCCAGATAATCAAGGAGTTTGCTGTGTGATTGTTTCCTAGGAATATCAGAAGCTACACCTATAAAGTCTCACCAACATGACTTTCCAAACATGAGCTAAACAAGGATGGCATCAATAGATATTCTCCAGTGGAGAAAGGAGAGGTCCCCAGACTTCAAACCTACATAAAGACAGCTTAAGAATGCTGAGAACTGTAGAGACAGTCTTCCTCAGGGAAGAACACAGCTACTGGATATCTAATGCCCAATGGTTAGCACTGAAAACACACATATAAATAACATTATACAGACATAGCAGTTCATATTTTGGGCATATATGTATCTACATATATTAACATAACAACAATTAATGAAAAAGAACCCATGGAGTTGAAAGAGAACAAATTAGTATATAGGAGGGTTTAGTGGGATAAAAGAGAATGTCAGTTGGATTAATATTTTCATTGTTTTGAGCTGTTAGGACATACACATTTAAACTTAACTTATAATGAGAATGCATATAATCTTGGTGCAAAGTGAAGAACATGCACATATATGCATTTATGGGGTCTTAATCTATATGAGACCAACACTGAGGTGCTGATGACAATAAGCCTCATCCTGAGTTCTTCAAGAATAGTCATTTTTCATATATAGACAAAATGCAAATAAGTTGAAGGTAGAGATTGATGTTTGGTACCCAGATGGCATTTCATATATTCACAGCTTGATCCATAGATAGTCTGACATGTACTGAGAATCTAGTTTCTACCCAATCACTAATGAATGACAGTTTATAATATTTTGTTCTGTTTTATGTTGTGGAGATCAAGCCAACAGCTATGATAAGCATGGTAAACACTCTAATCCTAAGCTGTATCTCCAGCACTGGTAATACATTAAAAAGTCTGATTTGAATGAATAATTAGCTTTTAGGAGAATAGTTGTTAAATTCAATAGCTTTATAAGGTTCTTTAAATATGCATGTTTTGGTTTTGGTTTCTTAGGTGTTAATACTTGAATGATTCAACAGATGGTTATTATGCAGTCTTCTACCCATGCACTTTTTAAATGAGTAGACATGTTTCATGTTTATTTTATGAATTTTTAAGTCACTGTTTGCATTATTCTTTTGGATAGTATGTTCTTTGAGAGAATATGCAAAGCCTACTCTTCTATAACTCTTATCCAAATAAAAAATACAGATAAATAAGATTATTTTCAAATCTAACCTGCCTAACTCAATAGTTATAAACATTGAGACAAAGGCCTTTAATACCTTTGTCTTTAATTAGCAATTTATTATGATAAGATAATTACTTCCAAGGCTCCTAGAGCATTTGCAAAAAGAGTGTATTAATATATGAAAATGCTTAAAGCAATTTAAAGTGACTTAAAATACAAAACATCTGAAGAATAACAAAACAGGCTTATTGTCTTTGTATTATCCCTTGACAATGATAAGTAAAAATTTTATTACTTGCTTTTTGAGTTTCTATAGTTGTTCTGCCTAGAAACTCTTTTAATAGGCTTATCTGTAAGGTTTATTTTCTTCTTTCCTTTGAATCTCCAATGAAATGTCACCTTATAAGGGAGGTGTCCTCTCTTTGACAACCTATATCAATTAGCAACACTCACAGGGGCATCTCCCATCTCTTCTACAATGTGTTATTTTACATTAACAACTGAAGCATTATCAACTGACAGAGGTGTCTAGACTTCTTAAAAATGAATACTCCCTCACTAATGCACAAAGAAATTGGATTTAATTAACAGTTCTTTGCATCTCTCACCCTTGGAAGAGTGTGGGACACGTGATAGACACATAGCAAATCCTTGCTGGGAGAATGAACAAACTTAGACACTTTGAGGAGGATCTATTACTTAAAAAAATAATAAACACTAAAACTATGATTTTTTTATGAAAATCACAGATATTATATAATCAGTCATCAATCATTTTATCAACTCCATCCATGCTAGAGCATTCATTTAATAAGGTTTTGCATTTATCAATGAAATATTGAAAATGCATAATTCATTTAAAATTTCTATGAAATTTATTGATGTGATTCATTGAAAAATTTAACAATACCTACTGAAAGGAGAGCAATTAGTTTTCAAGTCATATCACAATATGTAACAAGCAACTCAAAGATTTCAATATTTTACTCTCTATGAGTGTGAGAGTATCCTTTGTTATGTGCCATCAATCTCTGTATCAAAATTAGGCAAACTACTTGCCCAATGAATTTAGATTCTTACAGAAACAATAATAACAAAGAAGGATTTATTCTCATGTTACCTAGCTCCCTTTAAATGTCACACATAGCAGGAATGTGCTTCTGTGTAAGTCCTGGCAAGTTGTTTTGTCAACTTCACACAAATTGGAGTTATTTTTTGAAGAGGCACCTCAGTTGAGAATATGCTTCCATCAGATTGTGAGTAGACATGTCTGTAGGGAATTTTTCTTTATAAATGATTGATGTAGAAAAGCCAGGTCCATGGGGAAGGCAGATATTAGCCCTGAATGGTATAAGAAACTAAGCTGTGTGGGCTACAGAGAACAAACGGGGAAACTTTGGCTCCAGATCTTTTGTTCAGGTTTTTTGCCTTAGTTTCCCTCAGTGGACTGTGAATCAGGATATGTAAGCCAAGCAAACACATTTGTCCTCAATGTTGCTTTTACTTATTGTGTTTTATCCCAACAATAGACACCATGGCTAATATAGTATATATTCCAAAACCACTTAGACAACTTTTTATCTCTTTAATTTGCAGGTATTTCAAAAGAGTGGAAAAGGGCCACAGAAGTAACATGTAAATTAGATAACAATTCCAATTGAAATTTCATCATGAATAAGAATTTCTTTATCCTTCAATGTATTTTCAGAAGACAATTGCTGGAATCACCAATATTGATTTGATAGTAGTGTTAAGAACACTAAGAATAATGTATTACCTGATATGTCAGACAATTTTAATCTACTGCTTTTTGCATTAAAAAATAAAATATTTTTACTTTTGGGCAAAAATGTACCACCTCACCAACAAAAGTAATTGTAACATTTCAGCTGAATCTTTATATTAATAAAATCCCAACCTTTCTAAAACTACTAAGTTTAAAGGCAAGGATTGAAATAATGTAAACTTCATATTCTTGTTTTATTTTCCCAAAGTGCAATGGATAAATCCCTCCCAATGCATCTGTGGTGAATTTTATAGTACATGATGGATAAAGGTAGCCTTTATCAAACATGAGCCCTTTGAAAGAACACTCCTCCCCAATACCTACAATCTAGATAAATCACGAACTACATAAAGATTATTAACGTTTTCCTTTGAGAGTTAATCAAAGTTTAAGGAGTCCAACGGGTTAACTTCAAAATTTTACTTCAAATCTTTTGTTCTAAAGAACACAAAACAGACTTGAGTAATGAGAACAATTGAATTGCAATCAATAAATGAGAAAGACTGCAAACTCATAACACCATTAGCTTTATGTAATAATTTCGAGTTACAAATTCTGTGCAAAAGTGGGGTGTTAGGTAAAGGAGGACTGAGAAAAGTGAGTGGATTTTGGGGGATTATGTTTATGCAGGATAAAGAGAGAATATATAATTACTATATATCTATATATGGATATGTCTACATCTATTGATATCTAGTATAGATTTTTATCAATGTCTAGGTGTTTAGTGTCTCCCCAACTCCAGTGAGATTCTGTGACTAAAGTAAACAAAAAAATGTTCCAAAAAACAGTGTTCATAGAAAGAAGGATAGCTGTGACAAAAGAGTTTACCTACAACTTTTCAAACCTAAGTGTCTATGAGTAAAGTAAACCTGTGCACTCTTTTTTTTTATTTTTATTTATTTTATTTTATTTTATTTTAATTTACATTCCAAATCATTTCCCCTTTCCCGTTTCCTCCCTCCCTGAAAGTCCCATAAGCCCCCTTCCCTCCCTCTTTTCTCCATTCAACCCCCTCTCCTTTCTCTGTCCTGGCGTTCCCCTACATCCAGTCTTTCCAGGACCAGGGGTCTCTCCTTCCATCTTCTTAGAAATCTATTGCTATGCGAATTGTGTCTAGGGTATTCCGAGATTCTGGGTTAATATCCCCTTATCAGTGACTGCATACCATGTGTGTTCTTTTGTGATTGGGTTACCTCACTAAGGATGCTATTTTCAAGTTCTGACCATTTGCCTAGGAATTTCGTGAATTCATTGTTTTTAATTGCAGAGTAGTATTCCATTGTGTAGATATAACACATCTTCTGAATCCATTCCTCCGTTGAGGGACATCTGGGTTCTTTCCAGCTTCTGGCTATTATAAATAAGGCTGCTATGTACATAGTGGAGCATGTGTCCTTATTGCATGCAGGTAAAGTCTCTGGGTATATGCCCAGGAGTGGTATAGCCGGATCCTCCGGGAGTGTCATGCCCAGTTTTCGGAGGAACCTCCAGACTGCTTTCCTGAGTGGTTGTACCAGCTTGCAATTCCACCAGCAGTGGAGGAGTGTTCCTCTTTCTCCACATCCTCACCAACAACTCTTTATCTGGGAATAAAACATGTGTTCAGCCTAGGTGGTTATTTTGGAAGCTGGAGATTTTTGTTGTTGTTGCTTTATTTTTAATGAAAAAGGTGACTGTCAATTTACTGAATAATGTTTTAAATTGCCAGCAAAGGGTGGGATGTTTCATACATGTCCTCACACTTAATGGAAGATTAGCTTTTATATTTAATGAAGCAATTGAAAAGGCATAGGCTGGAATTATTATACATATATAATTGTTATCACTTTCACTGATATATTTCCATAGTATTTTGAAAGTCACATTCTAATATTAATGAGCTAAACTTTACAACAATTTCTCAACTAAGTGTTATCAGATAGTTTCTAAGGTATGTTGCATGAGAACCAGACAAGGTAATTGACTTTTGGTTTTACTTCTGTGCACAGATACCAGGACCAAGGCAAATCTTATAAAGGACAACATTTAATTGGTGTGGCTTACAGGTTCAGAGGTTCAATCCATTATCATATAGATGGGAATATGGCAGCACCCAGACAGGCATGGTGCAGGAGGAGATGAAAGTTCTACATCTTGTTCTGAAGGCAAACAGGAGAAGACTAATTTCCATGCAGTTAGGATAAAGGTCTTAAAGCCCACACTCACAGTGACACACTTACTCTAACAAGCTCATACATACTCCAGCGAGGCCACACCTCTTAAAAATGCTACTCCCTGGGACAAGTATATTCAAAGCACCACATTCCACTCCCTGGCCCCCGTAGGTTTCTTCAAATGCATGAGTATATGGGACCATACTTAGCCATAGCATAAAACAAAATACATTTAATCCAATTTCAAAAGTCCCCATAGTCTATAGGAGTCTTAATAATGTTAAAAGTCAAAAGTTCAAAGTCTCTTCTGAGATCCATCCTATCACTTAACTGTAATTCCCAAATCAAGACTGGAAACCCAGTGTGAAAACTCCAAACTCGATGTTTCCAAGTGAAATGTCAAAGTTTTTGCCCTTCAGATCAGCTCCTTTCATCCTTGTTGACTACTTTGGCATATCTGGTGCTCAGTAGCAACAAACTTCAATCTCTTGGGCATCTTCCACTCTCTATTAGCAGTATTTCTCTATAGGTATCCGATGGGTCTGACATCTCTAACATTTTGGGCTATCCAAGGCAACTTCACCTTTATAACTTCTTATTCGAATGTGTAGGATCAACACAATCTTCTGGGCTCCTTCAAAGGGCTCAGGTCCCATCTACAGCTCTGAACTCTGCAGCACTCTAGGCTCTGGTTAACTCTACTCCACTCTTGCTGCTAGTTCTGCTGGTCATCCCGTGGCACTGGCATCTTCAACACACTGGGGTCTTCTACTACAACTTGGCTTCACCAATAGCCTCTCATAGCCTCCCTCATGGTGCTGAACTTCAACTTCTTTAAATGATCCATTCAGTCCTGGGACATCAACTGCAACTGAGGCTGCAACTTCCTTGTGCTCTCACAGTGCCAGGCCTCAGCTGATCCCCATGATCCCTTCATACCTTCAAAATCAGTATCGCCTGGATGATTCAAACACACTACCATGTCCAGCTGCAGTAGAAGGTACAGCCTTGGCTCTCTGGAACACAGCTTCTTTGTGCTCTCAGAAAACACATCACAGATTTCACCTCAGTGATGCTGGTCTCTTCTTAGTCACCACTCATTTCTTACGTATAGCTATTCAGCATCAATTGTTCCAGTAGTCCCTTCTATTCTTGACTCTAAGGCCAAAGCCACATTGGTTGAAGGTCTGAGTTCTGCTGCTAACTGGGGTTGGAACACGAGAATCCTTACCTATCACATTATCACCAGCTTCTGCTTCCCAATTCCCTTACAACCTAAGTCGGACTGTTCTGGAACTTGTTCTATAGATTGACCTTGAACTCAGATCTGCATGGCTCTGTCTCCTGAATGCTGGGATTAAAGGCCTGGACTACTACTTCTGGGCTTAAGCTTTTCTCTACTAGGATGGTTTTGAACTCAGAGATCTGCTTGTTTGTGTCTCCTGGCATTAAAGGTGTGTACCTCCATGCTTGGACCTAAGCTTAGCTGTATAGGATCTTGCCCCTATTTATTTCCTTAAAAGTAGGATTCAGTTCCATTTCACTTCTTGATGCTCCGTTATTACTTGAACCATACATTTTCTACTTTCCCTTTCTCAGCTTGCTTCTTTCATTAAAGTGCTCTTCATAAGTGTGAACTTTAGTGACCACACAATAGAATTTATACCAGGCTGTTGTGAGACTTCATTTGTCAAAGCAATTAATCTAAATCTCTTCACCTTAGCCCCAGGCAGACTATTCAGAAAATGGTAAAATCATTGAAACATTAATAAAAGTTTTGTTTTACTTGAGGAGTGACAGTGGGGATGTACTTACAAATCTATGACTCATTGAGAGGGCATTTTATCTCCTAAGTATTCTGTGTCAGTGCTCCCAGGCAATAATGCATTTCTCTTCTCTCCATTGAATAAAAATCTTTAAGCATATTCTTTATTTTCCCACTAAATCTAATTCAAATAATACAACAAACAATTTAATAATCATAATAGTGTTATTATCTCTGTGATCATTTCTTCTCATCCTATTTTTACTGGTGTGTGTGTGTGTGTGTGTGTGTGTGTGTGTGTGTGTGTGTCTACTATTTTGTCCAATCTCACAAAAACTCTTATAGTTGTTCTCTGATGTTGTTCTTAGGAATATTGGAAATTGACCTCAACCTGGACAGTATGCTGGGACATTGCTCAAAGCCTTTAGCAATGGTTTGAAATATTTTGTTTTTGTTTTTGTTTCCAGCTTTATAAGTAAAATGAAAACCCTTTGTAACCATAATTTATCTTTTGGTTCAAAAACTCTCCAGACCTTTGGCATGATAATAAGGCACTATGAATAGTTTTTCCGAAGGCATGGATTTATATTTTTTCTTATATATGAGTTTATTAAATGGCTAATTGTTTTTGCAAAAGTTTAGATTTTTATCATTCCAGGAGTACCTCTGAGATAATACTTTTGAGAACCTCATGGGTGATTAACTCAGGTAATAGTCAGGGTTTACAATAATAGTTTTTGAGATGTCACTTGTATTCTTTGCTCTTGCATTGATATGGTTTCATCTGGGCATGGCTTCATGATGTATCATTATGTTCCTCTCGACTGTTTGCTAGTTGAAACAATTCACTCACCTTGTGAAAATGTCTTCAACATCTATTTTTCCACATGGAAATTTGAAAATTAGTTCTATAGAAATGATTGCTATAAATATGAACAAAACTATAAATAATCATTATTTGTTAGAAATCACTTGCAATCAATAGTCCAAATACAACTTTTTTGATCAATTGAATGTATTCTTGAATTTTTAAAATAAGGTCAAGATTTAAAGATGGTGCCTTTATGGAAAATTCTGTGTAGAAAATAAGTGAATTTTCTTATTTCTTACTCATGATTTTTCTTAATTTACATAAGTCTGTTTTATGTACTATTAGATAATATTTTATAATATTTTCCTAGATTTTTGTTCATTTTATTTTTTATTGAAAATACATTTTTTCCTCACATAATACATCCTGATTATGGTCTCTCCTTACACTACTCTTCCCAGTTCCTCCACACCCTGCCTCCCATCTGGATCCATTCCCTTTCTGTCTCTTATTGAAAAACAGACAGCCTTCTATGGAATAATAACAACAACAAAATATACTAAAGTAAGACAAAACAAAAACTATGACATAGGACGTTGAGAAAACATGCAAACAGAAGGAAGTTATTATTCGCTCCACTGGTCCAACTCTTAAGTCAGAAACCACTAGGTTTTCTTTGTTATATTATATACTATTTTCCTGGAATATTTTTAAAGAAATGAGGAAATTTGAGCATTAGAAATGTATAGGTGCAAGCTATTTATGACAGTACTGAAGAAGTAGGAGAATCTCTGTGAGTTTGAGTCCTGCCTAATCTATAGGTCCTTCCCAGGACAGCCTGAACTACATAGTTAGATCCTTTCTAAAATAATGTACAGGCGGAAATGAACCTATAAATATCTTAATTTTAATTGAGTAAAAATTTTGTTTTCATTTTTAGTAAAAATGACTTAAAAGGTTACATCTAGAATAATGATTTCATATATATGCTTGGTAGCTTCCAAATACACCTACAGTAATTTCCCTTAGCTTCCTATAACTACCTCATTACAAAGTGGCTTAGTTGCTTATACCTTTCATCACAAAGTAGGCTCTATTCTCACCCATCACTACAATAATGAATTTGTATGAGTCTGGGAAGTTCAAAGAACAACAAAAAAAATTTCTCAGAGGTTTGGAAGGAAGAGTTTGAGCTCTTTGGAGGCTGTGGCATGGAAATGGTGAGGCATGGACCTGTGAGGCATGGTCTTCTTTTGCTTCTTCAAGCTCAGGTGATTCTTATCCCTCCATCTCTGCCTGTGTCTTTACATGATTCTTCTCTGTCTCTCTGTTTTCTGTGTTATAAAGGGCACATGCCTTTGCATCTGATGTCTGCCTGAGGATATCCAGAATAGTCTCATGGTAAGATGTAATTGTACCTGCAAAAGTTCCTTTTCAATGTATGCCAAAATTCACAGGACTTTAATCTTAGAATATAGCAATATATTTGTAGAAGTTATTGTTCAGTCCACTGGTCTGACTCTTAAGTCTAGACTGATTATAGGAAGATCAACAGCTTATGGGACAATGAGTTCAAATGGCCTCTATATTCAGCTCTTGTCCTTATTTGCCACTGTCAAATGTGCTGCATAGTCTGAATAATAGTGACCTATGTGCTATAGATTGTTAAAAATAAAGTAAAATTTGCATCTGTTCTATTGTAACTTGCACATTAACTTTTGCTACAGTGATTTCCAAGATGAATGATAAAATTATCATATGCTTTATCTTAGTGAGTTCTCCTAAGACTTCGCTATCTCATAGTCATCTAGATTGTAAATGCCTATTAGGTAGCAAACATATGATATATGTATCATCAGTTATCGACTGCAACTTATTCCTTTTTTTTATAGGAGATATGATCCTAAGGGGCACTTTGAGTTTTGCTTGGCTATGCAATGCTTGTGTTGTAGGCTATTCTTGCAACTGTGGATTTGAAGATTTATGAAGACTCATTGACTTATCCTTTCAAGCATAGTAAAGTTGCTACTTGTTCTCAGGCATTTGCTGTGGAAGGCTCCAGTTTAGTCGGCTTCTCTCTCCTTTTCAACATCTCCTTTTCTTCATGAGGAAAACTGGGTCTTCTAGTTATTGGGTCTCAGGGAAAGTTTTCTAAAAGAATTAATTCAATTATAGGAGGACCTTAGGTCCAGAATAGGTGAAATATTACTTCAATTTGATCCCTATCACCTTGGACAGCAATGCATGGTTATTTAATAAAAATCTCAGCTTTTATATTTAAGGTAATTGCTACCTTTATAAATTTACTTAGTTGGGGTGAACCTAGAGTTTCACCCTAAACTATTTTTCTTCCATTTAGCTAAACCATAATATGTATATTTTAATCAATGCTCATGGGTTAAAAGTGGATCCCACCTTGCCTGGTTCGTTTGAGTAAGCTTATTTATTTATTGCTCCATTTTCTTATTTTTACACTTCAACTTTTTATCTGTGGTTTCAGTTGAAAATACACATTCATAATATAAATAAATTACACAATCCTTTTTGTGTTTGTATAAAACATAGAATGCCTAATGATTTGTTTACAGTCTAAGAACAATTGTCAATGGGGTTTGAACTGATATACAGAAAATGTATGTGGGTATGTGTGGATATACCCATGACCATATGTATAGTCATTCATGGGAATGTGTACATCATATGAATAAATGAAACATAGTTTGGTGTCATTATGCTCATGGTTTCAAGATCACATTAATCATATACCAAAGCAGTACTAGCTGTGACAACAAATGAAATATTATACTGTTTCATTCTGATTCGATCAAGAATGCTGATATCTCTACCATCATGTGATTATTTAAGAGCGTAAATTTACTCTTGGGTTTGATATGAGTGCATTCATCAGTGAATTAAGAGTAACATAAAAACATGCCAGAAGCATATCATGTATAGTTTGCTTGCTGACTTTTATATGCAAAACACCAAAAAGTGGCTTTCCTGAGGTCTTTAAATTCAACTGATATTTCCTGAACATCATGAAGATTTTATGGCCTTGTTTTTCTAGGGTGGCTACTGGCTATCTCCTTTTGAGGATACCTGCTGTGGTCAAATGATACTGTGGTCTTTATAGGATTCCTGGCAAGATAGAAATTAAAGATCCAGTTGAGGTTTAGAGTCTACTATAATGGTATGAAGACTCCAAACATAGAACTAAGATACATGGAGGAGCCGGGCGGTGGTGGCGCATGCCTTTAATCCCAGCACTTGGGAGGCAGAGGCAGGAGGATTTCTGAGTTCGAGGCCAGCCTGGTCTACAAAGTGAGTTCCAGGACAGCCAGGGCTACACAGAGAAACCCTGTCTCAAAAAAAAATAAAATTAAATAAATAAATAAATAAAAAAGAAAAAAAAGATACATGGAGGAGAACACAAAGGCAGCGGATGCTATAGGACAGCCTCAATAGTGTCACAAACAGGCTCTTTCCTAGTAGCAACGTTTAGATATTAAGCATGAGGTTAATCTGTCTTTGAGAGTCACATGGATTTGGCTCAAGTATTACCTTTGCATTCTTTGGGCAGTAAACTATTGTTGGAATAGTTCCAAGCATAGTTGGCATCTATCCTGTGTTAGATTCTTCTCACTCTTGTAAGAAATCACCACTTTGAATTTGACCACTTCAGGTAACACAAACTCATAATTTTACTTTTTTGGGATTCCATGTTTCACAGAGTTTTGGAGATTGTAGGCTAGGTGGTCATGATTGGCTCAGATCTAGTATCTGCTTTAGAAATATAAGCAGAATTTAGTCACCAATGCATACATTGGTCTCAAGATAACTTAGTACCATGGCCCATGTTTTCCTTCTATGCCTGTCTTTCCTACAAGGAATGACATCTAACACGAACCAGAATAGCACATAGAAAATGTCGTACTGTCTTTCAAATGTGTGAGTAAACAATCTTGCAAGAATAGCAGAAACACACACACACACACACACACACACACACACACACACACACAGAGAGAGAGAGAGAGAGAGAGAGAGAGAGAGAGAGAGAGAGAGAGAGAGAGAGAGAGAAACTAGATTCTTGATGACATCACTCAGTCACTGGCTGAAGACTGGAACTGACTTCTTATTGAGATGACAAATGTTTCTCTTGTTCAATCTTCTTTATTTGATATTCTGCAATTGTTTTTAAAACAGAATATATGCTACAAATGTCTACCTAAACAGACCAAAAATACACTATGGAAAACGTAAATGTATAATTAGAAAATCCATTAATCGTATGAAATATGATATATTATATATAATTATGGCATATAATACTAAATTCAGAAAATCAATATATAAATTATTAATACATCTGGTGAGTCACATTTTCCAGCAGCCAAGATAGCAAGAAATTTTTCATAGGTTTTAACCTTTCCTTTTGACAGCAAAATAGCAATTCTTGCTTTTGCTTGCATTATTTTAGTAACAGACATTGAATTTAGTTTCTTCAGATAGAGCTATTGTTATTGTCACATATATTTTTATTGCTATTATTACTTATAATGTTAAATGGCTACAGGACAACATTGATGTCCTTTGCTCCACTACCTTTGCTCACCCTTTGATCCCCAGCCATGCCTGTCTCCCCCTTCTGACCACTTCTCTGTTTATACTGCTTTCTCCCCTCCTCCCAGGTTCTACTTCTGAAAGAAAGTATGCAATACTTGTCTAATGGAATGCAATTTATTCATTTAAAATGAAGCCATGGTGGATATATTTCACTGCCAATGAAATTACTTCATTTTTTCATTATAGCTAAATAATACTGTGCTGTGATGATATTTATTATTATTTGTCTGCTGCTATGTTCCTAGGCAGATTCTATAATCTGTTGATGACAGGTTAGAACCTATTAGGTAAACATGTGCAACGCCCTGAGCTGCACTCCTTGTCACAGATAGTAGAGCTTCTGAGAAGTTTTGAGGACATATTGTGCTCTCACTGCTTAGAAACTAATGATGGGAACCCAGCAGAGCATGGTGTATTAAACCCATTCCCATAAAGAAAGCACACAAGACTGTTGAGTTTGTTTACACACTACATCTGGCAAATTCTGCAAACCAGAATATAAAAGTGCAGTTAAGTGACTTTCAGGTTCTTGTCCTCTGGTAGGAGCAATGTCACTCACACAAACTCCCAAATAATGCACTATGGGTTATAAAGCAAAACTTGGTACTTACAATGCCTTATTGCATTTATGCATATATTTATATGTGTATATGTTTATATATAGGTATAAATCTAAAATATATATGTAATATATAGTCATATGCATGGATATATACATACATATTTTTCATGTACCGTATCTCATTCATCTTTCCTGAAGTTTTCTACTTTTGTGTTATGGAAAGGAAAACTTTGCTCAGCACATGAATAAATGTATGCAATTTACTTCTAGGTCCTTTATGGGATTTTAGTAAAAGTGCAATTTGCTTTTAAAATAAAGTAAAAGTAAAAACATCCATATTTTATTCAATTTTTTTTTATTTTTGATTTAGCGGCTTTGTTTTCTGTTTTTTCTTTTAGGAGGAGTAGTTATGCAAAATTCCATCCTTTCGCCCCTGGACAGGAAATTCCTAGTCACTAACTCTTCCTGCTATTTCTCTTTCCTTCTGCTAATTCCCCCTTTCTCTCTCTCTCTCTGTCTCTCTGTCTCTGTCTCTGTCTCTCTCTCTCTTTCCCACAAATATATTATTATATACACAGATACACAGAAACACACACACCATGCATGCACACGCAGTACATACATACACACACACAAACACACACACACACACACACACACACCCTATGTAAGTAGTAGAGAAGTACAACCTCCTATAGTTAATACTAATCTAGAGCCTCTTACAACAAATTCAACACCTTATTAAGTTACCATGAAATACTGAGAATTGTGCATTCTATGTGTTTGCTTTACTAACAATGAGTTGAATTATGCAAGACCGTTTCTTGTGGAAACAAACTGGTCATATTTCACCCTCAGCTTGCCGACTCCAAACCTTGTATTTCAAAGTACCTCATCCTCAGAATGACACCACTTTTTTAGAGCCAGTTCATTGTACAGTATTAACTTTAGGGAGTTTAAACATAAAACAAAGTAAACTTTTTAAAAATAAACATTGATATTCACCAGTATGAGTTGAGTCTTAATTCCTCTAGTAGGTAGTAGGAACAACGTATATACCTCATTTTAATTTTGTGTCTTTACAAATACTTGACACTATCAAAACAAACACTTGTCATGGTATTCATTCTATTAGTGTGAAGAGATACCATGACTAATCAAACCTTATAAAAGAAAGGATTTAATTTGGGACTTGCTTACAGTTTCTAAGGCTTACTCCATTGTCACAGCAGGAAGCATGGTAGCATGAAGGTATTGAGTGTTTGCATCCTGGTCTGCAGGCAGACTGATTCTGGCATGGGCTTTTAAAACTCAAAGCCCACCTCCAGCAACACATTTTCTTTAACAAAGCTATCCTGATGAATCTTTCTAATTTTTTCAAATAGTTCTACTCCCTAGTGATTCAGCATTCACATGTAAGAGCTTGTGGGGGTCATTCTCATTCAAAACGTCATAGTTAACATTATTTGGAAACAGATAGGTTCGGTCTAGTAGTTTGACTCATACTTCAGAGGAAATAGTGCTTGGAACAGGATACTTCTCTGTCAATCAGATTGCAATATGGCTAGGCTTGAAATCTAATCCTCAAGCCTTTGGCACAACATTCTTTCTAAAACTACTGTTTTTATTTATTTTTTTAAACATTCTTTTTGTAATAAAATATTTTCTAAATAGAAACAAAACCTAAAATATTTGTAATTTTATTATAGATTGACTATACACAAGCACATACACTGTGACTAAGGGAACCTTCTGCTGTATCCTCTGTCTAAACTTGTATTTTTACCTGTAAAATATTGCCAGTGCATTTATATGTTTCAGTATTTTTCTCTGTTTTCATGGTGGGGGGGTGTCTCAGATTGTTTTCTGTTGGTGTAATGAAATACTGCAGATTGAGCAAGTCACAGCCTTTCAAATTTCTCATGGCTCATATTCCTGCGGCCCAGCTGTTTAAGAGCAAGTACTTGAATCTGGTGAAAGTGTTACTGTTATGTACACTGACAGAGAGGCAAGGGAAAATAGACATGAAACAGATAAACAAACAAACCAGCATGCAAAGAAACAGGCTGCACTCAGCCTTCTTATTAGGTACTCATTCCTACAGTAACTAGCAAATGTATGTAATCCCTTACTACTGCCTCCTATAGCAACACATTTATCCATCAATAAGGGTAGAGCCCTCCCAAACTAATCATACTTTTAAAGGTTTCACCTCAGAATGGATAAAATAACAATAAAATTTCAACATGAATTTTGTAGGATGATTTCTTTTTTTTTCCTGTTCATTGTACACTTTTAGTTTATTTATTTATTTTTTTAATTTTTATTTAATCTATTTTTACAGTCCAGTCTTTATTACCCTTCCAGTCCAGCCTCTGACCGTTCCACATCCCACACCTCCTCCCCCATCTCCAAGAGCGTTCCCTTATTCCCACTCCCAACCCACCAGGCCTCCCCACTCCTGGGGTCTCCAGTCTCTCAAGGGTTAGATGCATCTTCTCTGTCCAGACCTGGCAGTCCTCTGCTGTATATGTGTTGGGGGCTTCATATCTGCTGTTGTATGCTACCTGGTTGGTGACTCAATGTCTGAGAGATCCCGGGGGTCCAGAGTAATTGAGACTGCTGATCTTCCTATAGGGTCACCCTCCTTCTCAGCTTCTTCTAGCTCTTTCCTAATTCAACCACAGGAGTCACGAGCTTCTGTCCATTCGTTGGGTGTAAATATCTACTTCTGACTCTTTCAGCTGTAATGGGCCTTGTAGAACGCAGTCATGATAGGCCCCTGTTTGTAAGCACACCATAGCATCAGCAATAGTGTCAGGCCTAAGGGCTTCTCTGTGAGCTGGATCCCAATTTGGGCCTGACACTCGACCTCCTTTTCCTCAGGATCTTCTCTATTTTTGTTCCTGCCGTTCTTTCAGACAGGAAGAATTCTGGGTCAGAGTTTTGACTACAGGATGGCAACTCTTCCACTTGATGTTCCACTCCTCTACTGGAGGAGGACTATACACATTCCTTCTCCCCACTGTAGGGTCTTTCATTTAAGGTCCCTCCCTTTGAGTCCTGAAAGTCTCTCAAACTAAATATTCTGTTTCTATGATGTTGCTATAATAAAACATTCTTTCCAAAAGCAATGTGGCAAGGAAAGGACTTATTGGGGTTATGTGTTTGGGTCACAATCCAGGTTTTTATAGAAGTCAGGGGAAAACCTCAAGACAAGAACTTTTGGTCAGGAACCATGAAGGAACCGCTTGCTGGCTTGTTCTCTGGATGACCTAGATGCACATAGCTAGATTGGTTTTTCAATGCATATTCCAGGACCACACGGCTAGGAATGGAACCCCAAAGTGGGATAAGCTCTTCATACCAATTGACAGTCAAGACAACCCCTCACAAACATGCCAACCCACTCACTAACGGGATAAATACAATTATTCAGTTGAGATTAATTGTTTTCTTCAGGTGATTATAGAATGTGTGAAGACTATAAATACCAACTAGTAAAGACTGGTAAACAGTTAAGTGAAATAACTAACTGAACTAAATTCATCCTAGTCTGGCATAAAACCTCTACAGATGCTAGAATTTACAAAAAGAAAGAAATAATTTTTCCTGGTTATCAGTGTCATGCTACACCCCCACACATAACTGTCACACTGCTACTGCCTCTGGTCATTCACAAAAATGCTACAGACTCCAGGTTTTTCCTAGCTAATACCAGACATTAGACTGGTAGCTTCATGGAGGATTCAAGTTCTATAGCAATTGAAAACTCTGGGCTTAAGTGGGTCACTGAGGTACAATTCCACACTCACTAGTATCTTTCACAGAGTACTTCTTTTGCACCTCATTCTTCTACATCAACTGGAATATGATCTAGCTGTATACAGAGCAAAGATGTAGGCAATTCCATATATTATATACTTCCTTGAGTCTTTGATCTAAAACTTGAGTAGAAGGAAGAAAACCACATCTCCTACAAGGAGATGCAATGGAAAATAATGGCTCCTCTGAATGGAATATCCATCTCTCCAACAGTTGTAAATGTGTGCCTTTAATTGTTTTTTTTTATAGTCAACATTACATGAGGACAATGTGTAAATTTGTAATTGGTGTGTGGGAAACAGAATGTCCCCTTGCTTACTGAGGAGCTCAATGACCAATTTCAGGTAAACAGGACTGAACTGAACACACACACAACCTAGTTACACTTTTAATTAAGTGACATGGTACAACAAAGTTATACAATTAGACTATGATGTGCCAGACTTAAAATCCAATTTCCAGGTCCTTGGTACAGTATTCTTTCAAAAACACTATAAGAACTCTCTAAAGTGTTTTAATTTGAAACAAAGAAAAAAGAATGCCTATAAATAAGTGTGCAAAATTATTACTCTGTTATTATATACATACATTCATATGCACATTTTCTATTATATTTAATGATCACTTTTAAGCATAACTTAGACTGGATGCTTTTGAATATTCTTTGGAAAATGCAAACAAAATCATCTTCACATTTGTATACTTTTGTGCAAAGGAAAAAGCATCCTTTGCTGTGACAGTCAACACTTTTTCAATTGTGCCAAAGAATTGAATCTAAGAGAAGGGAAGAGAAGGAAGGTTGTGGTGATTAGATGGTTTTCTTTAACGCTGAAGCACCTTTGTAATTTGATAAAGGTAATCTGTTGACCTTACTGTGCTAGTTTATTGTGGTTTCAGCATGACGAAATCCACACAATTACCATGAATATCAGTCCTGAATGTGGTCTTTCCATGCCTCCAAGTGGCCTCTGAGAAAAGCCAGTCCTGATTTAAAGCTGCCATCATAGACTAACGCTACTAGACTCAGTACTGTAGCTTTCACTGCTGCTTCTAAGTGGAGCTACATTGAAATGTAGACTCAGAAATTACAACCTAAAACTTAGCCTGTTAAAATGTGTTTTCTGTTCATGTCACTGTACAGCACAAATGCAAACACAATGAAGAGCTGATCTGGAGGAAGGATTCAGATATATTCCAATTCTATGAACTTGGAATAAATGTTATTCAACATTTGTACAGATATCTCAAAGGTGAGGTAATAAAAAATATATGTCTCCTGTAAAGTCATTACTACCCATCTAGAAAGTTTTATTTTTCCTTATTTGCTAACCCTAAGACTCAAAAGATACTGAGATAAGGAATATTTCAGCAAATTGATAGGTTAGTCCACAACAAGAGGTGCCTTGATAATTTTCTCCTGACTTGTGTGCTGTTTAAAAAACTTTTGTAAAATACTTTCTACTTTATACCATAATTTTGCTACTTTCATGAATTGTAATGTAATTATCTGCTATGCAAACCCCAAGGGGTTATGACCAATGGGCTGAGGTCCACTACTCTAGAGCTACCTTACTACCCTGCCCTTCTCCTTTTCTTGCCCCTACTTGTCTTTTTTTCTAAAATTGTCTTCCAAGTACATTTTTTGAAGGTTTATTTATTTTATGTATTTTATGTCTATGAGTTCTCTCTCTGTATTTATGTTTGCATGCGAGTCGAGGGCACTGGATCTCACTATAGATCGTTTAGAGACACCATGTGGTTGCTGGGAATTAAACTCAGGACCTCCAGAAGAGTACCAAGTGATTTTAACCTCTAAGTCATCTTTCCATCCTCCTCCTCTTCCTTCTCCTCTCCCTCCTCCTCATTATTATTGTAATCATCATCGTCATTGTCATCACCATTACTCTTACTCTTACTATTGCTATTACTATTATTATTACCATAGAGACAAGTTCTCACTGGGTAATCCTGGCTGCTTTGAAAGTCCCTTTGAAAGCCAGACAAGACTTGAACTCAGAGATCCATATGCTACAGTCTCCCAAGTGCTAGGATAAAAGGGGTGTGCACCACATCCGCCTTCCCAACCTTATGTCTCTGAGCATCTAATTTTACTAGTACAGATTATAGCCTTTATTACGTTTTCTATTTCCCATCAACTGTGGTAAACCTAGTGTTTATAATACTTACAATGAAATTAAATGATGATTGTTCAACATATTTTGTGGATAATTTTACCACAGTCACTTTAAAGAAAACCAGAAGAGGGGAATATGAATTGGCATAAAGCAAAGTTGCTTTCTTCAGCAGCTTACTTTGATATTTAGGAATCACCTTGAGTAGGAAAAAACAAGAGGAAAAAGATAAGGAAGACACCTTCAATATATCACATAGTGATAACCATCAGGGAGCAAATGAGTGTAAGGTAACACAGCAAATACAGAAGCTAAACTGACGACCATTTGCCTACCTATACATTGTGCTTTGAAGACTTATGAATCATAAAATAATCTTTGGAAAGCACTTACATGAATTTCAACTATGAATAATGTCACCTTCAATTTTTAACTGTTAAAGTAGATTTTTTGCTGATTATGTTTATTAGTTTTTAAAGTTATAATTTAATTTCATTTTTTGCTTCCATTCCCTCCCTCAAACCCTCCCATGTAACCCTCCCCACTCTCCTTCAAATTCAAGGTCTATTCTATTCACCAACTATTATTGAATGCATATATATATATTCCTAAACATAACCTCTTCAGCTTATATACTAGTATATACGTTTTTTTTCCAAGGCAGACAATTTGGCATTGTACAACCAATTGATGTGCTGTTCACTGGTGAAGACTACCTCTCCTATTTCCAGTTTTCCTTGCTTACCTATAGCTCCTTTTGAAGTAAGAGAGAAAAAGCCTGAGTGGGCAGTAGGAGGTTCACGTAACTCTGCACATAGAAGCCTGAGCTGACCAACTTGGGAGCTACCACTTGGGTGCAGTGCTTTGAGTCAGTTCACCCCAACATCTAGTTCATCTATGAGCTACTGGAGCACATGAAGAAGCTGGTTTTGTAGAACCTGATGTCATTACTGAACAGTGGCTGTCCTTTGCCCACTGGTTGGCCGTCAGCCTGGGGCCACTGGAGCTGCCCCTAGTGCTATTTGCCCTGATGGGAGTGTTGGGCAGTATTTTTGCCCACAGTCTATAAGCACAAAGGTCCTGCCCAGCTAACATTGAGTGGGCTGGCAGGGAGATCTGGGAGATGTGTGACAGTCTGGAGCTCTCACAGAACCTTTCCCCCGCACCGCCACCATCACAGGCCTTGCCAAGCTGCAACATCATCCTACCTCTGGGCAACAACCAGATGCCCAAGACAACTCTCAGCAATTGTCTAGTATTTATGGTGCTTCAGACACCAGAATCATTGAACAGTGTAAAGCTGTTTGGGAAAAACAAAATGTGGTATGACACACTGCTATTTCCAGTGCCACTGTGAAAATAAATATGCAATGGAGAGTTGGGAAAGTTGGAGAAACAAAGTGGTGTATAAGTATGTCCTTGGTCTGGGCTGCCCCTGGAGGCCTGGTGCATATCCATAGTCTGATGTATTATAGTGTCTGTGCGTGAGGCTGCATTATAGGCCATGTCAATGTACATGGCCTGTACTTCAGCCTCGGGTTGTGTTGATGTTCATCATGAGGCTGTGTTGATGTTTGTCATCCATGCTGCTGCTGGGTGCAATGTTGAGGTACATGGTCCTACTGCGGAAGGGAGCTGTATTTATGTCCTTGGTCTACCCTGTCACCAAGGACCATGGTGAGGTCTGTGGCCCATTTTGATGCCAGAGTGCATGTGGATGTTCATGGTGCATCCCGTCAGCCAAAACCATGTGGACATCTATGATCCTTCCTTATGTTGATTATTAAAGGCAAGGAAGCTACTTTTGTCAATAATTATAGACTCAAAGTTTAAAAAGGGAATCACAGAGGGATTCTGTGACAACCAACACCCTCCTCATCCGCAATGTAGCAGCCTAGACAGGAAGCCAGAGAAGAGAACTCTTAGGAATGGTGATAAGGATGCTGAAGTGTGGCTCTCCATAATTGATGACTTCTGGTAAGGGTGAGTGAGGTGCAGAACTTGGTATCCTTCAAAGGGCTGGTCATGGGAAATTTGACCTTGCCCCAGTGAGTATGAAGACATATAAATTGGGCTTGTAGTTTTTTGTTCTTTGTTTTGTTTTGTTTTTGTTTGAATGTTTGGGTTTTTGTAATTGATGTTGTTTGTTTGTTTTCCCTTTTTTCTTTTTTTTTTCTGGTGGGGGTGACAAGGGTCCAAAAGAAGCAGACCTGGAGGTATTGGAAAGTGAGTATGATCAGAGTGCATTATGTGGAATTCTCAAATAATCAATAGAAATATTATGTTGGAAAAAATTAAAGAGAACATAAAAGAAGAGAATAAAGGAAAGCATAATAATGATTCTAATCTTCACAAGCCAAAAATGACTGTGGAGTGGATTAATATAAAGAAAACAAACATTTTCTAGTGTTTTGAAATTGTTTTCACAAATTTGTGGTCTCAGTTTCCTTCAGTGATTCAACAATGTTCTTTTTCTTTTTTGTTTGTTTGTTTTTTTTTGTTTTTGTTTTTTGTTTTTTGTTTTTCGAGACAGGGTTTCTCTGTATAGCCCTAGCTGTCCTGGAACTCACTTTGTAGACCAGGCTGGCCTCGAACTCAGAAATCCACCTGCCCCTGCCTCCCAAATGCTGGGATTAAAGGCATGCGCCACCACTGCCCGGCTTCAATAATGTTCTTAAATAAAATTCAGAACCTGTCACATGTGCAAGTTTCCATGAATAGACGAGTAACTGATTCTCAAACATCTTAGGTCAGTTTTCTCATGGTGGCAGTCTCGGACAGTTTGCAGCTCTTACAGGACAGTAGTTTCTACTTCAGGACCTTTGTATATCACTCACACGTCTTCTTTTTACCAAATTTCATGCCTTCCCCTTCTCTACCTCTTTTTAATCTCTCCTGTTTGCTTTTACATAGCCAGTGATGGTGATGGGTTCAATGAGTTTCAACTGAAATTTAAATTTCCTGTTGTTGGGAATATGATTTCTTTGCCTAGCATATTTTATTCAATGGCACATATCTACTTATGGATCACATAGAGTAACTAATGTATAGGGTCTATGAGGAAGGCAAACTACTTAAACTCAAATATACCTATTTACTATTTAACTTTTCATCTAGTTCTTAAGCTTGTATGGAAGAAATAGTCTACACTTATGTTGTTAGTTCAATCACTGTCAAATTATTTCACTGATAACTTAGAAACTATTAAAAGTCTGAAATTTGTGAGGAATGACACAAGTGGTGTGGTATGGTTTCTGAGCTTGCCTGTTTTAGAGTAATGATCAGTTTAGAAAGATAAGGCTTTCAATGAATGATTGGAATCCTCACTTTGTAAAACTCTGTATGTTGGGGACCCTATGGTCATTCAACTGATTGGCTGTGAGCCATGGGTATTTTGATCCACTTTCCAATAAGGATAAAAGTATCCACACTTTGGTCTTCCTTCTCCTTGAGCTTTATGTGATCTGTGAGTTGTATCTTGTGTACTCTGAGCTTTTGAGCTAATATCCACTTATCAGCGAGTGCATACCTTGTCATAGGGTCCCCAATGGAGCAGCTAGAGAAGGGACCTAAGGAGATTTGCAGCCCTGAAGGAGGAACAATAATATGTACCAACCAATACCCCCAGAGCTCCCAGGGACTAAACCACCAACCAAAGAGTACACAGGGAGGAAACTATGGCTCCAGCTACATATGTAGCAGAAGATGACCATTTCAGACATCAATGAGAGGAAAGACCATTGATGCTGTGAAGGCTCGATTTCCCAGAATAGGGGAATGCAATTCAGGAAATTGGGGGGCAGGGGAGTGGGTAGGGGGAGGGGGGATTGGATAGGGGATTTTTGGAGGGGTAACATGGAAAGAGGCTACCATTTGAAGTGTAAATAAAGCAAATATCTTAAAAATAAAAAAAGCTCTATCTGTTGGTCCAAGTTGGACCAGGAAAATATAAAAGTAACTTTTATTTGCCTGATGTGATTGTCATCCTAAAGGCTGACTGCTGAAAAAGCTCATCCTTTCTGGTTCTTTCTAATCTCTGACTGCCTGGTTCAACTCAGGTGTTCTGGTTCACACTCCTCTCCAAGTTGACTGATTCAAATTGGCTTCTCTTGGCTTCTCTCCAATTGCTCTAGGCCTCAAACTAATTCTGGCAATTTTGTTTTAATCTTCTGAATCCTTCTGATTCTCTGGCTTTAACTGCCTCTGTCCAAACTCAGGAACAAAAGAACTCAACTTTACCGTACTCACTGAAGTCTACCAAATTAAATTGAACTGAACTCAAGTGAACTCCATTGCATTGCCTGAACTCAACGGCCTTTCACCTGACTCACTCTCTCTCCCTGTGCTGCTCTTAAATGGTCTTTCCTGTCTGTTCTCCCAAAAGTTGGACATATCCTAACTCTGACTCATTCATTTTCTGATTTGTCTACTTTGTGTGCTCCTTAATTAGACATCACTTTCAAACATGGCTGCTTCCTTCTACAAGCTAACTTTATCTTAAAATTGCATACTAAGGGTGTGTCTGTATTCTGGCCAGAGGGATTAAAGATGTGTGGTGTGTCTGCATTCCAGCTGGATCACACAGACCTAGTCTTTTGATGTGATCTCTTGCCAGAGCAGACATGTTGCTGGATTAAAATTCTTCTAAGGCACAATGTTACCATATACTATTCTTAGGGAGATGCAGGTTGTGCTCTGAGAAAGTAGTGTCACAAAAATGTGAATGTTTTGTTTTGTTTTCTTTCTACTAATAGCTAAGGCAAAAAGATATTCCGAAGACAAAAATGAGAAGATTTATAAGAGTGGTTGCTGTGTTATTTTTAGGGGGGAGAAGTAAAGGAAAAAAAACAAAGGACAAAACAAAAGATCTGACCCCTTCCTTGCTCATAGAAATTACGTCTGTATCTGTGCTGCACCAGCACCTTGCCTCTATCCTTGCTTTGACTACTTGCTTCATTTGTCTCTTTATTATGATTTATCTCCATCCATACTTTTTGTTTTCCTTCTACTAGCTTTGAGTTCCCCTAAGGACAGGATCATATATTTTTGTCAATGATTTCACAAATGCAGACAAGTGCTTTACGATGATTTTAAGATCATTTGGGGAAAGAAAGTTTTAACTGTTCAGTGCAGTGTACTTTCTTTACCATAAAATAATAAAAAACAAATAATCCAAGTGTTCTACTATCCTGAGCTGGGGATATAGCTCAGTTTGTAAAATACTTCCCTAGCTTACATAAAGCCTTAATACTGGTCCCCAGACCTATATAAATTGTGCAAAGTGACTTGCTTTGAATCACAGAATTCTAGAGATCAGACAGAAGGACTTCAACTTCAACAGCATCTTCAGTTGCACCAGCAACTGAAACACCAACACCAGTTTCTGCAGTTGGTGCAGAAAACTCAACACCAGCTTATGCTAAATGAATCTCTTATCTCAAGAGAGCAAATCAGTCAAAGCAAACATTATAATATCCTGACTTTGTGTGAAGCACATTTAATTTTTATTCTGTTTTCAATGTTTAAAATATAGTTTATGTGATAAACAAATAATTTAATTTTCCACTAATTGGTTTTGCCCATTAATTTTAGAAATTCAACATTATATTGTGAGCAATATAAACAGGACCATGACTGACCAAGTTCATGGAATAACATCAACAGGCACTTGGGTAACTTATCAAGTAACAGAGAGACTGATAGCATCTTTAGCTCTTAGAAACTACACAAAATTTAAAAGCTGGACATTCATCAGAAGTAGTGCACATGTATATGACTGTTTGGTATGGCCATGGTCATGAATGTCTTGAAGCAGCCTTCACCATAGTCTCACAGCATCTTCTAAGGTTCTCTGTATCTCTGAGGCTGTTTTAGTGATTGACTGTGACTCTTGAGTAACTCTTCTCATTGTGAAGCTGTCCTATGTTGCACAGGGGACTCTTCAGTGTAAGGAATTGACTACTAGTTTAGTCTTTTATTTGGTAGTGGAGCTGTCCTATGTTATACAAGGAACTCTTTAGTGGTTTAGCTTTCCAGGTATTGTCCATACTATAGGTGGGAGTCATCAGTGGAGTGACATTTGCTGAGAAGCCCAGGAGAATTTCTCGTGTAGATACCTCTGATGTTTAATGCTTCTTTAAGTTAATTCTGTCAAGTTATTTCACCATCCTAGACTTGGACTGAATCCTTTTGTCCCTACAATTCCTATAAGGCTGAATAAATGTTCTACCTAAGAAAAGCATCCCGATACATGACCTTTCAGATCATGAAAGGGTCTTGGGATTTTTGTAGAGATTTGATTTTATTGGGACAATACGAATAAATCTCTAACAAAACTATAACACTCAAAGTTATTGAGGTATATGGTGAAACACATAGATGTAATTTTAACATTAAGCTTAAAATAAAAAAATATACTTTTGACAATCTATAAAATGATTGGTTCAACTCTGTTCAATATAGTCCATTATTAAGACAGTTCAAGAATGCAGCACTTCATGATGAATACCCTTCATTAAAACTGTCATAGTAATACTAAGGAGATGACTTATTTTCTAAGGTGTTTGTTAAGAAACCATAATGATCTGAGTTTTGATCTCAAACATTCTTGTAAAAAGCCAAGTGTAGCAGAATGCACATGAAAATCCGGCACTGCTGGGGAAGAGACAAGTTGATTACTGAGGAATAATGGTATTCCGTCTAACCAACACATTGGCTTCAATGATCTCTAAGACATTCTCTCAAGAAATAATGGAAAAATTAACAAAATGAGGAAGAGGAAGTAGATCTCTGCCTTCTCCTGGTGAATACCAGGAGATACATTGAAGCATGAACTGGAAGGCATGACACATGAAAGCATAGACATACATACATACATACATACATACATAAAAATAAGATAGTATACTTGTATTCCCATGTAACCTTGACAAACAAAACCAAATGCAATTGGGAGATTAAAAAAAAATAGACACACTTTGGACATGCAATTTTCTTTCTTGGGCATAATTTTATGATTTTTACTTTCTAATATTAGGGAGAAAGTGTCTCTATTGGAGATTGTTCTCAGTTCATCTCTGATAAAATGCAAGCACACTGACAGACTGAGAGTAATGTCACCTTAAATAAGTAACAGAAAAGTTGAGAAGAATGGAGAAACCATTTTGAAGTGGCAGTAGATTATATTTTGTTGAGGCATACCCCTGATTGGGTCAAGATTACCATTGTATTAAGGTACCAGTACGATACCTACAAATATGAAGGACACAGGGAATATATCCTTTGGAACATGAAGAAATCTTAACACTTCACTTAGAATGTCACTTTTTCTTTCAGTTTCCTTGCCAGTGTCTTTATTCTCAACATTGCTTTCTAACTAAGTTCCTCATCTAGGCTAATCCATTGCACAAATATGGTCAGGGTGAACTATTAGAAATTCAAATATTATCGAACCATTCAACAGCTCAAATAAAATTAAATGACTCTCCCTAAAGAAGAAATAAACATGCAAAGCCAAAGAAAGATACAAACTTTCCTAAGTCTGCTTGCTATGTACCTCTTCTGCCTCTTTGGTCTTGCATTACTTCATTTATGCTCCAAGGAACCAAGAGTAAAATAAGTCTTTCATTTCTGTTTTAGGCAGGGCCTCAATATATAACTCATACTAGCCATGAAATATACTGATCAATCTACCTCAGGTTTTTGGTGCAAGGCTTTCTGGTGACAACCACAAACCCTAGCTTCCCTTCTTCTTTTAAGATCCTTTGAATATAATATTAAATATGTTATCTCCTCTCTGGCAAACTGTCATTGGCTGTGTTTTTCTTTCTTATTCCCGGTTTCACATTTCTTTGTAAATTCATTTCTGCAAATTTTTCTGCATCTGAGTATGATCCCTTTAGGCTTAACATTCTCTCACTATTAGCAATCTGGTAGAATGGCAGCAAAACCTGCACAGGTTGAAGAACATTCACCTGCTGTTGGTTGGTCTTCCCCTGTTCCCTGGTATAATGGATGCAACATGAATAGGCTATTATAAGTTTCTTCTTAAAATACAATATTCTAGTACAGAGTTGTCAAATTTGAGCAGATCATACAAACACACAAAGTAAAGTTTTTGGCATTATAATTTTCAACTGGGAGGCTATAGTAATACTTGGGTCTTATTTTCTTACAGAAAATATTTTGACATCCTCTCTCTGTCAATCTTCTTTCATAATAATTGTGATGCATACATGCACACAAACATTTATGACATTCACTAAATTATAAACAATATACATATAAATACACACACACACACATACATATATATATATATTTTCAGTATGCTAAGCCTAGGTTCTATTATTTTAATTCACAGAACAAGAAACACTCTCAAAAAGATATAAAGTAATTGTCCACAGTAACAAATATTATATGTCAGGTGCTGAATTTAGCCATAAGCACCCCAACTCCAGCTTTTGTAGTTCTAATCCAGAATATCTTAATTTTCTTATCAGTCCATTTTCAGATTCTGACTTTGCTAGATTGTAATATAACCTTTTAAGGAATCAATTTCATCTGAAAAAAATGAGAAAAAACTTGAGGTTTGGATAAGTTCAAGATAGACAATGACTGATAGATATATTAATGCTTGACACATGATCTAAAGCAGAAATTAAACATAAATGGCTTCTTAAAATATAAATTCCTGTACTGGAGAGATGGCTCAGCAGTTAAGAGCACCAACAGCACTTTAAGATGTCCTGAGTTTGATTCTTGGCAAGCACATGCTGTTATTTAAAAAAAAAAAAGTAAATAAATTCCTCTTCCATATCAGCTATAGATCATGGGAAATGAATGTGTGCTCTATTTCATATTAACTTACTGTGTAGCTCAGTGTCTTAGTCAGGGTTTCTATTCCTGCACAAACATCATGACCAAGAAGCAAGTTGGGGAGGAAAGGGTTTATTCAGCTTACAGTTCTGAATTGCTGTTTATCATGAAAGGAGGTCAGGACTGGAACTCAAGCAGGTCAGGAAGCAGGAGCTGATGCAGAGGCAATAGAGGAATGTTTCTTACTGGCTTGCTTTCCCTGACTTGCTCAGACTGCTTTCTTATAGAACCCAAGACTACCAGCCCAGAGATGGTACCACCCATAAGGGGCCCTCCCCACTTGATCACTAACTGAGAAAATTCTCCACAGCTGAGTCTTATGGAGGTACTTCCCCAACTGAAGCTCCTCTCTCTGTGATAACTCCAGCCTGTGTCAAGTTGACACGCAAACCAGCCAGTACACTCAGATTCCTCAGATACTAATAACTTAAGGCAAAACTACATAATATAGACTGATGTACAACCATGCCAGATCCCCACCTGCCTGGAATTTTGACCACTCCTCATAAGGGCTCATGTTTTTATAGGACATACTGTGTATGCCTATACCTCTTCTATAGCTTTGTTACTCATGCTTACATTGCTGATAGTCAAAGAGAAGAAAACAGATAGCACAGTGAGCCATTTTGAGGGAAGCAAGGAAGCTAAGAAAAGAAGAAGAAAAGGAAGGAGTGAAAGAAAATGGTTACAGAATTTTTATTACAGTTCATTACTATTGCTATATTATTATTAGTTACGCTTAATCTGGAGGACCCTAAAGGCTTTTTCCAGTCCCACTCCCTCCTTAAAGCTTTCCCTCCCCCATCCCCAGCCTGATGTCAAAGCTATGCCAAGTTTCATTCTCTGCCTACAGGAACATTCTTGTGTAAAAAAGTCTCAGGAAAACCATAGAATGTACTGACTGATAGTCACCTGACCCTCTGGAAAGTCCCAGGTAGAGTTCAAATGCGTGTCATGATCTGCCATGCTTGCTAGCCAATAGATTTAAAGGTGAATATGCTTAGCCAATAAGTTTGAACTGTCAACTTGCTGATGTATCCTGTGCCCCTAAAACATATAAAAACTTCTTATAATAGCCACTGTGGATCGACTTCTAGTCACTCACCTTGAGGGACTACTTGAAGGTTGACCCTAACACACTGGAAAATAAACCTCTTGCTTTTGTGTCAGTCTTTGTCTTGATGTCTCACTCAGGGAACATCTAGAAATAAGTACCACTGACTGAGATTTGGGGTCCCACGTATCTTTTACTATACCATGTAAATGATTAGTCTTATTCAAATGCATGCATATGACTATATACATTCTATTCCATCAGCATAGAGGAAAAATGTTTTCTCTCTCTCTCTCTCTCTCTATATATATATATATATATATATATACATATACATACATATATATGTATATGTATATGTATATATATATATATAATTTTATGGATGCTATCACTCACTGGGCATTTTAGAAATATGTCCTATGACTGAGAGAGGACAACTGTAGCATCATCTAGACATTTTCTCTGTTTTGAAAATTGCCATATTCTCTTTAATAAGATATACAAATTCATCTTCTAAAGCCTGCATTCTTTCAACCTTTATGAGATGAACTGAAGCCCCTCTGCTTTCCTCTTCAGTATTGGTTAAATTCACAGTTTTATGTTTTGCTGCTTCCTATCTTGACAGGATGGCAATGTTTATCATTCCATACATCCCATCCATAGTCTAAACCATTAACTTATAAGGATGACTTTTAAGTGAAGATTAGGTTACTGTGGCTATATAAAAAAAAAAGAATCTATTTCAAACTGAACTTTTCATTATCTTAATTTTTTCAGTTAAAATGTTAGAGATATTCGTGTTGTCATTATTTCTGCACCAGTTATTTGTACACCATTTATCTTCATAGTGCAAATGATTGTACATGAAACAAAAATGATTAGATTGGGTGTGGGGAAACCCTGACAATTAAGGTCAGAGTCTACCATTACTGGATATCTTCTTTGAGCTCAGAACAAAATCGAGGGCTCTTTCTACCAGGAGCAGCACTTCCCCTTCTTTGACCTTGTCTAGGGAGCCTGACCCCACAACACCCTCTACCTGGCAAAGAGTGAGTAGTCCTTGGCAGACCTACAATTTCAACTTCCTCTTTTCCCTGGTAAGAACCAACCCAGGAAGTATCTGAAATTCCTAATGCCTCTCCATACAAATGAGGCATTCACAGTATTTTAAACAGCAGCCAATAATTTCATTCACCCTAAAAACTTCTTTCCACTTTCCAAATAGCACTTTTCCAGACCAAATAAAGTTTATGAGTACAAACCTACCCCAAATAGAGATATGCACACAAGCTAAGATTGGCTAAGAGAGCTGTTTCACTACAGATAGTGGTAGGAGAAGACTTTGTGTAAAAGAGTTGTAACATTAAGATCCCCCACCCCCTTTAGGAGTTATCTGGTAGAATTTTTGGGGTCACTTAAGTATACTATCATATCATCTGCAAATAGTGATATTTTGACTTCTTCCCTTCCAACCTGTATCCC
Source organism: Tokudaia tokunoshimensis (assembly GCA_036184795.1). Taxonomy (NCBI): domain Eukaryota; kingdom Metazoa; phylum Chordata; class Mammalia; order Rodentia; family Muridae; genus Tokudaia; species Tokudaia tokunoshimensis. Next base: position 48,330,965 of record BTHU01000014.1, on the reverse strand, counting down.
TTTGACCTCCTTCTGTTATGCAATTGCTCTAGCTAGAACTTCAAGTACTATGTTGAATAGATAAGGAGAGAGTAGGCAGCCTTGTCTAGAGATAACCCAATCACAAAAGAACACACATGGTATGCACTCACTGATAAGTGGACATTAGCCCAAAAGTTTAGAATACCTAAGATACAATTCACAGACTACAAGAAGTTCAAGAAGAAGGAAGACCAAAGTGTGGGTACTTCAGTTCTTCTGAGAAGGGGAACAAAATACTTACAGGAGTAATATGGAGATAAAGTGTAGAGTAGAGACTGAAGGAAATGTCATCCAGAGACTGTCCCAAATGGGAATTCATCCCATATACAGTTACCAAACCCTGTCACTATTATGGATGCCAAGAAATGCTTGCTGAAAGGAGCCTGAGAGTCCCTGCCAGAGCCCTTGCAAATACAGAATAGGATGTTAGCAGTCAACCATTGAACTAAGCACGGGGTCCCCAATGGAGGAGTTAGAGAAAGGACTGAAGGAGCTGAAGAGGTTTGCAACCTCATAGGAAGAACAGCAATATTAACCAACCAGAGCCCCCAGAGCTCCCAGTGACGAAGCTATCAAACAAGGAGTACACATGATTCCAGCTGCAAAGGTAGGAGAGGATTGCCTTGTCAGGCATCAATGGGAGGAGAGGTCCTTGGTCCTATGAAGGCTTGATAGATGCCCCAGAGTAGGGGAATTGAGAGTGGTGAGGTGGGAGTGGGGTGGGTGGAGGAACACCCTCATAGAAGCAGGGGGAGGAAGGATGGGATAGGGGGTTTCTGGTTGTGGGGGAAACCGGGAAAGGGGATAACATTTGAAATGAAAATAAAGAAAATATCCAATTAAAAAATGTAAAAGAAAAAGACATACTAATAAAAAATATATTTCTCTGGGAAGAAAAGAAAAAAAGATCCCCCACACACAACCCCACTCTGTCTCCTGGATTCACTCCCAGCAGGACCTGAAGACCCCATTCATTCAGCTCCTCTTCATCCTTCAGCATCGAGTGCAGTGAAGGCTGAACTGGGAAGAAAACAGGACACACATGTCCACAGCTGGTCCCTGGTGTGTATAACATAGAGGGAACTATTTTAGTAATATACTCTTTGTATTACTGTTAATGTACTCTAGTCTGATGATAAACAAACAGGCCTTGGTGAATTCCAGTTGATTGACAATAACAAGGGCTTGCTTTTGTGAAGGTTGGTTCTCTGGATTAGAAATCATTTCCAGCCAATGCCATACTAGGAATCTTATAATATCTCTATGATTCCTCATTTGTCTTAAAGCAATCAAAACTAAATATACTAAACTTACCCTTCAAAGGTCTGTCTTTGATCTCAGCCAACATTCATTCAAAAGTCTTTTATAGCTAGGAAAAAATAGTCTCCATATCTATCTTTGCTGGTAAGGTGATTTCTAAATCTACTGTGATACCCTACACTGATAAATGACTTTAAAAGAAAGGGAAAAATGCTTGAGGGAGGAGGAATTATCTGATTTGATTTTTATTAAATAGAAAAGGACTTTTACATTAAAGTGACATTTAAAGCTATCTGTGAGTGTTTTGAAGCAATTTTATTTGAGAATGAAAAATCGTGACAATACTGAGTGTTAAAATAGTGCCTATGTTTGTTGGCTCAGTAATATTACAGACTGCTTAATCTGGGCTTCAGATTTTGAAATGGAGCCCAGCTCCTGTACTTTTGTAATGGCCTCCCTTTATTTATGCACTTACCCATTGTCTGTGAAGTCACAGGTAATAGCTGCAAATCAAAGGGCATGTTCTTATTCCCTGTCACATGCCCGTTCCTTAAACATTAGAATAAACAGATGTGGCTTGGTCAAAGCTGTTGTTAGCAATACACTGCTTCCAGTGGCAATAAATCTCCCACTAATGACGTTAGGGAATAGAACTGTTCTTTTGCATTGTCTTTCCTCCCTGCTCTATTTTAAGGCGATGCCTCTGTAAACAAACACTTCTATGATGTGCAGTATTACACGGTGTGAAATAAGCTGAGTCCATTAGTATGGTGTGAAGTTGGGGCTTAGAACAATAAAGGGATATATTGTGATGTGGACAGCCGGGGAAATACTGCTCTGAACCACAGAAGCACACTGACAAAAGGCAGCCTGGCTCAGTTTTCTTTATAAAAGCCTTTGCATGTTTCTATATTTATTAAAAAGTGACCCTCTTGAACTCAGTCTGAATGATATTAAAATGCTGACAGAAAGACAAAAATGAAATGTCTGCCAAAACATTTTTCCATCAATACTGATGTTTTCTATTTATTTTACCCTAGATGAGAAAGAATAAGTGAATTAGGGAACTTGGTGCTTGTCGTCTCAATAGCAAATACGACCTATCTAGTAATACCTCTAAAGAAGTGAAGATTCATTTTTTTATAAGCTCTTATACCAGGAGAGGGGGAAATATTGAGCTATTTGGAGCAATCAGATCTAACTCTCTTAAGACCTCTCTGATGTAAACATAAAAATTTGGAAAAATGTATTGTTTCTTGAGACTTGATCTTGTCTAAAAGGCAATGCTCGCACTTGCAGTCTTCACTCTTCTGTGTTCGCATTGTCTGTGAAAAGCATATCCTCAGCCTTTGTGAATTGTCCTCTATGTCTCTCTTTACTTTCCTTATTATTTTTTTTTTACTTTTAAGAAGTTCATATCTTCAGAACAGTGTGTTTAAGGACCTCAAAAGGGCACAAATTAACCAAAACAATTACATATATTTTACGGGAGGTAAAATTTTGAAAAACATTGTTCTGGCCCATTAATATGAAATTGACTTTCATTTCATTTCTTAGATGGAAATGCCTTCATTATTTTTGAAGTTAGTGTTTTCTGTTTAACATTCAAGACCAGCGACTGCTCCTAAAGTGACCTCACTAACAACACTCTGCATTATCTCCTTCCATAAGACCTAAAGAGAAGGAGTTAGTAACTTCCTCTGGGCTCCTCACTTTAAGTGGCAGATAGATCATCATCTTCAATGATCTGATTCAGCTTTCTTTTTATTTTGTATTTTAGCATAAAAGGAAAAGAAATCATACTTAAGGTCCTGGACTAATGACTTAGTAAAGTCTTTGTGGCACAAGAATAAAGACCCAAGTTCTGATCTTCAGTTCCCACCTAAAAAGCTGCTAGTGGAAGCACACATAAGTATCCCCATGAGTAGACAAGGATCCCTAGAGCTTGCTCATAAGTTAGTATGATTGAACTAGTGAGTTCCAGGTTCAGTGAGAAATTGATCTCAAAAAAAAACCATGAGTGAGAGTAACTGGGGAAAACATCTGGAATTAACATCTGGTTACACAAATACACATCTGCATGCACCTGCACAAAAACCTACACACACACACACACACACACACACACACACATACACACACACATACACACACACTATGCATGCAGAGATATAAGCACAGAGCCACACACATAAGGAAACTATACTTTTTGTGTAAATTTAGATTGTTTCCTGTGTAGAGTCATACAGAAGCATATGATCATTGGATTCTGCTGGGCATTGCTGATGTTTATGTTGATGTTCAGTGAAATGTACAATCATTAAGGAAGTAAATAACAAACAAACGATTGGCAGTTCTATACAGAATTGTGTTTCTAAGCTATAATGTATGGTCAGGTAAGATTTTGGGAGTACTTTTAACTACTGATGACTTTATAAAATGAAAACTCCACTCTAAACTGAGGGTCATCTTACTACCATAAAGCACACTTGCTGGTATGGAACAAACATGCATTTGATGTTGAGGTGAACTAAGTCTTTTTCAGTAAAAATAGCAATTTTGATTGTAAACATACTTGCCTCTATAATTTCTATTCATCATATGTAAACTAGTTTTTTAATTATTATGCAAAAATAACACCAGGAAAATCACAGTTCATTTATTTTCTTTCTGAATGTATGCCAATCACATGCATACAGTTTTTTGTTAAGTTTCCAAGACCAAATGAAATAATCAAGGCATAGTTCCTTCCCTTAATGAAGCTAGAATATGTGAAGATATAGAAAATGAACATAGTGAAAATACACAATTTAGCATGACCTTTGGAAGGGAAGAAACTCAGAAAAGAGGATAAAGTGCATTGGAAGGAACAAGAGTTAGAGACAAGAAGAAAAAAATGCTATTTTACTGATTTTAAAGAGGAAGATAGAGCCACAATCCATGTCACCTCAAGAAGCTGGCAAATGCATGGAAATTGAATCACCTTCAGCCTCCTGAGAGAGCATGTCACTGCTCACACCTTGATTTTGGCCCAGTGAAACCTATTTTGGTCTCCTGCACTGTAACACTACAACACAATAAATCTGTGTTGCTTCAAGCTGCTATTTTTTGGTAATATGTCTTCACAGAAGATAAACACAGATTTTGTCACTTGTGTAGGGTGTTGCTGTCACAAGGACCTAAAAATACGGAAAAGGATGTTGCTGGTCAATAAGCTGTAACTAGAATAATTTTGAGAGGATGAAAATATTAGATATCCTTGAGCAAACTTGCATTAATATGAATGTGGAAGTGGATTTGTCAGAGAAGACTCACAGTATGAGTACAGGAAAGACAAAAAGTCATCTTGATGAGCTCCTTAATTGTTATTTTCAGGCCATTGACACAAATATGGAATGTTAGGGGCAGATGGATAAGTGGGTAAAATGTTTGCTGTACATGCATGACTGAGTTGAAATAATCAGCACCCACCTATAAAGCCAGGTTTCAAAAATCTTTAATCCTAGTACTGGGTAGTGGAGACAGAAAAATTGTTGGTGCTTCCTTATTTCTAAAACAGTTACCAAAGAGTGACCTTCAGGTTTCATGAGGCAACCTGACAAAAAAATGAAGTATTAATAAATAGAGAAAGATACTCAAAGATGGCTTCTTACCTTTGCTGCCACAGGAGACACTCCACACACATACAGAGAGAGAGAGAGAGAGAGAGAGAGAGAGAGAGAGAGAGAGAGAGAGAGAGAGAACAGAGGGAGGAAGGGAGGGAGGGAGGGAAGGAGAGAGGAAGGAAGATAGGAAGGCAGGAGGGAAAGAAGGAAGGAAGGAAGGAAGGAAGGAAAGGAATGATACCACAAGTGAGGTTAACAAGGAAGTTAAGAGTGATATAGCTGGGTCCTCAGGTAATACTATATCCAATTTTCTGAGGTAGCTTCAGACTGATTTCCAGAGTTGTTGTACCAGCTTGCAATCCCACCAACAGTGGAGGAGTGTACCTCCTTCTCCACATCTTTGCCATCATCTGCTGTCAACTGAGTTTTTGATTTTAGCCATTCTGACTTGTGTGAGGTGGAATCTCTGGTTTGTTTTGATCTGCATTTCCCTGATGACTAAGGATGTTGAACATTTCTATGGATGCTTCTCAGCTATTTGGTATTCCTCAGTTGAGAATTTTTGTTTCGCTCTGTACCCCATTTTTAATAGGGTTATTTGGTTCTCTGGAGCCTAACTTCTTGAGTTCTTTGTATATATTGAATATTAGCCCTCTGTCGGATGTAGTGTTGGTAAAGATCTTTTCCCAATCTGTTGGTTGCCATTTTGTCCTATTGACAGTGTCCTTTGCCTTAAAGAAGCTTTGCAGTTTTATGAGGTCCCATTTGTCAATTCCTGGTCATAGGGCATAAGCCATTGGTGTTCTGTTCAGGAAATTTTCCCCTGTGTTCATGTGTTTGAGGCTCTACCCCACTTTCTCCTCTATTAGTTTCTGTGTATCTGGTTTTATGTGGAGGTTTTTGATCCACTTGGACTTGAGCTTAGTACAAGGAGATAAGAATGAATTGATTTGCATTCTTCTACATGCTGACTTCCAGTTGAACCAGCACCATTTGTTAAAAATGCTGTCTTTCTTCTACTGCATGGTTTTAGCTCCTTTGTCAAAGATCAAGTGACCATAGGTGTGTGGGTTCATTTTTGGGTCTTCAATTCTGTTCCATTGATCTACCTGCATATCTCTGTACCAATACCATGCAGTTTTTATTACTATTGCTCTGTAATATAGCTTGATGTCAGGGATGGTGATTCCCCTAGAAGTTCCTTTATTGTCAACAACAGTTTTTGATATCTTAGGTTATTTTATAATTCCAGATGAATTTGAGAATTGTTCTTTCTCACTCTATGAAGAATTGAGTTGAAATTTTCATGACAATTGCATTGAATTTGTAGATTGCTTTCCTTAAGATATCCACTTTTACTATATTAATCCTGCCAATCCAATAGAATTGGAGATATTTCCATTTTCTGAGATTTTCTTTGATTTTTTTTCTTCAGAGTATTGAAGTTCTTGTTATACAGATCTTTCACTTGATTGGTTAGATAACAAGGACACATGCTCCACTATGTACATAGCAGCATTATTTATAATTGTCAGAAGCTGGAAAGAATCCAGATGTCCTTCACCAGAGGAATGGATACAGTAAATGTGGTACATTTACAAAATGGAGTACTACTCAGTTAATAAAAACAATGAATTCATGAAATTCTTAGGCAAATGGTTGGACCTAGAAAATATCCTCCTGAGTCAGGTAACTCAGTCACAAATGAACACACATGGTATTCACTACTTGACAAGTAGATATTAGCCCAAAAGCTCAGAATACCCAAATACAATTTATAGACTACCTGAAGCTCAAGAAGGAAGACCAAAGTGTAGGTGAACTGGTCCTTTTTAGAAGGGGGAACAAAGTACCCATGGGAAAAGATACAGAGACAAAGTGTGGAGCACAGAGTGAAGGAAAGACCATCCAGTAACTACCCCACTTGGGGATCCGTCTCATACACAGTTACCAAACCCAGACACTATTGCAGATGCTAAGAAGTACTTACTGACAGGAACCTGATATAGTTGTCTCCTGAGAGGCTCTGCCAGAGCCTGACAAATACAGAGACAACCATTGGACTGAACATGGGCTCCCCAATGGAGGAGTTAGAGAAAGAACTGAAAGAACTGGAGAGGTTTGTAGCCCCATAGGAAGAACAACAATATCAGCCAACAAGGCCCCCAGAGCTCCCTCGGATTAAACCACCAACCAAAGAGTAACACATAGAGCAACCCATGGCTCCAGTTGCATATGTAGCAGAGGATGGCCTTGTAGGACTTCAATGGGAAGAGAGGCCCTTGGTCTTGTGAATGCTGGATGCCCCAGTGTTGGGGAATGCCAGGATTGGGAAGCAGGAGTGGGTGGGTATGTGGGGAAAAACCTTCATAGAAGCAGGGGTAGGGCAGGATGTGATAGGAGGCTTTCAAAAGGGAAACCAGGAAAGGGGATAACATTTGAAATGTAAAGAAATAAAATATCTAATAAAAAAAACTAAAAGAAGATTAGTTCTCTAGATTAATTGCATCAGAAGTTTACACATTAAAAAAAAGACAGAAGGAAAGAAAGAGAAAGAAAGAAGAAAGAAAGAAGAAAGAAAGAAAGAAAGAAAGAAAGAAAGAAAGAAAGAAAGAAAGAAAGAAAGAAAGAAAGAAAGAAAGAAAGAAAGAAAGACTGGTAGCCTGGTAGTTTAAGATAGACTTAGAGTTGATAGATTTAGAATTAATTGAATTCCTGTTAGAAATTCTGTAGACTGTTACATCCTGGGAGCTGATATTATAACTCTTAGGAACAACTGCATATGGAATGAGGAGAAATGGTGTAAATGAAGAGCTGACAGAGCAATACCAAGTGGTTTAAAAAATTTACCCAATGAGAAGTTTTAGCACTATCAAAAAATATATGGAGTTTGGAGACTAAAGAATGGTGTTGTATCTTACGATTAAGGAGCCATTACTTTCCTCAGGAGACCAATTTCTTTGGTAATGCATAGTGAAAAGATGGCAGATTTTTTTAAGTGACTGAAGGAAGGGTTGTGGTAACTATGGTTCAATAATCAGTTAATTAAGCTTTTGGAGATTTGCGCATGTAAGTCACACACACACACACACACACACACATCAGTTAATTTTTTGACATGCTGTGACTAGCTCAAAGGATGGACTCTCTTAACCCTTAACCTGCTAACAAATGCTCCCCTCTGGTACTTCTGAGACTCTTGCTCGTGCAAATCTAAAGGTCCCACCTCAGTCTATCTGTCCAACCATTACCCTTTGGCTCTGTATTGATCAATCAAAATCCAATTAGAGACAAGAACCTTTACTGTTTGGATATGGAGATTCCCAATTTGGGGGGCCTTATTAATTCAAAGCACTGGAATCAATCCCCAACAGGAGATCAAAACAAAAATTAGTGTAGCAGTTTAAGGGAAACCTATTTACAAAGAATCCCTGTAAGAAAAAAAGTATTTTCCTCCTTTAGGCTATGTAAATGCTACATGTTGTAAATGATGTGAAACGGGGCAGGGCAAATATTAGGCTTTTATTAGAAAGGAAGCAAATGATGGAACCAAAGGAAAATGGAAAAACTTAGGTCAAATGGAAAAATGGAAAATGGCTTAGGTCAGGAAGAATCCATCTAATCCATCACTCTAATAAAGATACTTGAGATCATCAACCTATAAAAATAAAAGGCTTATTTTGGCTCACATATTTGAAGGTTTTAGTCTACGATTTGTTGCCTTCATTGCTCATTGTAAGGTAGCTCATCACAGAGGAAGATGTGGCAGAGCTAAGCGGCATTCCTCATTTTCAGCACAGAAAAGAATAAAAGCGAAGGGGCAGACTTCTAAGAAACCTTTCAAAGTCAGGTCTCCAAGGCCACAGAGACTCCTCTTTACGGTGCACCTTCTACTTGGAAATAGAGGCATCTACTAATGAAGCCTTTCTGGGAAGCATACCATTAGCATGTATAGGAACATTTGAAAATTCAAACTACGTTAACCATTAGTACAATTAGCAATATTTCTGCTATCCAACAAGATAAAGTAGCCTTTAGAAAGTAGCAGAGACCGAACAGGATTCTTCCACAGCGGTTGATTAGCAAAGAACTGAGGGTTTTCAAGCTGTGGTGAATGAGTTCTGTAAAAAGACTTGACTTGTGTGTGACCAAGAGGCAGAGTGAAGCACGATGCAGGTCTTGGCCTCAAAAAGCCTCAAGCTTTGATTCTCATAGTCTCTCATTTCAGCATTACTAGGAATCTAACCTGTGATCCTAGATAAAATTCCCTGGCCCCACTACAGATATGCTAATTCATTAGGAATAAGGCACAGCTAGGGTTTTGCATTGTAATGCACCCCCCAGGTGATTCTGACACAGGTGTTCCAAAGCTCACACAGAGATGTATCTTCTGATTGCATATTGAGAATTGTCAGCTTGGGAGATTAGGGATTAAGTTAAGAGGGTACAGGTCACAATGGTAATGAACAAGTTGGGTTGTAATTAGACAGTAGCCCAGGGCTGGGTTACACAACAGTAGTGAGAGAAATTCATTTCTCAGAGTGAGGGGTGGAAATGGCGCTCCTTTAAAAATGTATCTTAGAGGAGAAAAAAAGCTTTTCTTCTGTTTCCCACCCCACTGTCTTCTCTGCTACAATCAAGAGGGAGTTTTTTTTGTAAAGTTTCACAGCAGTGAGTTAAACATTTTTCTCAGTGGCTGGAATGGTAATTTTATTTCATTATGCATCCACACATGTGTGTATAACATTCCTATAAGAACTGTTACTAAAACTAGCATGTGGATAGGGGGAGTGCCCTAGTTAATACCAAAGCTATACTCATTTCTAATTATATTGCCCTTTGCACAAAGACTGTTTTTTTCTTCCTCTAGGAAATAGTGACAAAATGTGGAAAATTGTATGAATTAGTAATCTTGGTCTTCTAGCAAAATTTTATCACAAAAGTCACAAACCACAACAGATTCCACTACCAGAGGTCAAAGACTTGTGATTCAGATACCAGACTGGTTTCTCTTCATTATCCTTTTTTCTGAATACTGTATTTTGTAAAATGTCAGGTATGAGCCAACTTTATATATATGCTCTGTAATATAGACAGTCATCAGTGAATGGTCTTGTGTTGAAGTTAGTGAGAATTTTTTCTGCTTTTTTCAATATCCATTCCAGGAGATTTACCTGCATTAGGTTGTTAATGTGGGCATGTTGTTGAAATATTTTACATTGTTTAGAATTATATCCCTAATAATAAAAGACTAAGAGTAATGGATGTTTGTGCACTCCCCAAACACAGAGTTTCTGATGTTGTGTTCTCAATGGAAATGAGAAAGAAGCAGAAGACAACAATATATTTGCATGGGAAGAGTGTATGATCTATTTCCATTAGCTTAGACTGCAGGATAAAGTCACTTTTTACTTCATGACAGACTTGGAATGCTAAGATGAGAAAGGAAAGAGAAATCTCTGAATAGGATAAAATCCCATTCCTCACCCAGACAGACAGAGAGAGAGAGAGAGAGAGAGAGAGAGAGAGAGAGAGAGAGAGAGAGAGAGAGAGAGAAAAGAAAAGGAAAGAAACCATCTCTTGTTCCTGCTTTACCATGTCATAAGGAGACATGACTTTAATCTCTACTTCATCTCTACATTGCCTTTGTTCATCTCTATCATTTCCTATCTTATACTCATATGAGAATCATTTCATTAGATTTTCTGTTTTCAAGTCTATTCAGACCGTAATTAGTTAATCTTTACAACCTTATTTTCCAATTAGTTTTCATTCTGAGATACTGGTTAGACATAGTATTAGAGAAGACTCTGTTCCAAGTGTTTTCTACAAAGAAATGACTGTCTTATTTCTTTCCTGTGAATATCTATGAGCTTAGGAACCAAAATTAGCTTTGCTGCTACAACTGCTACACGATTTTTTTATAAAAGCTCACTAAAGTTAGCAAGTAACAAAACTTATAATTAGAAACTAATGCAATATTCTGTGACTTAAAGCAATAACCATGCTTCATTCTTCAAAGGTCTGTGGACGAAATAGCCAGTCCACTGATCATCACTGTGTTCATCTCATCTTCTTATGTCTGGCAGTAGGCTCTGGGCACTGCTGGGAACTAGTTCACCTGACAGTTATTGCTACATGACTGGCTCCCTAAGATTTTATGGTGTTAACCTAAGTATACATAGGTTATTATCCTAGTGCTTCTAGGGTCTAAGAAAAAGGGCAGAAGCAAATAATGTCTCCTAAGACATAGCTCCTATTCCTTGCAGAGAATTCTGTTAAAAAAAAGTCATAAGCCCAGTAACATACACAGGACAGGGAAACAAACTTGAATTTTGGTGAAGAGAACTGCAAAGATACATTAAAAATGCTAAAGTAAAGATAAATGGGTTGTGTTCTGCCTGTCCCAGCATCCAGCCAAACCTGCTAAGCAGAAATAACAGAAGCTGCTGAAAATTCAGCTTTCTTCTAACTTAGATAGTTCTAATTTATAAATGAATGCATTACCCCCATAAGTTGTATCTTTTGTGGAATTTGAGGAGCAAGAAAGTATGAGAAGCACATACATGCATACTAAAGCTAAACTCAAATCTTTAAAATGTGAGATTCAGAAATGGCTCACAAGTTCCTTCCTGTTGTCAAAATCATGACTTCATTCTCTGTATGACAATATTGAAAGGAAACTGAGTCCTGATCTCAGACAAGTACTTTTTACGATGGGCTTAGCTAGAAAATGTCTAATTCATTACCGCCACCCAACACCATCATACAAAATTCAATGGTACATTTATTTGTCCTTTTATGCTCTTGAAATATCTTCATCCTTTGACTTTGTTGCAAGAATTAAATACGTTATGCATACGGTAACTAAAATGCAAGCTGGTGCATATATAGTATATGTGTTTATGATTGTTACAATAATTGTAGTGTTCTTATTAATAATAATCCATCTCAATGTTAAGAAGCCATTGGCTCTTCTCTTTTCTGTTATTAAAGATTGTTTTGAAAAGTACAAGTTTACTCAGTGCAATTTATATGTTAGTAAACATTTTAAACATATTGAAGTTTGTGTTTTGCTGTTTTCATTTCCACCTGGTAAAAATAGTAGATGAGTGACTTCCATTCAGTGGAATTTTGTAGTGCCATTGACACAAATCACAACCACCTACACACACACACACACACACACACACACACACACACACACACACACACACACACACCCCTTTAGGATAAGACACAGATGCCCACATCTGGTGTGAAAATGTCTTTTCCAATTTCATATAACTTTCCCTATACAACTTCACAGTTACAGCTGCAACTTCCTCACTTCGGCTGCGTGGCTGTGTTTCTAGTTTTATATTTATCTCTTTTCTCAGTTCTATTTTGAATTGTCTATTCTATTTTTCTCTTTAATTCAACCCTTTTTATACCCCTTGTATTTTACCAATCTTACATAGAGTAAGGAAAGTCATCAAAGGTGGCTTAAAGCTATCTTTACTACTATCCATTAGTGAATGACCATAGATATTAATAAGTTTCATATATTTTAATTCCTAGGTTCTCATTCATTATATCCAATTGAGTCTCATTGAAAGATAAGGAAATTAGTTGTACAAGCCTGTAATACCAGCATTGGATTGGTTAAAGTAAAAGGATTGTGTTTTCACAGTAATTTTGGCAAAATAATCAAACATATATATTAAAAAAAAAAAACAAACCCTACAGGCTATAAAATGAAAAGCCCAGTTCTAGGCAGAATGAATTACTTCGTTTAGAATAGTTTGTCAAGAGTTTCCCATAGGCTCCCAAGCATATCAAATTATTGCCAATGTTCTTGGTTACCCTTGAGAATTTGATTGTAAATGTCAATTGAAGGACACTAGATACTTCAGTCATTGGACATGACTAAATCATACTTGTACTGACATGGAAACTCTATCTCTATGGGCAAGTTTCATTATTCATTTTGATGATATACATGCTACTAGGGAAGAAAAGTTATAAAGTGTCTTATCTAGTTGTGAACCCTACAAGCCACAAGACTGGCTAGCCTGTCAAGTCATGCAATACTGGCATGAACCTTACAGGAGTAATCAACCACTTTGTGATTGAATTTCATGTCTATTACATGAAAGGAAACTCATGTCCAATACCATTAATGGAATAAAGAACTCAAAATTAAGTAAACAGTGGGTCCTAGAGATGAGACTACTACTACTACACTACTACTACTACTACTACTACTACTACTACTATTACTATTCTGTTAAACGGACACAGCATTAAACATTGTCGTAAGATATGTCTCTACTCATAGATAAGTCATCCTCTCAGCACTCATGTGAGAAGCTTCTTCTTGTAATAGAAGACAATTAATAACAACCCACAAACAGTCAATATACAGAAAGAAAGACTGTTTAGGCTTAGCCCTAAACAGGACATCTATATCAAACATCCTCCCCATCTACCTCCTAATATCATGAATGTTAGGAAGATAGATTGTGAGAGTCAGAGATAATGGATATCTACAGGGAAACTGTTTTCTGGACATTCCAGGACAGCTGCAAATATAAAATCACTATGGTTAAGAATATATGCACAGGATATGAACATAATTAAGCCTAACAAAATTCCAACATTAAGGTATCAGGGAGCCAGGCAACCCTATTCACAGTTAAAAAACAATTGGTGATTGAGTGTTGTTATGACAGGGATTGTTAATTTTATTCAGGACTGCAGTGACTTAGAGGTTATCCATGCTCTGGTATATGACTATGACTCTACATCCATGAAAATTCTGACAGCACTAATGGGTCTCAGCAAGATTTTAAAAACATGAGAGATCACATGGGATTTGTAGAGAATAGGAGCTGGAGAGGAGGAAATGTGGGATAGACTTGATCAAAATGCCCTATACACCACTCCATTGTTTTCATTTCACTTACTAGAGACAATAGGTGATTAATAAGAAACAACAAAAGAAAAAGAACAACTGTAACAGCATATTTTGATAAATATCATGTAACTATGGTTTCTCTGTCCTTAGAAATGTCTTCTTTTTATGTCCTCATCAATGATGAGAATGGTCTGTTAATATCTGAAGTGACTGATGAACATGAATGAGGTAGGCATTGACACAGCTTGAGATTGTCATTGGTCTTCTCCATTGACCTCCAACAATGCTTCTTTTCTCTATCACCTAAGACCATCTCTGATCCACTGTCCATGTTACACAGGATATTTGACTCCTAGTTACTTAGGCACCATGACGGGGGGTAATGTGATTTACTGTTGTGGTAACAAATTATCCAGTTCCAAGAATCCCCCAAACATAATATAATTGAAAACTTTGATATTACTTAATTTACTTACATAATTATCAAGCTCATATTTTTAAGAGAATCAAACCACAGATAATTAGAGGTTTCAAGTAATTAAGAGAATACAACTCACTACTATACTTGAGAGTTGGTCTTGTGTATTTCCTTTTATGAATGTTATATGTTAGGTTTCCTACAGTTGTTAGAAACACTTTATGTGGTCTCAGGAATAGTGTGTGATTAGAGTGACAATAGGGTCTGCTATCTCACACTAGAGCACTATAACTCATGACACTCAGTTATCCTTGAAAGCTTTATCTAGCGTGTTCTCTTCCCAGTGTTAACTGAGATTTTAGAATTGCATCATTTGATTTATTTCTGTCTTTTCCAGTGGAATGTAAGTCCCCTGAAAGCACCAGTGTTTTACCTCTTGAAACTGCTTTATTTGAGTTTCAAGAAAAGTCTATTATCATTAAGATAATCAACAAATATTCAGTGAAGAACTTATAATACCCCTTCTATAAACAGGGTCAATATTACCTCATGTGGCTCAATTCCGTTAACATTACATGGTACTTAAAAAAATTTTGTCTCCAAAGGCTTGAACTTCCTATTCTTGAAATCCAGAGTACATGGATGAGGGGACAAGTAGGTTCCCATCCACTTGGCATGAGATCAGTTTCTTGGATTTTTGGCTTGCTTCTTTAACTTCTCTGTTCATCTGAAGTTATTTGGTTCCTCTGTCCCTAGAGCTCAGCAAACATAAAGATTCAAATCCTTACAATGAATATTGTTCTAGTGAATTCTTGGAGGAGCATATTTTAAATTCAGATGTATTCTCTGGTTGGATGTTTTTTGGTAGAAGCCTCCGAGGAGTTATTTTATGAATGCACCATTGCTACCCACTCATGGCTTGTTTCTCAGTTTAGTAGATTCTAGAGGGCTATTTTTATGTTACATTCTTTGCATGCTCTTTGATTGATCTACTGTCTTTCTGGAAACCCTCATAAAGCTACACATTTGTAAAAAGCATTGTAATGTATTTATACACACTGGAAATAACAGTCACATAAAAGGATTTTTTGCATTTAACTTAGCCCACAGAGAGTGGGTACCCAGCCCATGTCTCCATTTTTAGAGGAATAAGAGGGAAAACAAAATTTATCTGTACACTTATGCATTTATTGGAGACCAGATCAAGCTTTCTATGATCGCTACAATTTTCTTTGGTTCTGATCACTCAGATTGACACTTGAAGCATGTTTGCTCTCTTTTCCATTGACCGAAGGGATTGCCTATATAGAGCACACACTTTTCTCTGTCCAGTTCCAAAGGATGTTTCCCTCATCTCATAAAGCTTCGTGGTAAGGGCTGAGTGCGTCTAGATGAAGTATATGAGCTTTTCTCAAGTCTGCTTACACTAAACACTTGCTGAGGATATAGGACATTATCTTCTAGCTCTGAGACCTCTGCAAAACATCCAAAGTCACATGAAAGTACTTTTAGCATTATATTTTACCTTCAAATTATTACTATTGGTCATTCTGAATGGAAAGATTGATTCTGATTAGGGAGCTGATATAAAATTATGACTTAACTGGGATGCAGAACCTCAAATAGTATGGACCAGTAAATTTACACACTTTTTGTATTTTCTTTCTTTCTTTCTTTCTTTCTTTCTTTCTTTCTTTCTTTCTTTCTTTCTTTCTTTCTTTCTCTCTCTCTCTCTCTCTCTTTCTTTCTTTCTATTTTTTTTAGATATTTTATTTATTTACATTTCAAGTGGTATCCTGTTTCCTGGTTTCCCCCCAAAAAACCTCCCTATCCCTATCCCATGCCCCCTCCCCCACTCATCAACCCACTCATCCCACACCCTCTACTCTGTCCTGGCATTCGCCTATACTGGGGCATCTTGAGAAGACTAGATTTTCTCTCTTTCTTTTTCTCTTTCCCTCATTCTCCAGTTTTTATTGTTCTTCATCCCTTCTCTTTCTTAATAGATTCATGGTTTTTCATTCCTGGTGTATATTACCTTGAACATAATATAAAGTTGTTTCCATATGCTATATAAAAAAACATTTACCATTAGATTAACATTCATTTTATTTATTCAAGAACACATTAAAATTCTTTTTTTTTTTTTGGCGCTTTCTCATACAGCCAAAAGATTCCATTGAGACTCACATATTTTAATGCCCATTGAGGAAACTATACTAAGAACACTAAAAGTATTACAGATTGACACACATGTCCAACTTGATCAAACAGAATGCAGCACTGATATTTAAAAGACTTGCATTAATTTAAAAATATTTGAACTGTTTTTTCAAGAGTCAAAATAATAAGGAAGTCTATAAAGATTGATGGTATAAAAATTATAGCTACACTTTTTTGTAGATCATGCTTCCATAATGAACTTGGTTCAAAATTTACCACAATTTTATAAATATAAAACAAACTAAAATAAAAATAAAATATATTTATGATATATAAAATATATTATATATGTATAAATTATATATAAGTATGTAATATATTAAAATAAATATATAAAATAAATATAAATTATAAAATAAGAAAAATAGATTTTTTTCTCATATAATATCCTGTTTACAGTTTCCCTACCCTCTACTTGTCCCAGTTTCTCTCCACCTCCTTTCCATTCCAGATCTACTCTCTTTCTGTCTCTCATTAAAAAAGCACAGGCTTGGGCATGCTGCTCTCTAAAAGATAACAACAGCAACAACAATGATGACGGCAACAACAAAATACTACAACATAAGACATAATAAGATAAAACAAAAATACAGGACACCAAAGTTGGACAAAGCAGATCTACAGAAGGACCCACTTGTTCACACTTTCAGGAGTCCCATACTAATATTAAACTGAAAGGTATATTATATAGACAGAGGACCTGTTTTAGACCCATATAGGTCTTATGATTACTGTGTCAGTATTTGTGAGTTCATATGAACTTTGATCAGTTATTTGATTCAGAGGGTGGCCTTGATCATCCGGGTGTCCTCTACCCCTTTGGCTCTTACATTCTTTCTGCTTCCTCTTCTCCAGAATTTCCTAAGGGATGGAATAGGTTGATACATCCCATTTAGAGTAGTGTGTTCCAAGATCTCTCTCCCTCCCTCTGTCTCTGTCTCTGTCTCTTTCTCTCTGTGTCTCTTTCTCTGTCTCTCTGTCTCTCTGTCTCTCTGTCTCTCTGTCTCTCTGTCTCTCTCTCTCTCTCTCTCTCTCTCTCTCTCTCTCTCTCTCTCTCTCTCTCTCTCTGTCTCTCCCTCTCTGTCTCTCTCAATAAATAATGTTTGACTGTGGGTCTTTGTGTGTGTTCTCATATTTTACAGAAGGAAGCCTTCCTGATAATTGCTGTAACTGCTGATTAAGGCACTGATCTGTACGTATGGCAGAATAGCATATTTTTTTTATTTTTATTTTTTTTATTTCCTAAGTTTTTTTTTTATTTATATTCAAAATCATTTCCCCTTTCCCGTTTCTTCCCTCCCCAAAAGTCCCATAAGCCCCCTTCCCTCCCTCTTTTCCCCATTCAACCCCCTCTCGCTTCTGCTACTCTTTTTCTTTTAATCAGTAATTTTTGGTTTTATGTTAGATTCCTGGGCTATATAGTCTGGTTCTTGATCACCTAAACACTGTCATATATGGGTTCCATCTCCTGGATTGGACCTTAAGTCAAACCAGGATTTGATTGTTGATTCCCACAAGCTCTGTGCCTACATTGCCCTAGCATATATTCCTGGCAGGTCAGCATTGTGTGCTCTTTCTTTTGGTAGCATGTAGAGTACATTTCTGTACAAAGACATTAAAACATAGGCATGAAGGTTTTATAGACACCATCTTCTCTTCTTCATGGCGTGAGTGTGGCCTTCAGCAATGGGGTCTCCTCAGTTTGTGGTGAGCAACCTATTGTTTTGACAACAGCTAAGGTTATTTATGGATTTCTATGGAACCCCTTTTGCCAAATCAATTTCATGTAACCCAGTCTAGGTCCTGGAAGCTTCATTTGGTGACAAGAAATGGGCAGGTGGGACTCAGCCTCTTTTTTAATCTAGATACCTCATTAGGATCACCTTCATATTCAAATATTTCTAACAATTTGCTTTTCCCTATGAACTAAATAATTGAAGAAGAATGACACTCTTTTCTTTTTGATATGTAAATATTTCATGTGCCAATTGAAAACAGCAACTTCTTGGAATGAATGAGGGATTAAAACCTCCATAGATTCCAAAACCACTTAGTGCTGACACTATGAACATAGTATAAAGTCCTTTAATGGACCACTAACCTCTATTCTGAGTATACAATTTTGTGGTATTTATATATACCCTACACGCATTCTTCTGAGTGGAAGTGCTAGCAAGGTTGCTTATAAAACCTAAGACAATGAAAAGATTGGGTAAATCTTACACTTATTGGTGACAGAAAGGTGACAAGAGAAATATCTGAATATATTTAGTGCAGATGTGTTCTTATGCTAAAAGTTATCATACATGTAAAAGGAATAAATCAATTAAGTGACTTAAATATCAATGCTAACTTTTTGTCAGTCTTCTATCTGTTTTTTAAAGTATTTATTTTTATGTGGTGTGTGCATATGTGTGTGTGTGTGCACGTGTGTGTGTGTGTGTGTGTGTGTGTGTGTGTGTGTGTGTGTGCGTGTGTGTGATATGAAGCTGGTTAAAAATTCAAGAAGATGGTGTTGGATTTTCTGTCCCTGTAGTTACAGATTATTATGTCACCTGCGTGTTTGGGTGCTAGAGACTGAACTTTGGTTTTCTGGAAGAGTGACACTTATTTATAACCACTGTTTTAGCTATCAATCCCATTTTAAGCAATATTCAATGCCTTGAAACTTAACTCTTCTGTATTTTTGATCTTATATATTTTTGGAAGGCTACTGTGCTTTATATAAAAAGTTTATTAAGTAGTTAAAAGAAACAATGAGGTAAATGGCACTGATATAAAATTGGAGAATAAACATCGATAAACCATATTCTTTATAGGATTAAGGCATGAAACACCACTTGGTTACCAATGACTATTATTGGTTTAATCTACCTTTAATTAAGAAAAATGAGGATCTTGCCAGACATTTCTTGTTTATTTTTGTCAAAATAAAATATAAGTGCTTAATAGTAACATGTGCTAAATGGGAAATATAAATATACTTAATAGTAGAATATACACCAATACACATCTGATTATTGTCAAAAAATGAGAAAATCGAATAATATACCAGTTCCACTATTTCTTATGTAACTATTTTCACTGAGACTCTCACAGTATTTGCTAACTTTTAGCCCAAGAAGCATATCATGTGAAGGTTCAACAGTGAGGGTTTGTTTAATTTTGCAACCATGGGAACATTCTTTTCTTTTCTTTTTCCCCCTACAACACAGCCTATGGTGCAGAAGCTTTGGTGACCATAGTCCCTAAAGAGAGATAAAATGTGTGAGAGAAGAAACAAACACCTGCTGGAGTTATTTTTGTTTTGTCTAAAGAGGCTCTTTGATATTCAGCTTGGGGGAGGAAATGCAAGTGAAACACAAAGATTCTGATTAAAAACCTGTTTTCATTTCAGTGGGGTTTCTCTTCAGGCTTCATGACTGTTTCAGGAGGTAAAACAAGAAGGCGTGTAACCTTTGGACCCTACTACCACATCATTAATCTCACCCAGAAAGAAGACAGAAGGTCCCAGTGTGTGGTACCTGTGGAACAGATATATCTAATAGATCCGGGCTTGATTCTATCACAAACACTGGCATTTGCCAAGTTTAACTGGAAGAGAAATCTAATCTTACAAGTAACTGAAATAGAAGAAACTGCATAAAACACCTATTTTTAAATTATTCTAATGCTTATAAATTGAATGAGCCACTTAATAATTTGAAAAAACTTGTCTTTGTGGATTAATGGATTATAATGTTAATTTTGAAAATACTAAACTTCATTTAAAGTTAATTCTTATGATGCTTTTGATGAATGATTGTCTAGAAAAGGAGTTGATTTGCTAGAGATTTTTTTTTTGTGGTATCTACTTATTCAGAAATATCACTTGTGGTTTGAAAGAAGTATTGTGTGTATGATGAATTACTTGATGGCTATATTAGCATTTTATCATCTAGCACTCAGTGAAGGACAGTTTAGTGAGCAGAAGGGGATAATGTTTATGAGTCAGGGGTATTGGATGGATGGAGTGAAACAGTGATATTGGAACATTTGAGGGCTGTTGCACATGTGAACTCACAGCAGTTGTGACTGCTCATACAAGACCTGCACAAGGTCAACACAGACAAAATCTAGGAGTGGATGGAGTCAGGAATATCCCATCCATCACTAAGCAGCTATCAGTAGTTCAAGGCTGCCAGGAGGGTGAATCAGTTTTCCATTGGAACAAAGGTCCTGCTGGGTTATCCATGCATGTAAATTACCTTATACCCCTGAACATATGGACAGCACAATGCATATCCATTAGGTCCCAGAAATATAAGAGCACATTAAGTTTGGAAAAAATAATGGTGGTATGTCTTAGAAGATTGGAAGCAATTGGAAGGGGGAAGATATGGGTAGATTTGATAATTTACCTTCAGTTTTGTCTTTGCTTTTAATTATTTTGGCAGTACAATTGAGGTTTTGTGTTTGTTCTAACAAAACCTTGATTCAGGCTTTGTTTGTTCTATTAATAAGATATATTTCAAGCTTCCTCAGAAATGAAATAGTTACTTAAATCTTCATGAATTTTTATTTCCTTTCTATAAAAAGAGGGACATGGTAATAATACACTGAGCCAGTTAGTAACATCAAAGATCTATGAGGAGAGACTATAGAAATCAAATACTTGCAATCTCCAAAACTATTCTCTGTGCTACCTTCATGACTGCAGTACTGATATGCAGCAGTTAGAAGAGTTCATATCAAAAGTTAAGCACTCCAGCATGTCATTTGTTTCAAGTTGAAGACACTTCTAAAACAAAGCCATTAGAGAAGGGCATGCTGACTCCAAGAGAAGGAGGGGTTGGCATTTCCATCTATACAGTGTCCTCTCTATACCTGAAGGAAGAATGACATTCCTTTTACCAGAGATAGGAAATGGAAACTGTGAGCAATCTGTACAAAGTTTAGCCAAGTAACCCTCATCCACCTAGTCACTAACCAGGGCTAAGTGCCATAAGCCCAAGCTCCTTCAGGCTGCTTGGTTTACTGCCTGTGGTCCAGTTCAGTTGATAAGCATAGCACTTCAACTCACTTAGAATTTATTTTCCTGTAATTAGAGCTCCTACATCTCAGAGAACTTAAATATGTGCGTATACTGTTCCATTAATCTGTCATGCCACTGAAATTCTCAGGACCACCCACCTGGAAAGTACATTATGATCTGAGGTCAAGTTTGCCTTTGTTATTATTTTCAAAGATATTTTATACCTCAGTGGCTGTGGGATGAATGTTTTTTCTTTTCTTTTCTCTTTTTTTCTTATTTTTTCATGTTTACTTTCCTTTTCCCTTCTGTCCTTTATCTATCTATCTATCTATCTATCTATCTATCTATCTATCTATCTATCTATCTATCTATCTATCTATCTGTCTATCTATCTATCATAACCCATAGTTAGCATGATTATTTCTTGGTGAAGGTGTCACAAGGAACTCCATGTAAAGGCAGACAGGAGGTGGCTGTAGTGAGATGTGGCTTTAAAATCAGCAGCTTCTCTGTCTGTTCTCTTAGTCAATTGGACTACTATTTCCGTGTATTTTGTCCATCCTGACACATCAAGTTCAGTAGGAAAGATGCTTCTGCCATGTGACTCTTGTTCTTACTTCCTTGGCCTGAACTATTGATAGGGTGAAATAATTTCAACTAGATTGACAAATGAGGCACATTATATATTCAGCCAGTAGAAGATATTGGTTATTACTGTCCACCTGGAAATGGAATGTATATAAGAATAGCCGAATAACCACAGGATCAAGCTTAGGTGTTGAAGATAATTTTCTTTCTTTCTTTCTTTCTTTCTTTCTTTCTTTCTTTCTTTCTTTCTTTCTTTCTTTCTTTCTTTCTTTCTCTTTCTTTTTTTTTTTTTAATCTTTAGGTATTTTCGTTATTCACATTTCAAATGTTGTCCTTTTTCCTGGTTTCCCCTCCGAAACCTCCCTATCCCAGCACCCCTCCCCCTGCTCACCAACCTACCCATTCCAGCTTCCTTCTCCTGGCGTTCCCCTATACCGGGGCATCAAGCCTTCCCAAAACCAAGGGCCTCTCCTCTCGTTGATGTTCAACAAGGCCATCCTCTGCTACATATGCAACTGGAGCCATGGGTCCCTCATGTGTACAGCTCTGGGGATACTGGTTGGTTCATATTGTTGTTCCTCCTATGGGGCTGCAAGCTCCTTCAGCTACTTGGGTCCTTTCTCTAGCTCCTCCATTGGGGACCTCGTGCTCAGTACAGTGGTTGGCTAAGAGCATCCAACTCTGTATTTTCAGGTACTGGCAGAGCCTATCAGGAGACAGCTATATCAGACTCCTATCAGCATGTGCAAAGAACTTCTGGGGAAATCAGCATCCTGGAACTCAAGTTGTACTACAGAGCAATAGTGATAAAAACTGCATGGTATTGATATAGTAACAGGCAGGTAGATCAATGGAATAGAATTGAAGACCCAGAAATTAACCCACACACCTATGGTCACTTGATCTTTGACAAAGTAGCTAGAAACGTCCAGTGGATAAAAAAATGATAGCCTTTTCATCAAATGGTGCTGGTTCAACTGATGTTTAGCATGCAGAAGAATGCAAATTGATCCATTCTTACCTCCTTGTACAAAGCTCAAGTCCAAGTGGATCAAGCACCTCCACATAAAATCAGATACACTGAAACGAATAGAAAGTAAAATGGGGAAGAGCCTTGAACACATGGGAACAGGGGAAAATTTCCTGAGCAGAACACTAATAGCTTATGCTCTAAGATCAAGAATTATCAACCTTACATCTGATAGAGTGCTAATATCCAATATATACAAAGAACTCAAGAAATTAGACTTCATACAATTTTCTATATTTTAAACAGCATTTAAAAATCAATGATATTGCTTAAAATCTCATATATGGTATTTTCTAAAAATGAGTTTTAGCAGTTAAATCATAAGAATCACAGTTATGTTTAAATTCTAGAAAAATATAATCAGGCAGGAAAACACTTGTTCTATATTAACTGCTAGAGTGTCTTATTCAAACAATCTCAGTAAACCATAGACATTTGTATAGATATACAGTCTTCTTTACTTGCTTTACTTCCTTTGAATTACATACTGGATCCTTCAAAAAGTATGTACCTGTACCTTTAATATAACCCCCCCAAATTAAATATTAGCAAATGTACCATATTTTGCCTGAAATATCCACATATAAGCTTTCAAATATCCCAACATTACAAAAGACTAATTTTGAAATATTAATAGTTAGAGATACAAAATAATGCTTATGTTAAATTCGTGATCACCCTTAAAATATGGCCCTTCGTTGTTGACCACTGTTAAAACCACACATACAAAAGGATATGGGCAGCAAAAAATTTATTTAATGGATGAAAAGAGAGGGAGTGATAGGTTGGAGGGAGGGAGGGAAGGTGAAATGGGGAGAGAGAGAAAGAGAGAATGTATAATTTGGTGGTTAGGGAAGGAAGTAAAAGACTAGGGAGAAGTGGGAGAGTGAATGAATATGATAAAAATACATTGAACAAAATTCTCATAGAACTAAGAGAAAATGTGAAAATATGCAAATAAAGAGCACTTTTACACTAAGTTCTTACAAAACTACCTAAGCAAAGTTCATTTCTGTAATTCTTGTGTGTCTGGCTACAGCAGCTTGATTGAATTTTGCTTTTAAAGAATTACAATAGAAGCACGAAAGACAAATAATGATTTAGTTATAATATTTTTAATACTTAATTAATATATATTTCAGTCAGCCAGTCATGCTTCCTTGTAGATTTCTTCTTCTTCTTCTTCTTCTTCTTATTATTATTATTATTATTATTAATAATAATAAAATAATAATAATAATTTAGTTATGATAAACCCTGGGGTTTATCATTTTAGAGTCAGAGAGAGCAAAGTTATTGAGAACAAATTGAGTCAGTCTACTTTCACAATTAACTTTTCAGAATGAATTAGGTATCACTATTTGCAGATGATATGATAATATCCATAAGCGAGCCCAAAAAATTCTACCAGAGAACTTCTCCAGCTGATAAACAACTTCAGCAAAGTGGCCGGATTTAAAATTAAAACTCAAATAAATCAGTAGCCTTCCTTTATACAAATAATAAATAGGCTGAAAATGAAATTAGGAAAACAACTCCCTTCACAATAGCCACAAGTGAAAGAACTGTATGACAACAGCTTCAAGTCTCTCAAGAAAGAAATTGAAGAAGATCTTAAAAAAGGAGAGAACTTCCATGCTCATGGATTTGCAGGATTAATATAGTAAAAATGGCCATTCTACCAAAGGCAATCTATAGATTCAAAGCAATCTCAATCAAAATCCCAACAACATTCTTCAAAGACATGGAAAAAGCAATTCTCAAATTCATCTGGAAAGGCAAAAAAACCAGAATAGCCAAAACAATTCTTAACAATAAAAGAACTTCTGAGGGAATCACCATCCCTGACCTCAAACTTTAATACAGAGCAATAGTGATAAAAACTGCATGGTATTGGTACAGAGACAGACACATGAATCAATGGAAAAGAATTGAAGACCCAGAAACATAACCACACATTTATGGACACTTGATCTTTGACAAAGAAGACAAAAATATACAATGGAAAAAAGAAATCATCTTTAATAAATGGTCCTAGTCTAGCTGGCTGGCTGTTTGTAGAAAAATAAAATTAAACTCTTATTTATCAGCTTGCACAAAGTTCAAGTCCAAGTGGATCAACGATCTTAACATAAAACCATATACACTGAATCTAGTTGAAGAGAAAGTGGGAAAGAGCCTTGAACTCATTGTCATGGGGATGGAATTTCCTTTTATTTTTTTTATTTTCTAAGTTTTTTTATTTACATTCCAAATCATTTCCCCTTTCCCATTTCCTCCCTCCCCAAAAGTCCCATAAGCCCCCTTCCCTCCCTCTTTTCCCCATTCAACCCCCTCTCGCTTCTCTGTCCTGGCATTCCCCTACATCCAGTCTTTCCAGGACCAGGGGTCTCTTCTTCCATCTTCTTGGAAATCTATTGATATGCGAATTGTGTCTAGGGTATTCCGAGATTCTGGGTTAATATCCCTTTAGCAGTGACTACATACCATGTGTGTTCTTTTGTGATTGGGTTACCTCACTAAGGATGATATTTTCAAATTCTGACTATTTGCCTAGGAATTTCGTGAGTTCATTGTTTTTAATTGCAGAGTAGTATTCCATTGTGTAAATATACCACATCTTCTGAATCCATTCCTCCATTGAGGGACATCTGGGTTCTTTCCAGCTTCTGGCTATTATAAATAAGGCTGCTATGAACATAGTGGAGCATGTGTCCTTATTGCATGCAGGTAAAGCCTCTGGGTATATGCCCAGGAGTGGTATAGCCGGAACCTCCAGGAATGTCATGCCCAGTTTTCTGAGGAACCGCCAGACTGCTTTCCAGAGTGGTTGTACCAGTTTGCAATCCCACCAGCAGTGGAGGAGTGTTCCTCTTTCTCCACATCCTCGCCAACAACTGCTGTCTCCTGTATTTTGATCTTAGCCATTCTGACTGATGTGAGATGGAATCTCAGGGTTGTTTTGATTTGCATTTCCCTAATGACTAAGGATGTTGAACATTTCCTAAAAAGAACTCCGATGGCTCATTCTCTATGTTCAAGAATTGATAAATGGGATCTCATGACACTGGAAAACTTCTGTAAGGCAAAGGACATAGTCAATAAGACAAACTGGCAACCTACAGATTGGGAAAATAATCTTCACTAACCTTAAATATGATAGAGAGCTAATATCCAAAATACATAATGAACTCAAGAAACTAATGGCCAAAAAAAAACCAAACAACTCAATCAAAAAATAGGGTATAGAACTAAATGTAGATTTCACAACTGAGGGCTGAGAAGCACCTAAAGAAATGTTCAAAGCACTTAGTGATCTGAGAAATGCAAATCAAAATGACCCTGAGATTCTACCTTACACCAATAAATATGGTTAAGATCAAAACCGCAGGTGACAACACATGTTGGAGAGGATGTGGAGAAAGAGGAACACTCCTCCATTGCTAGTGGGATTGCAAACTAGTACAACCACTCTGGAAATCAATCTGGAGGTTCCTCAGAGAATTCGGTATAGATAAACCTGAAGAACAAGCTAAACCACTCTTGGACATATACACAAAAGATGATCCACCATGCCACAGGGACACATGTTCCACTATGTTCATAGAAGCCTTATTTGTTATAGTCAAAAGCTGGAAAGAACCCAGATGCTCCAAGACAGAAGAATGAATCAGAAAATGTGGTTCATTTACGCAATGGAATACTATTCAGCTATTAAGAACGAGGACATCCAGAGTTTTGCAGTCAAATAGATAGAGCTAGAGAATATCATCCTGGGTGAGATAACTCAGACATTTAAAGGACATGCATGGTATGTAATCACTAATAGGTGAATGTTAGCCCAAATAAAATAAACTAAAATAAATAAAATAATAAAGCACAGAGTACCCAAGATACAGTCCTCAGAACTCAGAAAGGTCAACAAGCTGAAGTGCCCAAGTGAGGACTCCTCAGGCCCTCTTGGGAGAGTGAGGAAAGCAATCACATGTGGGGAGGGAAGGAGGGACCTGGAAGGGAAAGATGATGGCGGGGGGGGGGAGGGATGAGTAGGGAGGAGATGGGCACCTGATCTGCTATTAGGTGAGGGAAAAAGACTGAAGTCCTGAGGGCCAGCAAAAAGAATGGAAACAGGCAACTTCTGGAGATAGGAGGTTGAGGGAACCTTCCACAAATGCACCAGGGACCTGGGAAGTGAGAGACTCTCAGGACTCAAGGGAGGGACCTTAGATGAAACGCTTGACAGTAGGGAGAGGAAACTTATAGAGCCCACCTCCAACAGGAAGACAGGGCATCAAATGAAGGAGAGGTGAGCAATCCCACAGTCAAAACTCTGACCCATAATTGTGCCTCTCTGAAAGAATTACAGGGATGAAAATGGAGAGGAGCCTGAGGAAAAGATGGTCCAGAGACAGACCCAAATTGGGATCCAGCTCAAGGGGAGGTCCCAAGGTTTGACACTATTACTGAGGCTATAATGTACTCACAAAAAGAGACCTCTCATGACTGCACTCTGGAAGACCCAACAAGCAGCTGAAAGAGTCAGATGCAGATATTTGCACCCAACCAATGGACATAAATAGCTGACCCCTGTTGTTGAATTAGGGAAGGTTGAAAGAAGCTGAGGAGAAGGGCAATCCTGTTGGAGAACCAGTAGTCTCAATTTATCTGGACCCCTGATATCTCTCAAACACTGGACTACCAATGAGGCAGCATACATCAGCTGATATGAGGCCCCCAACACACATACAGTAGAGAACTGCTGAGTCTGTGTTCTTTCAGAAATGATGCACCTAACCCTCATGAGACTGAAGGCCCCAGAGAGTTTAGAAGTTAGGTGGATTCAGGGTTGGGGA
Source organism: Tokudaia tokunoshimensis (assembly GCA_036184795.1). Lineage (NCBI taxonomy): Eukaryota > Metazoa > Chordata > Mammalia > Rodentia > Muridae > Tokudaia > Tokudaia tokunoshimensis. The sequence goes on along the minus strand of BTHU01000014.1, from coordinate 48,303,054 downwards.
CACCTTCTTGGAGATAGGTGAATAAGGAGGAAGTATGGAATGTGGAGCAGTCAGAGGGTGGATAAAATATGGAGTATAAAAAGATTAAGTAAGTAAAAAAAGAAAAGAAAATGAACTAAAACAAAGAATGACTTAGAAAGTTAGATATTGTGTAGAAGGAAAACAAGATGTCCTATTTCATTTTTAAATTTCAATTCTCTTCACGTATTTGAATCTTGCTAAAGGATTCAGTTAAAAGAGATTGACTACAGATAGAATGCCTTTTATATTCAAAGTTAAGTTCTCACTGAACAGTAAATGATTTCAAATTTGTGTAGGGCCTGGGTGTAAGGATAAGTAATGTAGTGATACTGCTATGTGACACTGCTCCTTGGGAAAATCTGAAGGAATCTCTAGTTACTACAGATAACAAAGGATGGACCAAAAAGTATGGATACCACCAAAGTCTAATTTAGAGAACCAGTAGGTTTTGGGGGGGTATTTATAGGAGTATGGATGAATGGCTGTGTACAGAAACAGAAACAACTGGAGCCTTTTAGGGATACTGGAATTCCTTCAACATTTTTTGCTATCAATTTGGGAGACTTTATAACATGTCTGGGACTCACTTATTACCTTGTGTTGTTCTTTTTTTTTTTTTTTTTTTTTTTGGTTTTTCGAGACAGGGTTTCTCTGTGTAGCCTTGGCTGTCCTGGAACTCACTCTGTAGACCAGGCTGGCCTCGAACTCAGAAATCCACCTGGCTCTGCCTCCCAAGTGCTGGGATTAAAGGTGTGCACCACCACCGCCCGGCGTGTTGTTCATTTTTAACCCCCCTTCAACTCAAAACAACTTGTAGTAAGGGACAAAGGAATAGAGGAGGGGGGTTGTGTATAGAGAGGACGTACATTCACGAGATAAAAATTGCATTGAAGTATTTTTACTTCAGGTCTTAAGTAATACTGACTATTAAGATTTATTGCATGCTAGAACCACCAAGCATTTTGAAAACATTGTCTATGGCCCACTGGTAAAGACTGTTGATCCTAATAGTCTAGTATAGTAGAAGCCATTCAAATAGTAATTGCATTTTGGGGTTATTTACTCAACTGATATTTAAGTAAATTAATTCAAATATAAACTTACTACCATACCTGATCCTCATATTAACATTCTTTTCAGCTTTCCCCCATTCTCTCCCCTTACTATGCTCTGAAGCACAGCAGGGTTTGCACAGGGAAGACTGCACGGGTTGATCGAGTTTGAAAGGTAGGAGGATGACCTGTTGTGTTATTCTTGCTGGTTGTTACGGATATGGCTGACTTGCTTTGCCATTGTGCAATTGCTTTAATCCTCTGTTCATTCCTTTCTAATTAAATAAGTTCCTCATTCATCGTTTTGACAACAGGTTTTCTGTTCTCAAGTTTGACCTCTGATGATGGGGGCCATAATCTTTGAACTATATCTACCCTGACTGCCTCATGTCAGGACCTATTCCGGTCACTATGCAGTCATCACTGGAGCAGTTGGAATATTTGGAACCTGCTTAAAGTATGTCCTGCCTGAAGACTGGCTAATTCCTCTGCCTTGCAAATCTAAAATGTGCACAGTACTGAGGCTCTTTGTGATTACAGTTCATGAAGGCATTTACAAGAAGATCAGTGACTGCAAGGTTGCTGGTATGCTCTGCATTTGGTTGTGGTTTTGACCAATTCCCAGGAGCACTGTGGAAATTAACATGTACACAATGTTCTCCTGTTCTGTGAGTAGTGTACATGGATGTGTAAGTTCTGGGTTCTGTATGTTTGATAAGATATCAAAGTCTACCAGAGTGCTTATATTTGGTACACGTGTGAAAAGTTAAAATTCTCTCAGGTGGTCTCTATTGCTAGATAGATTTTAAAGAGATATGTTCGTAAGTCAGGTTGTAGAGTTTGTAGAGGATACAGTACCAACCTGGAATTCTCTCTGAATTTCCACTTAATGCTAACCCTGATAGAAACCAGAAAACAGGCCTGAGGCAAATTTCCCAGTTGACTCAAAATCAAGTTTCCTTTTTTCCTTCATCCATTCTTTCCCTCCTTCCTTATCTTCTTCCTCTTCTCTACCCCTTTCCCTCCCTTCCATCTTCCTTTTCCATTCTTCCTTCTCTCTTTCTCTTCGCCTGCCCTTCCTTCCTTCCTTCCTTCCTTCTTTCCTTCCTTCTTTCTCTTGTTCTCTTCTTTTCCAGTAGTCCTCACTCACATATTTTTCTCTTTCTGTCTTTTAAAATTATTCACCTTTAGTAGAGAGAGCCATTTTATTTTTCTTATTGATTCGCAAATGCTATAATATCTGTGTTTTAGCTTTCAGTAAATCTCTATACTATAATCTCTAATTTTGCCCTTTATCTTACAGATGATCCAAGATTATTTGCTTGCTGTGATTTAAAGGTGAATCACATAGATTTTCTATTAACTTATGTTTTCCATAAAGTGTCTGTTCTCTGTATTAAGTGATAAATTACAATTGCTGAATATAGATGTCACAGGAAAAAATACATAAAAAGAAATATTGTGGTTAAAAGTATTCAAACATTATTCCTTACATCTAATGGAAAACAGTTAAGATTTAAAATCTTTTTGCTATTCTCCCTTCAACTTCTTCAACTTCAACTGCACATGTTTCATCTACAAAATGATCAAGTCTGCCAAGACAGTCTTCTGTCTTCCAGGTTCATTTAAATCTACTCCTTTCATTTTTCTGAGGTGTAATCTTTTATTAAGAGCCCAATTGTGATCAATGAGACGGTGCATCAATTGGTTTTCTGAATAGGAAACTATCACATATTATCTATTCATCTACTATCAACTCTATAAAAGTAATTAAATATTTTAAATTGGCACATAATTATATTATTTCTCACTTTCATTTCTTCCCCCATATGCTCCCATGTACTCCTTATATCTGTACACTCTCAAAATCATGCTGTTTTTCAGTTACTTATTGCATTTTTATAGTATTAGCAAAAGGAAAAAGAGCTTTATGATTTTTCAGGTTCTCATATATTGATTAATTTCCATTTTGTTTCCCATACTGTACAATAAATATTTACTGAGAACCTTCTATATATAACACTGAGTTTTAATTCTGGTATGTAGTTGGGTATACATCAAACACTCATTTTCTGTGTGATTTCATTCTAAGTAGACAGCCACCAAGAAGGTGAAAAAGAGTAAATAAAATAGCGATAGAGGAAATAAAAAATGATCCAGTAAGCCTAGTCACATAATTGCTAAAATATTTCTGAGACACTGGAGATTAAAATCATGCAGACTGAACAGAATTCTGTGTACTGGTGAGGAATAATACTATTGGAATGTTTAAATTATAGTCCATTTTAAGTGATCATAAATTAGACGAATTACAATTTTAGCAGAAATGTATTCATAAATATAATTTCACAATATTTTTGGAGTGTGTACTTTCAGAAACCTCACATGCCCCTCATACATTTTTTATTTGAAAACCATTAAAACCTGCTAAGATTTAGAAGTATGATTCAGCCAAATATTGGAATATTATTTATCCTTAGTTTCTTTGGAAACCATAATCTATTTGAGATGCCATAATAAAATAGTACAAGTGCAGTTGCTTAAACAGTTAAATCAATAACAACAACAACAACAACAACATTTCTTTTCAGTCTTGGAAACTACAAGGTAAAGATCAAACTAGAAGTTATGATCAAAGGCAGCAAAGATGGTTTCTGGCTAGATGTCTCTCTTCTGCTTCCAGGTGGCAGTTTGTTGCAGAGACTTAAGATCGCATTTTCAATCTTTGTGTTTAGTTCATAACCCCAAAGATGAAAGGAACTAACAAGGAGGGATGGGGGAGAGAGGAAAATAGAGGAAGTGAGAGAGGGACAATTGGACTAGAGGGTAAGGAGAGGCTATAGAAGTGGAGAATAAGGAAAGAGACATCTAGGATCTATTCTGTTTGTCTGTGTTTATGCTACTTAGGGGTTCTGTGTCAACACAAACCTAGACATTTCTGAGAAGAAGGAATCTCAGTGTAAGATATAACTCATCAGATTGGCTTGCAGACATATCTGTGAAAGCATTATCTTTATTAATGCCTGATGCAGAAGCCCTTTGTGGGCAACAACACTCCTGAACAGATGTTCCAGGGTAATATAAGAAAGTGGGCTGAGCGAGCCACCTGGAGCAAGGCCATAGTGCTTCTGTTCCTGCCTCCAGTTTCTTGATTCCTTGCTTTGATTCCCCTCAGTGATGGATTCAGATTGGGAAATGTATGCTGTGTTAGTTACTGTATTATGGCTGTGAAGAGACATCATGACCGTGGCACCTCCTATAAAAGAGAGCATTAACTAGGAACTTATTTACAGTTTCATGGGCTTAGTCCAGTATTATCATGGCAGGGAAGATGGCAACATCAAGGAAGGGGATGGATTAAGTCTAGAAGATATCTACATGTCTTTTAAAGGTTTTTCCTGTTATTTTCTATTATGGTTCTTTAGCATATATATAAACTTTTTTAGCATTAAAATTCTAATCAATGAGTCTACAAAGATATCTGACTCATCATGGATATTTCATTTTTAAAATTGTATAGCTAAAACAGAAGTAATTGTATATCAGTTTAGATAAGGGTTAGATTATTCACCAGCCAGAAAGTCAGTTAAAAACATGTTCTTTTATATGATATTACATACCATAGATTCAGCAGACCCTCTATCAAATATGTACACCAATCCAGTTTTATTTACAATTCATTATTTTATTTTTGGTATATAAACGAAACAGTGATGGATTCTTTAAATTGGACTCAATTTTTATAGTTGGGAGTCACCACAACATGAGGAACTGTATTAAAGTGTCACAGATTTAAGAAGCTTGAGAACATCTGATCTAGGGAAAGCAGAGCAGAAATTCAAGGCAGGGATCCAAGGCATTAACTGAGTCAGAGATCATGAAGCAGCACTGTTTACTATCTTGCCTCTCAGATTGGTTTAGCCTGATTTTATATTCACACAAGAACCATCTTCCCAAAAATGGTGCCATGCACAACAGGATAGATTCTGCTTTATCAATCTCTTATTAAGAAAATTAACTCATGACTCCCCTTCAATTCCTTCGGCCCCTTCTGCCACCTGGCCTTTCTGCTGAAGCAGACTCTTGGCAGGTCTGCTACAGCAAAGACACCATCTCTTGATCGATTCAAGAGAACCCACTGCACTCAGAGCAACTGAGAACTGGCTGCAGTTGGAGTGCATAGAGGCCTGAGAGAGAATGTGAATCCCAGGAGTACAGATACACAGGCTTGTAGGACAGATAAGCCACAGTCAGAGACAGCAAGACCAACTAACATGCAGGTACATTACCAACAGAAACCAAGGCAACACAGCACCATTTGAACCCAGTTCTCCCACAACAGCAAGTCCTGGATACCTCAACACACTGAAAAAGCAAGAGCTGGATTTAAAATCACATCTCATGATAGTGATAGAGGTCTTCTAGAAGGACATAAGTAACACCCTTAAAGAAATAAAGGAGAACGTGTGTCAACAGGTAGAAGTCCTTAAAGAGGAAACACAAAAATTCCTTAAAGAATTACAGGAAAACAAAAAAACAAACAAGTGAAGGAACTGAACAAAACCATCCAGGATCTAAAATCAGAAGTAGAAACAATAAAGAAATCACAAAGGGAGACAACTTCAGAGATAGAAAACCTTGGAAAGAAATCAGGAGTCATAGATACAAGCATCAACAACAGAATACAAGAGATAGAAGAGAGAATCTCAGGTGCAGAAGATACCATAGAAAACATTGACTCAACTGTCAAAAAAAAAAAAGGCAAAATGCAAAAAGCTTGTAACCCAAAACATCCAGGAAATCCAGGACACAATGAGAAGACCAAACCTAAGTTTTTCCGGTATAGAAAAGAGCAAAGATTTACAACTTAGAAGGCCAGTAAATATCTTCAGAAAAATTATAGAAGAAAACTTCCCTAACTTCAAGAAAGAGATGTCCATGAACATACAAGAAGCCCACAGAACTCCAAACAGACTGGACCAGAACAGAAATTCCTCCCTTCACATAATAATCAAAACATCAAATGCACTAAACAAAGAAAGCATATTAAAACAGTAAGGGAAAAAGGTCAAGTAACATATAAAGACAGACCTATAAGAATTACACCAGACTTCTCACCAGAAACTATGAAAGCTAGAAGATCCTGGGAAGATGTCATACAGACCCTAAGAGAACATAAATGTCAGCTCAGGATACTATACCAAGCAAAACTATCAATTACCATAGACAGAGAAATCAAGATATTCCATGACAAAACCAAATTTACACAATATATTTCCACAAATCCAGCTCTAAAAAGAATAATGGGTGGAAAACACAAAAAAAGGATGGAAATTACATCCTAGAAAAATCAATAAAGTAATCTTCTTTCAACAAAACTAAAAGAAGATAGCCACACAAAGAGAATTCCACATTTAACAATGAAAATAACAGGAAGTAACAATAACTTTTCCTTAATATCTCAACATCAATGAACTCAATTCCCCAATAAAAAGACATAGACTAACAGACTGAATAAGTAAGCAGACCCAACATTTTGGTGCAAATAAGAAACCTACCTTAGTTACAAAGACAGTCATAACCTCAGAGTCAAAGGTTGGAAGACAATTTTCCAAGTAAATGGTCCCAAGATACAGTAATATTGAGATAATTCCATGAACCCTATCAGATCAACATGGTCTAAAGCTGGTCATAAATTCAAATGAAAACACACATACACATGAATGTTGAACAATGCTCTACACAATGATAGCTTGGTCAAGGAAGAAATAAAAACATTAAAGACTTTTTAGAATTTATTGAAAATGAAGACACATCATACCAAAACTTATGGGACACAATGAAAGTAGTGCTAAGAGAAAAACTCATTGTGCTAAGTGCCTCCAAAAAGAAACTGGAGAGAGCTTACAGCAGCAGCTTGACAACACACCTGAAAGGTCTAGAACAGAAAGAAGCAAAGACACCAAGAGGAGAAGACGGCAGGAAATAATCAAACCCAGGGCCAAAATCAACCAATTAAAAACAAAAAGAACTATGTAAAGAATCATCAAAACCAGGAGCTGGTTCTTTGAGAAAATCAACAAGATAGATAAACTTTTAGTCAGACTAACGAGAGGACTCAGAGCCACTACCCAAATTAATGAACAGAAATAAAAAGGGAGACATAACAATAGAAACTGGAAATTCAAAAAATCATCAGATCCTACTACAAAAACTTATACTCAACAAAATTGGAAAATCTGGACCAAATGGACAATTTTCTAGACACATACCAGGTGCCAATATTAAAACATGATCAGATAAACCATCTAAATAGTCCCATGTGTTCCAAGGAAATAGACGCAGTTCTTACCAGTCTCCCAACCAAAAAACCCCAGGACCAGTTGAGTTTAGTGGGGAATTCTACAAGATCTTCAAAGAAGACCTAACATAAATACTCTTCAATTTATTCCATGAAAGAGAAACACAAGGAACACAACCCAATTCATTCTATGAAGCCACAATAACACTTATACCTAAACCAAACAAGGAAAGAAAACCTCAGACCAATTTCCCTTATGAGCATTGATGCAAAAATACTCGACAAAATTCTTGCCAACCTAAACCAAGAATACATCAAAATGTTCATTTACCACAATCAAGTAGGCTTCATTCCAGGGATGCAGAGATGGTTCAATATATGAAAATCCATCAATGTAATCCACTACCTGAACAAACTCAAAGAAAAAAACACATAACCGTTTCATTATATGCTGAAAAAGCATTTCACAAAATTCAGTATTCCTTCATGTTAAAAGTCTTGGAGAGATCAGAAATTCAAGGGCCATACCTAAACCCAATGAAAGCAATATATAGCAAACCAGTAGCCAATATCAAACTAAATGGAGAAAAACTTGAAGCAATCCTACTAAAATAGAGGACCAGACAAGGCTGTCCACTCTCTCTCTATCTATTCAATATAGTACTTGAATTTCTAGTTGGACCAATTAGACAACAAAAAGAGGCAAAAAGTACACAAATTGGAAAAGAAGTCAAAGTAACACTATTTGCAGATGATATGGTCATGTACTTAAGTGACCTCAAAAATTCCACCAGAGAACACCTAACCCTGATAAACAACTTCAGCAAAGTAGCTGGATATAAAATTAACTCAAACAAATCAGTAGCCTTCCTCTTCTCAAAGGATAAACAAGCTGAGAAGGAAACTAGTGAAATTACACCCTTCACAATACTACATACCTTGGGCTGACTCTAACCAAGCAAGTGAAAGATCTGTATGACAAGAAATTCAAGCCTCTGAAGAAAGAAATCGAAGAAGATCTCAGAAGATGGAAAGATCTCCCATTCTCATTGATTGACAGGATTAATATAATAAAAATGATCATCTACAAATTGAATGCAATCCCCATCAAAATTCCAAATCAATTCTTCATAGAGCTAGAAAGAGCAATGTGCAAATTCATTTGGAATAACAAAAAACCTAAGATAGTGAAAACTGTTCTCCACAACAAAAGAACTTCTGGGGGAATTACCCAAGCTATACTTCAGAGCAATAGTGATGAAAACTGTATGGTATTGGTACAGAGACAGGCAGGAAGATCAATGCAATAGAATTGAACACTCAGAAATAAACTCACACACCTACGGTTACTTGACATTTGACAAAGGATCTAAAACCATCCAGTGGAAAAAAGACACCACTTTTAACAAATGATGCTGGATCAACTGGATGTCAGCATGTAGAAAAAAGCAAATCGACACATTCTTAACTCCTTGTACAAAGCTCAAGTCCAAGTGGATCAAGGACCGCCACATAAAACCAGATACACTGAAGCTTATAGAGGAGAAAGTGGGGAAGAGCCTTGAACACATGGGCACAGGGGAAAACTTCCTGAACAAAACTCCAATGGCTTATGCTCTAAGAACAAGAATTGACAAATGGGACCTAATAAAACTGCAAAGCTTCTGTAAGGCAAACTACACTGTCAATAGGACAAAATAGCAACGAACAGATTGGGAAAAAATCTTTACCAACCCTACATCAACAGAGGGCTAATATCCAAGGTATGCAAAGAACTTAAAAATTAGACTCCAGAGAGTCAAATAACCCTATTAAAAATGGGGTACAGAACTAAAGAGGAAATTCTCAACTGAGGAAACTTGAATGGCTCTGAAGCACCTTAAAGAAATGTTCAGGGGCTGGAGAGATGACTCAGCTGTTAAGAGCACTGACAGCTCTTCCTAAGGTCCTGAGTTCAAATCCCAGCAACCACATGGTGGCTCACAACCATCCATAATGAAATCTGATGCCCTCTTCTGGAGTGTCTGAAGACAGCTACTGTGTACCTGCATATCATAAATAAATGAATCTTAAAAAAAAAAAGAGAGAGAGAGAAATGTTCAGCATCCTTAGTTATCTGGGAAATGTAAATTAAAACAACCCTGATATTCCACCTCAATCCAGTCAGAATGGCTAAAATTAAAAATTCAGGTGATAACAGATGCTGGAGAGGATGTGGAGAAATAGGAACACTCCTCCATTGTTGGTGGGATTGTAAACTGGTGCAGCCACCCTGGAAGTCAGTTTGGTGGTTCATCAGAAAATTGGACATAGTACTACCTGAGGACCCAACTTTACCACTACTGGACATATACCCAGAAGATGCTCCAGCATGTAATACATGCTCCACTATGTTCATTGCAGCCTTATTTATAATAGCCAAAAGCTGGAAAGAACCCAGATGTCTTTTAACAGAGAAATGCATACAGAAAATGTGGTATATTTACACAATGGAGTTCTACTCAGCTATTAAAAACAATGAAATCATGCAATTCTTAGGAGGATGGAACTAGAAAGTGTCATTCTGAGTGATGTAACCCAATCATAAAAGAACAGGTATGGAATGTACTCACAGATAAGTGGATATTAGCCCAAAAGTTCAGAATAAACAAGATACAATTCACAGACCACAAGAAGCTCAAGAAGAAGGAAGTCTAAAGTGTGGGTGCTTCAGTTTTTCTGAGAAAGGGAACAAAATACCCACAGGAGTCTTTATGGAGACAAAGGGTGGGGTAGAGACTGAAGGAAAGGCCACCCAGAGACTGTCCTACCTGGGGATTCATCCTAAAAACAGTTACCAAACCTGACACTATTATGAATTACAAGAAGTGCTTGCCAAAAGGAGCCTATTATGGCTGTCTTCTGAGCTACCAGAGCCTTGCAGATATAGAGGTAGATGCTAATAGCCAACCATTGGACTGAGCATGGGGTCCCCAATAGAGGAGTTGGGGGAAGGGCTGGAGGAGCTGAAGGTGTTTGCATTCCCATGGGAAGAATAATGATGTAGGCCAACCAGACCCCCCAGGGCTTCCAGGGACTAAGCCATCAACCAAGGGGTGCACATGGTTCCAGCCACAATTGTGGCGGAGGAATGCTTGTCTGACATCGTTGAGAGGAGAGGTGCCTGGTCCTATGAAGGCTCAGTAGATCCCCCAGCATTGGGACATCAAGGGCGGGGGAGGTAGGTGGGAGTGGGTTGGGGCAGGGGCATATTCTTGGAAGCAGGGGGTGGAAGGACGGGTTGGGGGTTTTCTGAGAGTGGAGAGACCTCAGGGTATAACATTTGAAATGTAAATGAAGAATATATTTTTAAAAAATTAATATGATAAATAAATACTATAAAACAAAAAAAAAAGAAAATTTACTCACAAGATTTTTCACAAGCAAATGTGCTTGGGAATTTTATCATTTGAGGTATCTTCTTCCTCTCACATGACTAGCTTGTATCAGGTTTATATAAAACTAGCCATTAAGGTCTTCAAGATCTTCTCGCATAGCAGCCACCAGAAATTTCCAGGTTTCCTATTGCATAACACTGTAACTCTCAACGGTAAGATGCCTTTCAGTAAACTAATCATATAGTTACATATATGCTTATTATATTGAGAGTTGTTACTGACATAGGCATTTAAAATATTATCTACTATTAAGCAATTTTAACAGATATGAGAAAATTTGCAAGGCAATACACAAATGATCATATTTAATAATTAATTTAATCAAGGTGATATAAAGTAAGGTAGACTGTACTATACCTATTTGATTTATAAGAAAATGAGATTTATAGAAGTTATATGAATGCATGAAACAAGATAAATTATTCATGAGTTAAATGAGCCATAATTAGACTAAGATTGTGTGACATTACAATAAGACACCTCTTTGCTTGTGTGTTTGCTTTTATTTTGTTGTATTATTTTCAGTATATTTTCTTTCACTCATTCATGATATTCAACTTTTCATTGCCTGTAATGAAATGTAATGTTTTCCTTCATTATGAAAATAAAGATTAAAAAAAGACTTGCTGTGAATATTGAATTGACTGCAGAAAATAACTATTAATTTTCCTTTGTCCTAAATTGTATCTAATATATTTGTCACAAATCATTTTCCCTAAATTAACTTTAACTCAATTAAATTTCCAGTGAATACAAATACAATTATATATATTCCTGAAATATATTTGGAATAAATGATAAACAAATATGTTGCAAAAATGAAGTTAGACAAATATCATGAGTATGTACCATGCAATGTTTATACCATGAATGCAGGAAGGAATTATTTATATTTAATAATCCACTAAAAATAATTGGCTCCCTTGCTAAATTTAGTTTGCAGTGAAATATCCATATCCTTTTGTAAGAAATATAAATTTGTAAAGGCAGTGTCCAAACTCCAGGAATTTGTTGTTTACTAATTGGAAAAGTGAGGCAGACATTAATCATATATGTAAATGGCATCATTGTAGTGTAGGTAATTGTGAGACTTGAAGAGTGTAGACACAAGTCAGTATCGAGGGGAATCGAATGAGTTGGGTTATGCAAGCATCCAATATAACTGAGGTAGACAGTGGGAAAATGATATGTTAGTTTTAAACAAGTAATAAAATTTTCAAATGAAACAGTATTAATATCATAGGATTTCAAGGTGATAGAAAATATGAGATTCAATATTTTTGGATTTGCTTTGAAAACTCAAGAACACTGAGATAAAGAACAGTACACTGGCTACTTTCCTTGGAGGCTAATTTTTATGGAAATTAAAAACTACTTTTAAACAGAAAATTAAAATTAGGAGAATCGATCCTATTTACTACTATCGAGTACAGTTTGTGTCTTATTCAATGTTCTATTGCTGTTAAGAGACACCATGACTGGATACATAAACAGAACCCAGCATTTTGCTCATTACAGAAATGCACCTCAATGTCAAAGACAAACACTACCTCAGAGTAAAAGACTGGAAAACAATATTCCAAGCAAATGGTCTCAGGAAACCAGCTGGGGTAGCCATTCTAATATTGGATAAAATTGACTTTCAACCGAAAGTCATCAAAAAAGAAACAAAGGACACTTCATACTCATCAAACAAAAAATCTACCAAGAAGAAATCTCAACACTAAATATCTAAGTTCCAAATGCAAGGGAACCCATATTCATAAAAGAAACTTTACTAAAGCTCAAAGCCCACATTGTACCTCACACAATAATTGTGGGTGACTTCAACACCCCACTCTCATCAGTGGACAGATCAGGGAAACACAAACTAAAGATACATGGTGAAACTAACAGAAGTTATGGACCAAATATCTATAGAACATTTCATCCTAAATCAAAAAAATATACCTTCTTCCCATCACCTTATGGTACCTTCTTTGTAATTGACCATATAACTGATCACAAAACAGATCTCAACAGATATAAGAACATTGAAATAATCCGATGCCTGCTATCAGATCATTACAGATTAAGGCTGGTCTTCAATAGCAACAAAAACAACAGAAAGCCCACATACACATGGATGTTGAACAATGCTCTATGCAATGATAACTTGGTCAAGGAAGAAATAGGGAAAGAAATCAAAGACTTTATAGAATTTCATGAAAATAAAGGCACAACGTACCCAAATTTATGGGACACAATGAAAGCAGTGCTAAGAGGAAAACTCATAGCTCTGAGTGCCTCCAAAAAGAAACTGGAGAGAGCATACACTAGCAGCTTAACAGCACACCTGACTGCTTTAGAACAGAAAGAAGCTAATACACCCAAGAGAAGTAGAAGGCAGGAAATCATAAAACTCAGGGATGTAATCAACCAAGTAGAAACAAAAAGAACTATACAAAGAATCAACAAAACCAGGAGCTGGTTCTTTGAGAAAATCAACAAGATAGATAAACCATTAGCCAGACTAACCAGAGGGTACAGAGACAGTATCCAATTAACAAAATCAGAAATGAAAAGGGAGATACAACAACAGAAACTGAGGAAATTAAAAAAATTATCAAATTATCCTACTACAAAAGCCTATACTAGGAAATCTGGATGAAATGGACAATTTTCTAGACAGATACCATATACCAAAGTTAAATCAGGATCATACAGACCATCTAAACAGTCCCATAACCCCTAAAGAAATAGAAGTAGTCACTGAAAGTTTCCCAACCAAAAATATCACAGGACCAGATGGTTTTAGTGCAGAATTCTATCAGATCTTCAAAGAAGACCTAATACTCTTCAAACTATTTCACAAAATAGAAACAGAAGGAACACTACCCAACTCATTCTATGAAGTCACAATTATGTGGATACAAAACCACACAAAGATCCAACAAAGAAAGAGAACCTCAGACCAAATTCCGATATAAATATCGATGCAATAATACTCAATAAAATTCTTGCCAACCGAATCCAAGAACACATCAAAATGATCATTCACCACAATCAAGTATGTTTCATCCTAGAGATGCAGGGGTGGTTCAATATATGGAAATCCATCAATGTAATCCACAACATAAACAAACTCAAAGAAAAAAATCACGTGATCATTTCATTAGGCGCTGAAAAAGCATTTGACAAAACTCAGTCTCCTTTCATGTTAAAAATCTTGGAAAGATCAGGAATTCAAGGCCCATACCTAAACATAGTAAAAGCAATAAACAGAAAACCAGTAGCCAACATCAAACTAAATGGAGAGAAACTTGTAGCAATGCCATAAAAATCAGGGTCTAGATAAGGCTGCCCTTTCTCTTCATATCTATTCAAGATAGTTCTTGAAGTTCTAGCTAGAGCATTTAGATAACAAAATGAGGTCAAAGGGATACAAGTTGGGAAGGAAGAAATCAAACTATTTGTAGATGGTGATAGTATATTAAGCAATCCCGAAAACTCCACCAGAGACCTCCTACAGCTGATAGACAACTTCAGCAAAGTGGCTGGATATAAAATTAACTCAAACAAGTCAGTAGACTTCCCATACTCACCCTTCACCATAGCCACAAACAGTATAAAGTATCTTGGTGTGACTCTAACCAACCAAGTGAAAGATCTGTATGACAAGAACCTTAGCTGGTCAGTGGTGGTGCACGCCTTTAATCCCAGCACTTGGGAGGCAGAGGCAGGCAGATTTCTGAGTTTGAGGCTAGTCTGGTCTACAGAGTGAGTTCCAGGACAGCCAGGGCTACTCAGAGAAACCCTGTCTCGAGAAAAACAAAAAACAAAAAACAAAAACAAAAAACACAAACAAACAAACACCCAAAAACCAAAACCAAAAACCAAACAAAACAAAAAGAACTTCAAGTCTCTGAAGAAAGAAATCAAAGAAGACTTCAGAATATGGAAAGATCTCCCATGCTCATGGATTGGCAGGAATAATATCGTAAAATGACCATATTGTCAAAAGCAATCTATAGATTCATTGCAATCCCCATCAAATTCTAACTCAATTCTTCATAGAGTTAGAAAGAGAAATTCTCAAATTCATTTGGTATAACAAAAATCTCAGGATACCTAAAACTATTTTGAAAAACAAAACAACTTCTGGGGGAATCAGTATCCTGGACCTCAAGTAGTGCTATAGAGCAGTAATGTTAAAAACTTCATGGTATTGGTAAACTGACAGGCAGGTAGATCAATGGAATAAAACTGAAGACCCAGAAATGAACCCACATTCTTATGTTCACTTGAACTGTTACAAAGGAGCTAAAACCATCCAGTGGGGGAAAAAAAGATAGCCTTTTCATCAAATGGTGCTGGTTCAACTGGTGGTTAGCATGTAGAAGAGTTTAAATTGTTCCATTCTTTGTTCCTTGTACAAAGCTCAAGTCCAAGTAGATCAAGGACCTCCAGTTAAAACCAGACACACTGAAGCTAATAGAAAAGAAAGTGGGGAAGAGCCTTGAGCACATGGGCACAGTGGAAAATATCCTGAACAGAACACCAATAGTTTATGCTCTAAGATAAATAATTGACAAATAGGATCTCATGAAATTACAAACTTTCTGTAAGGCAAAGGTCACTGTCAATAAGACACCATGGCAACCAACAAATTTGGAAAAGATCTTTACCAACCCTCAATCCAACAGAGGGCTAATATCCAATAAATTCAAAGAGATCAAGAAGTTAGACTCCAGAGAACCAAATAACCCTATTAAAAATGGGGTATAGAGCTAAACAATGAATTTTCAACCAAGGAATATCGAATGACTGAGAAGCAACTAAAGAAATGTTCAACATCCTTAGTCATTAGGGAAATGCAAATCAAAACAGCCCTGAGATTTCACCTCACAGTAGTCAGAATGGCTATGATAAAAAAAAAACTCAGGAGACAACGGGTACGGGCAAGGATGTGGAGAAAGAGGAACACTCCACTGCTGGCTGGTGGTATTGCAAGCTGGTGCAACCACTCTGGAAATCAGTTTGGCGGTTCCTCAGGAAATTGGACATAATGGTACCGGAGGACCCTACTATTCAACTCCTGGGCATATACCCAGAGTATTCTCCAGCATGCAATAGAAACACATGCTCCAGTATATTTATAGCAACCTGGTTTATTTTATTTTTTTTAGTATTTATTTTATTTTATTTTTTTTAATTTACATTCCAAATCATTTCCCCTTTCCCGTTTCCTCCCTCCCCGAAAGTCCCATAAGCCCCCTTCCCTCCCTCTTTTCTCCATTCAACCCCCTCTCCTTACTCTGTCCTGGCGTTCCCCTACATCCAGTCTTTCCAGGACCAGGGGTCTCTCCTTCCATCTTCTTAGAAATCTATTGATATGCGGATTGTGTCTAGGGTATTCTGAGATTCTGGGTCAATATCCCCTTATCAGTGACTGCATACCATGTGTGTTCTTTTGTGATTGGGTTACCTCACTAAGGATGATATTAATAGTCAGAAGCTGGAAAGAACCCAGATGTCTCTCAACAAAGGAATGGATACAGAAAATGTGGTATATTTACATAGTGGAAAACTACTCAGCAATTAAAAACATGAATTTGTGAAATTCTTAGGGAAATTGATGGAACTAGAAAAAAAATCATCCTGAGTGAAGTAACCCAATCACAAAAGAGCACACATGGTGTGCACTCACTGATAAGTGGATATTAGTCCAAAAGCTTTGAAAACACAAGATACAATACACAGACTATATGAAGCTCAAGAAGAAGGAAGACCACATACATACTTTGGTCCTTCTTAGAAAGGGGAAATAAGTACCCATGGGAGGAGATACAAAGTGTTGAGCAGAGAGTTAGGGAAAGACCATATAGAGACTGTTCCATCTAGGGATCCATCCCATAAACAGTTACAAAACCCGGACACTATTGTGGGCACCAACAAGTGCTTTCTGGTAGGAGCCTGAACTAGCTGCCTCCTGAGAGGCTCTGCCAGTGCATGATAAATACAGGTGGGGACACTCTCAGTCAACCATTGAATTGAGCACAGGGTCCCCAATGGAGGAGCTAGAGAAAGGATCCAATTAGCTGAAGGGGTTTGCAGCGCCATAAGAGGAACAACAATATGAGCCACCCAATACCCCCAGAGCTCCCAGGGACTAAACCACCAACCAAAGAGTACACCTGGAGGGAACCATGGCTCCAGATGCATATGCAGCAGAGGATGGCCTTGTTGGACATTAAAGGGAGTAGAGACCCTTGGTCTTGAAAAGGCTAGATGCCCCAGTATATGGGAATGCCAGAACAGGGAGATGGGAGTGGGTGGATTGGTAAGCAGTGGGAGGGGGGATGGGTTAGGGGATTTTCGTGGGGAGGGGGGAACTAGGACATGGGACAACATTTGAAATGTAAATAAAGAATATATCTAATAAAAAAAAACTATTTTTTTAAAAAAGAGACACCATGACCAAGTCAACTCTCATAAAGAAATTATTTAATTGGGGACTTACTTACAGTTTCAAAGGGTTGCTTCATTTTCATTATAGCAGGGAACACTAAAGCAGACATGTCTCAGGAACAGTAGTTGTGTGCTACATTATGACCTGCAGGCTTTTGAGCGAAGATGAGAGGAAGGAACAGTAGGAGAGGGGAGTGAATGAGAGAGAGAGAGAGAGAGAGAGAGAGAGAGAGAGAGAGAGAGAGAGAGAGAGAGAGAGAGAGAGAGAGAGAGAGGCAGAGAGACAGAGACAGAGAGAGTCAGAGAGAGAGACACACACAGAGAGAGAGAGACAGAGATTGGCTTTTTATGGGATTTAAAATCTCAAACACACTGCAGTGACTTACTTCCTCCGTCAAGACCATGCCTCCTAATCCTCTTTATCGTTCAAAAAGTGCCACTGCCTGGTGACCATGCATTCAAGCATATGAGCCTATGGGAAACTTTCTCACTCAGGGTACCACTGTGAGTCTAGATATCTGACAATAATTATTATCATGTAAATAAGTAATAGGCAGTATCTCTGGATGTGATAGTTGATATTCAGACTCTGACAACTGCATCATTATGGTGAGAAATATTAAAATACTAATGAAATAGACTTTATAAAGTATCTAAAATAAACACTGAAGGCAAATATTTACAATTTTTTTCATCATTATATAAAATACATCTTACAGTTTTTTTTATCTGTAGTTATAGTAATATAATGCTTTCTCTGGACTCTTGGCATCCCTTTTGGTTAGTGCTAAGGTAATATTATGTACCTTCAGTGTTATCATACCCATTTCCCAGCTTTAAAGTGATTTAATATACTCACTACTTAAAATGAACCCAACGTGTGCTCTCATCTACTCAACGATGACAAATAATTTATGTAATTAGTTGATGAAGGTCAGTGAAAAGGCTCTTCAATATATAGAAAACTCTTGACACACATTGTATGCTTCCCAGGTAGAATTAATTGCTTTAAAATGTTACTTTTTATCTTCACCACTGGGAAAGAAGTGTCTTATAATTAATCATTATGCTGTTTCTCAGAGTACTTAGCATTTTGTCCTTCCAGGAATAGACTACATAAATGACTGGTAAAATAAAATGAAGATAACAATGAAAAAAATGAAAGCAAAGATTTGGTTTTTGAAAGAGGTGAGAAATACTTTGGAGTTGAATATAGAAAGCATGGATTGGAATTTAGACAATATGGATAAATTGTACTTTTATATTTGTTCTTGCTACTAAAGATAGAAGGATGTCACTTACTTGGAAATTAAAGCTCTATACAACTTTTAAAATACAATATGCAAAAAGATATTTACACACACATACACAGGTTAGTACCACTGGTTCCTTTTTTTTTATTAGCTACTTGCTTTATTTACATTTCAAATGTTAACCCCTTTCCACATTACCTCACCAAAAACCCCCTATTCCATCTCCCTCCCCCTTCTTCCCCCCCTCCCCAATTTCCTGACTTGCTTTCCCCTATTCTGAGGAATCGAGCCTTCACAAGACCAATGGCCTCTCCTCTCATTAATGTCTAAATTGTTCATCTGCTACATACGTAACTGGAGCCATGGGACCCTCGGCTGTATGTATATTTATAATAGTCAGAAGCTGGAAAGAACCCAGCTATCCCTAAACAGAGGAATGGATATAGAAAATGTGGTACATTTACACAATGGAGTACACTCAACTATTAAAAACAATGAATTCATGAAATTCTTAAGCAAATGGATGGAGCTAGAAACTTACTATAATGAGTGAGGTAACTGAATCACAAAAGCACACACATGGTATGCAATCACTGATAAGTGGATATTACCCCAAAAGCATGAAATATCCAAGATACAACTCACAGACCACATGAAGCTCAAGATGAAGGAAGACCAAAGTGTGGATACTTTGAACATTATTGGAAAGTGGATCAAAACACCCATGGCTCACAGCCAACCAATAGAATGAGAATAGGGCCCCGAATGGAGCAGCTAGAGAGAGCACCCAAGGAGTTGAAGAGGTTTGCAGCTCTGCAGGAGTAACAATAATATGTAACAACCAGTACCCTCAGAGCTCCCAGGGACTAAACCACCGGCCAAAGTGTACCCATTGGTTCTTCAGATACCCAAAATTTACCTTTATGAATGTAACAAACCCTGAAAAAACTATCTGTACTGAAGTTGTACAGTTTTTCTTAATAATTAATCATTTTCTTAATTATTCTCTATCAAGTAGAATATGAGTCACATGCAATTTTCTACAAGCTGAATATTATAATTTAAGATTTAAACTACTTTAGATAGTGTAGAGAACTTACTAAAACTATGCTCTTTTGTATTAGTGACCTGAACATCTGTGGATATTTGTATTCAGGTAGATTCCTGAAACAATGGCCAGATATAAACCAGAGTTCAGTTGTTTTCATTTTATTGAAACATTTTCACATTTCCAGTGTTTATAAGACACTGGTTTACAAAGTATTTGAAATGAAATACAGAAAGATTATAATCAATAGACTCTTTCATAGAGATTTATCTTTGTGATCATTGAGGGTAGCAGTGTTGAAATACTGAGAATCAAGAAGGGGACAATGATTTAGGGCGAAACCTTTTGATTACGTTAACCATTAGGAGATTTTCAGAGTGAGAAGCATGATAAATGACTGCTCTCTAGTCTTATCCACAGTTGACCTTTCTTATGCGATGAGAGGAGATTTGGAAGAAGCTGACATCCACAAACTACAGCTCACTGGCAGAAAATTTGAATTTCATTTCCTGAAATGCCACTGGAATAAAACACATCTTCATTGGTAAAGGATTTCTCACTGTAGGTTTATGAATGTGCTAGAGTATGACATGCAGAGAAAAATGCCCTCTGCTGTTTCAGATCTGGTTTTGTAAACAACTGTACATGGTAACAGAAAAGCTGATACAGCCCTTCCTCCCATCATGTGAATGGCAACCCAATCTCTGGAACCTTGTCCCACATGGAAGCACATCATTGACACTCGCTGCTGTGGACACAGAAAATTTAATAAAAGGCTCTACAACAGAAAGAGCCTCTCAAGGTGAGGTGGTACTATAGTTTTATTACCTTCACAGTGCCTGCATAATAAAAGCATTACAGGGTTCCAGTAAATATTATATATCATACATACTCACCTATAAAAGTACATAATGAATTGAGCATAAATACCTATAAAATATATGAATAACAAAACTACTCATACACATGCTGCATATAAATGAAGACAGAACTTTATTCTTGACTTCAGCAGAGGGCAGTATAAAATGATGTTGCCAGCCCGAAATCCCAGCTAGGAAGTGCAACAGAAATGGAAGGGATAGAAAGCAGCAAAGTCACGCTATAATCGTACAAAATATTCTGCCAGTTTTAAAAAATATTACAGGTGTATACTTTACTTTTGTTATAGTATCAAATAACTCAAATCCACAAAGCAAATATGGCTTTTTATTGTCCAACTACATCTCCATTATTTATTGTATATAGAATCTTTTTTAATTATTTCATGGAAATTATAGTTAGGCCATTTTGGCACTATTTTCTCTTGGCATATATGGTGATATACCTATTATAATCATAAGAATCTATGTTTATATGTCTATCTATCTGTCTGTCTGTCTGTCTATCTATCTATCTATCATCTATTATCTATTTACCTATCTAACCAACTATCATCTATTTATATATTAGTCTATGTAATATCTATCTATATATCTATTAATGCAACTCTATCATCTATCATCTATATACAAATGTATCTATCTACTTATCTATTTATATATCCATCAATCTATATATTTATTGTCTATCTATCTATCTATCTATCTATCTATCTATCTATCTATCCATCATCTATCTATATCACCTATCTAATTATCTATCATTTTCTATCATAAAGAGAGAGGTATTCTTTAACTCTTTCTCAATCTTTATATCATTTATTTATATCTATTGCCTGTGAATAACTTGAGAATGAGTATGGGGCCAGATATAGCTTCTACACTTTGAGTGCATGAATTCTCCCTTGTATGGCTTGTATTAGTATGAGACCATGGGTCAAATAAACCGATGGTTGAGATAAATTTTTGAATTCTTGGGAATAAGGATTGGAAATGAGTTTAGAATAAAGCCAGCAGTCAACGTGGTTGTCAAGGAAAATTGAGAGAACTCGAGCTTTTCTTTTTTTTTTTTATTTTATTTTATTTTTAATTTACATTCCAAATCATTTCCCCTTTCCCGTTTCCTCCCTCCCCGAAAGTCCATAAGCCCCCTTCCCTCCCTCTTTTCTCCATTCAACCCCCTCTCGTTTCTCTGTCCTGGCGTTCCCCTACATCCAGTCTTTCCAGGGCTGGCTTAACATACATCTAAATTTCGTTTTATGTGAGATAATAAATTTTTACATTGTTTAAGTTAGTGAAGTCTGAGTGTTCTAATACTTGCCTTGAATGTGCCATCACTGATAGAGAAAGGAATTTAGGATGGAGTCACAGTGAGTAGGACTCAGTATCTTAAGAGTATTTCAGCATTTTGAAAAAAATCTGTAATGCTTTTACATTGCAAGGCCAGCACAATGCTTCAACCTACTTGGCTTATGTGAACATTAGGTTTAAACTGTGTGAAACTCAGATACTAGAACAGCAGCATACACCAGTGATATGAGGCCCCCAACCCACGTACAGCAGAGGACTGAAGGGTAAGTGTTCATTCAGAGATGATGCACCTAGCCCTCAAGAGACTGGAGGCCCCAGGGAGTTTAGAGGTCTTGGTGGGTGGGGGTAGGAGGTTGGGACATCCTCTTGGAAACAGGGTGGCAGGGGGCAATTATGGGATGTGGAACATTGGGAGGGTGAACCAGGAGGGGAATAAAATCTGGAGTTTTAACTAACTAACTACATACATACATATATACATACATACATACATTTTTTAAAAAGAAAAGAAAAAAAAAGATGGGGAGTTTCAAAGATGTTTTACTCAAATTTTGAATTTATACTGTTATAAAGCTTTACTAAATTATATCAAGTAAATTTGCAATATAGTGCCATGTTTATTCTTGTACTTTAAAAGAAATTCTGGCAAAAATATTATTTTTCCCCAAAATTGGAAAACATAAACATTTTCATTTTGACAGTAATATTAAGAAATGAACAAAATTAGAATTTATGAAAATTCTGAAACTAAAAATTATATTTAACTCATAATGTGCGTAATCGGCTAAGAGTTAATTTTCTTTCAGCCTACAAATTTCTTAAACTATTTTTAATTAATATGTAAAAATTTACAAAGTCATCAAAAGAAAAATATTTTGATCACCACATTTATAGCACCCTACAAGTTGATTTTAAAATTTATTATTTGATTTTATGCCCAAAGTTACCTAGTGTTTAGATTTAAAGACATACGACTCACAAAGTACATCAATTTCTTTTATTCTAACCTTTCTTCTGTTGGTCTGATAGCAAATCTTTTCTCCAAATAATGAAATATTGACTATATATATTTATGTATTATGTATAATACTATGTACAACATTGCATTATATAACATTTTATTATATGTAATATATTGTTATATAGCAATATATTATATAACATTATATAATATGTAGTATATACTCAATACATATACTTACTCAGCATATATTTCTAGGTATCCATTTTTCTTAGTCACAGATCAAAATGCTGAGGTGCAAAGAGTATAGGTCCACATATACATGACATAGCTTTGAATATAGGAATTAGTAATGAAGATGTTGAGCATGAAAACTATGGTAAGTAAGGAATCCATTGGCTTATGTCAAACTATAATTTATACTGTAACAGACTGAGATTTACTCAGAGAAGTTCACTTTTTTAGGTTCTGTAAAGAAGAGGGCACTATGGACATAGTCTTTTGGGAGCCTGGATGATAGGAAAGTTTTGTTTTGTTTTTCTTCTTTCTAAAAAAATAATTATTTTTAGTTTTTTATAGTCCAATTGTTTCCTCCTCCTGCGCCACCCTCCCAAGTTCCTCATTCCATTCCTCCTCCCCACTGTCTTAAAGAGAAAGTCACCACCTGTCCCCAAGTCTCTCCACTCCCTGGGGCCTCAAGTCTCTGGAGGATTAGGCAAGTCTCCCACTGAGGCCAGACCAGGCAGTCTTCTGCTCTATATGTGTCAGGGGCTCAAATCAGCTCCTGTATGGTGTCTGGTTGGTGGCTTATTGTCAGAAATCTCAGGGGTCCGGGAGAGTTGAGATTGATGGTCTTTCTGTGGGATCACCCTCCTCCTCAGTTTCTTCCAGCCTTTCCCTAATTCAACCACAGGAGTCTCTGACTTCAGTCCAATGGTTGGGTGTATGTATTTGCATCTGTCTCAGCCAGCTTCTTCTTGGGCTTCTAGAAGGACAGCCATGCTAGGCTCCTGTCTGTAAGCACAACCTATAGTGTCATACCTTGGAACGTCCCCTGTAGATGGATCTGAAGTTGGATCGGTCACTAGACCTTCTTTCCCTCAGCCTCTTCTCGATTTTTGCTGTTCAAAATCAGACAGGAACAAATTTGGGTCAGAGTTTTTGACTGGGATGGCAACTCCAGTCTCCACTACTCTTTCTATTGGAGGTAGACTCTACAAGTTCCCTCTTTCCACTGTTGGGCATTTCATCTAAGGTCTCTCCATTTGAGTCCTAAGAGTCTCCCATCTCCTAGGTCTCTGGTACTTTCTAGAGGGTCTCCCCCCACCTTCGACCCTCTGAGGTTCTATTTATTTATCTCTTTAAAGATAATATATGTAATAATGCTAAATATCTACTAAACAACTAGAAAATATATTCCTATATTAAATTATTGGAAAGGGGTAACTGTTTAGATAGAATCATTTTCATAATACCACTGTACTTCAATAGTATATTTACACATATACCTTGATATAACGAATCATATTAGATGACTACTATGGACATGTACTCTTATCGAGAAAAAAAAAATCACTCTCACCATCCCCATCCCTTTCTCTTCTTTCCTCTCATTCTTAGTTGTTCTGCAATTGGTGCAGATTTGTTTGGCATGAACATGCGTTTGTTAAAAGATTGGCTGAATTATAGATCATTGAGTAAGTTTAATTAAAATAAAGTGGGACAGTTTTCTTTCATCATGGGAAAAAGAATTACATAGTTCAGAGGAGGAAATGGAGCACTGAACAAACCTGTGAAATTGCCTTGATTGGAAGTATTCCTGTAAACCCAAGCATGACTTGTATAGTGCATGCAGATTTGTCATTCATGAGGGTAGAGGTCCACATTGGCAGCTATGCATGGAAGGATGCATTTTCTTGCTTGTCAGCTAAAGGAACTTAAAGACAATGTCACCTTTGTGACAACGAACACACAGCACATAGGTATTATTTTCTAAATGCTATTTTACCACAATAAAATACAGACTTTATGAAGAGATAACTGTTTTCGGGGGTACAAAAAGAGAGTAAGTGAAACTAAAGAATTTGGTGAAAACTATCTCAAAGGACAGTAAAGGGTATGGCCTAATTAGGGAAAATTTGGATATTAAAAGAAAACATAAAATTCATTAAAGTAGTGCTTTATAAATTTATATTAATGCATACTTTATATGAATTAGTACTCCAACTTAAAAAGGGAGAAGAAAATCTTTAATCATCGTAGATAGAGATGAGTTTATAATATTGTTTGAAAGTAACATTGTATGTTGTTATAGAAATCATCAGAGTTATAATTGTTTTATAAAAATAAGAATGCATATTCTCTCTCTTCCTGTCCCTCCCTTCCCCTCCCTCCTTTTCTCCCACTCTGTCTCCCTCTCTCCCACCTGCTGTTCCTCTCCACCCCTCCCTCTTTCTCATTCTTTCTCTCTTTCTTAGTCCTTAAGGCCAGCAAATTTGCCCAAGAGAGCAGCTTTCCTAATAAACCTGATTTTAATATATTCTGAAAAAAAAAAAGAATGGCTATTGTAATAAATGGTAACATTTTTAAGAAGTATTCATTCATTTCAAAAAATTGTTGCAAATTACTTATCAAAATATAATACAATTAAGGTTATAGTACAGGGGTTCACAGACACCATATTACTTCAGATGTCATTGTTGAGATCATGACCTGTAGAACTTCACAGGTGCTGTGCTACTCTAGAGGCCAATTCTCACGTTAGGAGCTGCAGCCTAATTGCTCATCAGTCTATGCTGAATGTTCTAAGTACTCAGCGGCTCTTCAGTGACAGTTCTTACAAAAGCTCAAGATCATACCTCAGTTTAAGGAAGCTTCACACCAACTGGAAAGGACAGTCTCTGTAAGGTCATCAATTTTATACTTTCTGCTTTATATAAACCACAAAATTGTTTTCCACAAGGCCAATTTCTTATAAATGTTTAACAAATTTGATTTGTAAATAAAATGTTGTAAAACAGTGGGGAAGATAGATAGATAGATAGATAGATAGATAGATAGATAGATAGATACATAGATAGATACATAGATACATAGAGACATAGAGACACACACAGAGAGAGAAAGAGAGAGAGAGAGAGAGAGAGAGAGAGAGAGAGAGAGAGAGAGAAACAGAGACAGAGACAGAGACACAGGGAAACAGATACATAGAGAGAAACAGAGAAACATCGAGACAGAAACAGACAGAGAGTCAGAGACACACAAAGACAGGGAGACCAAGCAAATCATTATTGCATGAAAAATGGCATGAGTTCAACACTTGGCAAAGGAATCTACTGCAGGTTTATGGTCAGAGAAAGGAGGCAGAAATAGTATAGATTTTAATCTATGAAATCTGAGACATGAAAACTTAACCATGATGAGGAGAGCATCCCAGGTAGTCAGCGCAGAACAAGCAAAAGGCTTTGGGACAAGAGTTTCATGTACTTCAGAAATAAAAGCTTTTTGTAGTTGGAGTCACAATAATACTATCTCAACTATTGATTCACTTCGCAGATACTGTGAAGTTAGGAAAAGCCAAAAATATAACATACATTGACATCCTCTCTTGAATTACTTCCTGTCTTCATTCTCCATCCTCTTATTAATTTTTACCTGGCAGGCTTCTTTAATAAATAATTCACACCTAAATCCTTGGCTCAATGTCAGCCTAAGTCCTCAGTATAAAAACATAGGGATAAACAGGAACACCGCATTGTTTGCAAGGTATTTTTCAGTGTCAGAAAATATTGTGTGATAAATGAATCACAGACTTCTTCACACAACTCAAGAGTGAGCTGGATAAAGTCAGAGTCACACAGTTTAACAGCTCAGAAAAACAGCTTTGATCTTCTTATGCATGCTTCTCATTTCCCCAAGAAACCAAAGCTTGGGCAATTTAAGAATTCCTTATCAGGAGTTTGTCAGAAAGGTCATATTTTATGACCTCATATCCCATTTTTATGGATTATAGCTTGGGTAAGTAATCATAAAATCAAAGATTTATGTTCAGAGATTTTTCACCTGACTATTATAGAGAACAGTAAAAATAATTTGGAAGTCATCTAACTGTTCAAAATATGAGAAAGGGTAAACACATTATGGAATTTATATTGGCATATTTATCCATGTAATAAAAATGGTATTTTAGAAGAATATTAAAGAGTTGGGGAAAGGCTCTCAAGCTAATGCAGAAAAAATACAGATAGTTGAATTAATTATAAGAAAATAATGGAGCAGATACATCAAAATATTAATAGTAGTTATCTCTGGACTGGTAATTTATAATTATCTTGTCTCTTTCAAGGCATTTGCAGCTTAAGCATGTATTGTTTTATCAGTATTTTTATCAAAGAATATAAGTTAAGCCTTGTGGATTTAAAATGTCATGGTCCAAGATCAAATAGACATCATTTGTGGATCAAACTTGTGTGTGGAGATCTAGCTCCTTAATCCTGACCTCTACTTTGCCAGAGTTCAATGGGAAAACAAGTAAATCAGAGAAGTTAAAAAATGAATTGTTTCAACCTTATTTTTGTCAGATTTTCATGAGCAAATGGAATACTACAGACTCAGTACCTTATAACCAAACCCATTACTCACACTTTTGAGACTAGGATATTTAATATCAGGCAATGTCTTCTGGTTTGGGTCTTCTAGCTGCACCGCAATTTGACAGAGGCCATCCTATGCTACAGAAGTAATCTCCCAAGACTGTTTTATCTTGTCAACCTTCCAGAACAATACGGCCCTTTGGCCATTTTTGAGGATGGGTTTTCTATGGCCGAATCACAGATTAATGGCTCTATTTCTACATAAAACACCAGTGGGAACTTAACCTTAAAATTTGGAATGACATACAAACCAGAGCATATATTATTTTCAATAACATAAATAAGGCAAGTGGTAAGACTCTGGTCTTTAGATTTTCCCTGCCTGCCTCTATATTCCTCCTCTTTTTATACCTCTTTATTTTGACATTAATTATATATTATATAAAATAAATTATATTATAAATAATATATTGTATATATTATTTATATATAAATTATATATACATTATAGATATGAAACCATATTCTAGCCACATATATTTTCCAACTTTTAGGGAAATTCAGAAACATCAATTCTTCAAAATCCTGAGTGTTAAATGTTTTACATATTATGTCCATTAGATACATTCGTGGAATCCATTATTTTTCTTCACGGCTTCATTTCTGGGCCCCTACTGCTGTGTTAAATGATGTAAGACTCCTGGTTCTGCCATATGTATAATTCTTATGCCTCCATCTAACATGCTTGTTTCTCACAGATTTTCAGATAGCTTATTTGGTTAGCTCTTGCATAGCTTCTGGTGCTTATCATTATAGTAAATAGATAAGACTAATGTGAAACATATAAAACATGCATGGGTTACAAAAACATACCCCCCCACACACTGAATAAATAAACATACAAATAAATGTAAAATAATTTCAACAACAAATACCAGATTTTCAGTACTTGTATCACAGTTGTAGAAATTGCATATGCCCAAAGTAAGCCCATTTTGAAACATAACTTGCCTTGGATTTACTCTGACATAGAACACCTCTTATAAACTAAGATTCTCTATTTTAAGTACAGTAAGGCAATATAATTATTATTTTTCTTTTTTTTCTTACCCTGGTAACCACAAGTCAATAGGGGTTTTAAACTTCTGAAAGCAACTGGTTTTGACTTAATACATACTGTCTTTACTTTGCCATAACTGCAAAGCATTCTAAACCCTAGTTTTATCAGTCACTCAAACTGACTTCATGAATCATTTTGTTTAAACATTCATTCCTGATACCACGTATATTCACTTAGCCTTAATACTTGCTGACTTGATTAAGTATAATTTGGCTTATAGACACTGTTGAAGATGAAATAATGCTTTCCTGTGTTTTTATTAGCAAATAGAAGCTTATGTCATAAAATACTTTATAAGTCCTAAGTGGGAATGATGTGACTTAATTATGTCCATAGAAATATAAATCTCAAAAAACAAATTATTAAATTTGAGAAAGATATTTTAGAATATGGTCATTTAAAGACCAATGAAATTTCATTTTATGACCAATTTCACTATTTTCTGTGTCTCCATTTCAGCTTCTCTCTTTCTGAGCTCAACAGATCCATCGAACTATAATAGAACATCTGCCTTTAAGAGCAGAGAGCAATAAACTGTGAAATGGAACCATATTCTAGGATAGCTGAATACCAGATGATGATTTGAGTCTCTCTCTCTTTTTTTTTTGAATCTTAAAAAGGAATGTAATACTTAGTCCATTCAGCACATACATGAAACCTAGTATATTTGTAGTGATTTGTTTTACTGCTATGTTGTTCTTTTCTTCATAGAGATAGAAAGAGCAATTCAAAAATTCATCTGGAATAACAGAAAACCCAGAATAGCTAAAACTATTCTCAAGAGTAAAAGAACCTCTGGGGGAATCAGTATCCCGGACCTCAAGCTGTACTACAGAGCAATAGTGTTAAAAACTGCATGGTATTGGTACAGTGACAGGCATGTAGATCAATGGAACAGAATTGAAGACCCAGAAATGAATCCACACTCCTATGGTCACTTGATCTTTGACAAAGGAGCTAAAACCATCCAGTGGAGAAAAGATAGCCTTTTCAACAAATGGTGCTGGCTCAGCTGGAGGTCAACATGCAGAAGAATGCAAATTGACCCATTCTTATCTCCTTGCACTAAGCTCAATTCTAAGTGGATCAAGGATCTCCACATAAAACCAGACACACTGAAACTAATAGAAGGGAAACTAGGGAAGAACCTTGAACATATGGGCACAGGGGAGAATTTCCTGAACAGAACTCCAATAGCTTATGCTCTAAGATCAAGAATAGACAAATGGGACCTCATTAAATTACAAAGTTTTTGCAAGGCAAAAGACACTGTCAAAAAGACAAAGCGGCAACCAACTAACTGGGAAATGATCTTAAACAGCCTTACATCCGACAGAGGGCTAATATCCAATATATACAAAGAACTCAAGAAGTTAAACTCCAGAGGCAAGTAACCCTATTAAAAAATGGGGTACAGAGCTAAACAAAGAGTTCTCACCTGAAGAATATCTAATGGCTGAGAAGCACCTAAAGAGATGTTCATCATCCTTAGTCATTAGGGAAATGCAAATCAAAACAACCCTGAGATTCCATCTCACACCAGTCAGGATGGCTAAGATCTAAAACACAGGAGACAGTAGTTGTTGGTGAGGATGTGGAGAAATAGGAACACTCCTCCACTGCTGGTGGAATTGCAAGCTGGTACAACCACTCTGGAAAGCAGTCTGGCGGTTCCTCCGAAAACTGGGCATAACACTCCCGGAGGATCCGGCTATACCACTCCTGGGCATATACCCAGAGGCTTTCCCTGCATGCAATAAGGACACATGCTCCACTATGTTCATAGCAGCCTTATTTATAATAGCCAGAAGCTGGAAAGAACCCAGATGTCCCTCAAGGGAGGAATGGATTCAGAAGGTGTGGTATATCTACACAATGGAATACTACTCTACAATTAAAAACAATGAATTCACGAAATTCCTAGGCAAATGGTCAGAACTTAAAAATATCATCCTTAGTGAGGTAACCCAATCACAAAAGAACACACATGGCATGCAGTCACTGATAAGTGGATATTAACCCAGAATCTCAGAATACCCTAGACACAATCCGCATATCAATAGATTTCTAAGAAGATGGAAGGAGAGACCCCTGGTCCTGGAAAGACTGGATGTAGGGGAACACCAGGACAGAGAAACGAGAGGAGTTTGAATGGAGAAAAGAGGGAGGGAAGGGGGCTTATGGGACTTTCGGGGAGGGAGGAAAGGGGAAAGGGGAAATGATTTGGAATGTAAATTAAAAAAAAAATTAAATTAAAAAAAAGAACTGTACTATAGTTATCTGTTTTATAAATGGTTAGCCAGTCTATTTTATTGAGAATAACTTATGAGTAGAGATTAAATAACAATAGCTATGATTAACTGTAATGGTTGACATCTTAGTAACAGGTAAATTTTCGAAACAGAAAAATAATTTTAAGATATAGAGACAACATAGCTAATATCTCATAAAGTGTCCTTAAATTAAACAAAGGTTCAGTGAGTCTTGTAATTAAGGTCTCAGAGGCTTTCTGCTGAATAAGCTCACACTTTTTAATTCTTTCTGAATTCTGCCTGACTGATTCACATCAGTTGCTCTGCTTCAAACTCTTCTCTAAGCTGAACAATTCAAACTGGCTTCTCTCGGCTTCTCACTGAATTGTTCTGCTTGAAAAGACTGCCTCTGAATTCCATGAACTGAACTGGCTGCATTGACTGCACAATCTGAATGGAATTGAATGGAACTGCACAAACTCAACTGAACTCAACTGTATTCCACTGAACTGAACTGAACTGAACTCCATGGTACTGCCTGAACTCACTAAACTGCTCTCTACCCTTGACTAGCTCTCTGCTGTTCTATTATTATTATTATTATTATTAATTTTTTATGCTCCATATTTTATTCCCCCTACACCCCGTCCACCCTTTGATTGTTCCACCTCCTATACCTCCTCTCAACACCCCTGTCTCCACGTGAATGCTCCACCCATACCCACTGAACTCTAAACTCTCTAGGGCCTCCAGTCTCTTGAGGTTTAGGTGTATTATCTCTGAATGAACACAGACCCAGCGGTCCTCTACTGTATGTGTGTTGGGGGGCCTCATATCAGCTGGTGTATGCTGCCTGATTGGTAGTCCAGTGTTTGAGATATTTTGGGGGTCCCGATTAAATGAGACTGCTGGTCGTCCTACAGGATTGTCCTTCTCAGCTTCTTTCAGCCTTCCCTAATTCAACAACAGCGGTCAGCTGCTTCTGTCCATCGGTTGGGTGCAAATATTGGCATCTGACTCTTTCAGCTGCTTGTTGGGTCTTCTGGAGTGAGGTCGTGCTCAGTCCCATTTTCTGAGCACTCCATAGCCTCAGTAATAGTGTCAGACCTTGGAACCTCTCCTTGAGCTATATCCCACTTTGGGTCTGTCTCTGGACCTTCTTTTCCTCAGGCTCCTCTCCATTTCCATCCCTGTAATTCTTTCAGAGAGGCACAATTATGGGTCAGAGTTATGACCGTGGGGTGCCCCCTCTCCCTCATTTGATGCCCTGTCTTCCTGCTGGAGGTGGGCCCTATAAGTTACTTTTCTATATTCTTGGCCATTTCATCTAAAATCCTCCTCTTTGAGTACTGAGAGCTTCTCACCTCTCAGGTCTCTGGTGCATTATGGAGGGTACCCCCAACCTCCTATCTCCCTAGGTTGCCTGTTTCCATTATTTCTGCTTGCCCTCAGGGCTTTGGCCCTTTTCTCTCACCCAATACCAGATCATGTTCCCCTCTCCCTCCCCCCTATCCACTTTCCCTCCCAGGTCCCTCCCTGCCTCCCCTTTTGTGATTGCTTTCTTCTCCCTCCCAGGGGGGACTGAGGTATCCTCACTTGGGCATTTCAGCTTGTTGATCTTTTAGAGTTCTGTGGACTGTATCTAAGTAGCTTCTTTTTCCTATCTGTTCTGAGAGCTAGACATTTCATATCTCTGACTTATTCTGTCAAATCTTTCTCTGATTCATCACCTTGTCTGCCCATCAAGTAGATATCATTTTCAAACATAGCTTCTTTCTTATACAAACTAATTTTGCCTTCTTTGTTTGGGATTAAAAACACTAAGGGCATGTCTGTATTCCAGTCAAAGAGATTAAAAGTGTATCATTCCAGCTGGATCACATAGACCTAGAAAGACTTTGGATGTGATACCTTGCCAGAGCAGCCATGTTGTTGTTTTAAAGTTCCCCTCATTACTCTTTGGCTAATATCCCCTCTCCATTTTTTTCACACAGCTTAGTTTTTTATTGGCTATGCTTCAAGTTTCTTTTTAATTATAAGTATATACATAATATGTATATATACATATTTATGCATGCATATGTAGATATATATCAAATTATATGCAAAGAGAGAATTTATTTTTAAAATATTAACATTATGAAATGTCTGCTAGATACTCATGTTTTAAATACTTGGTATCAAATCGGTGGCCTTATTTTGTGAGATTATGGAAGCTTTAGTCTACGTGTGTGGTCTAGCTGTCAGAAAAGGGTCACTGGCAAGTGTATTGAAGGTCATGTATTCTTCAGGTTTTTCCAGAAGAATCTGCTTCTTTAAGTGCTGAGGAGTAATTAAGATAGGCTAAATTCTCCAACTGACATGCCTTCCTTGGCAAGGGAGACTGAACTCTTAAAACTGTGTGATTCCCGGTATATATCTCTTCACCAGCATTTGTTCTGCTTTGTAAAATGTCACAGTATAAGAAATGCAGTTCATTCAAGTTGCTATTATTGTCTCTATGTAATAATGTATTACAATCTTGATTGAAAATAATTAATGAAAAACTAGTAATTTAAAACAATAAAAATACATCACATATTTTCCAAAACAAAACCAAAGTAAATCCCTGTTAAGGTGATTTACATAATGATTTGAATAGATTTAATAGTTATATAATTAAGTGTATTATCAATTATAATTTATTTATAATATATTATTTTGGAATAAATACTTCCTGGTGGGGAAGAAGACTGTAAATTCATGCAATTCCCACACTGTGTTCTGGCGAAAGTAAATTCTTCCTTTCATTTGGAACATAAAAGAGTGATTGTAACAAGAGCCCTGGTATAATCAGAGCTGTACTTTCTCAGGTTTATTCAGCAAATGTAATAAAGTGTCTCATGTTACCACTTCAATTGCAATCACCTACACAGAGAAACTAATATTTCATTGGGGGTTAAATTTATATTTTTGACATGAGAACTACAATAAAACTAAGTTTATGATACTGGTATTGCACAGCAGATAACTTAAGAAATTGACAGATCTGTTTTGAATTTACACTGCTGTAATTTTAATGGGCCAAAAAGCATTACATGAAAAACAGTCAATGGTCTATAAATTTCAGTTATGGTTTTACCCACAGTGATAATTTTTGCACCATTTTCATATATATTTTAAATAATATGTGAATATAATACACATTTTTAAAAGATATAAAGAAAAATCAGTTATTTTATTAACATCTACTGATTTCATCCATTGATTATGACTGTCATTTTGGTTTCCAGAATTCAGGGGAGAAAAATGAACCCAGCTTGGCTACTGTCCATTATTTTTAAACCTAATGTATTTGCTTTTTTTTGGTGTTTTATTAGAACTTTTTATCTTTTTAAGAATTGGATTGTTTTTTTTGAAATAATATTTGTTTGTTGTGATATAAAATCTTATTTTTCTAACTGGCAATGTAAGGTAAGCCTACAAATGACTGTTCTTTAAGTATATTTTTAGTGATTTGAGTCTACATACCTATATTAACTTTTTCTATCCATGACATATTTATGGTAACTAGAAACTCACAGCAGCCTTGGTTACTACACAGGCTCAAGGCAGCCAAAATACAGACATAGGTGATCTGTAGTCCCCTGCTCTTACTGAGGAGATATTGGCAGAGGACAATTGAGGGGTAGATAGAATCGCGTGTTTTGAGAACATGTTCACTGGTATGTTATTAAAGTTCAGGTAAAGAGCTCTTGAGCCATGGACCTAGGGACAAAACCAACTTAGAATTCCATTCCCAGTAACAAGAGAATACGTGAAATTGGGAATGGCATGTGTTAAAAACGACACAGAATGTATTGCAGGAAAAATGGTGTTGTTATAGCCATATATCATTGAATACATGTCTGAAATGTTCAAAATAAGAGTGACATAAAATAAACAACTGTGGAACTTAATACTCAGAAGCATTTTTTCCTTGGAACATTTGTAAAGAAATTCTATATGAATGGTACTAATAGTTCCAAGAGCCATGTCAGTGCTGATGAGTGGCAGAATTTCCACAAGGTCAAAGTCATCCAGCCAGAGCTGCAATGCCCAGTGATATCTAAGGAGACATGAAGATGCTCCAGACACTGGAAGGACAATGCTTCAGCAATTAATCACCAAGGGCTCCCCTGATTTCTTCCCACCATCCAATTTAAGTCTTCATTTTTCCAAGGGAGTGAGGTCTTGCAGACCTCACAGTACTCAATGGAATTTCCCAGTAGGACATCACCTTAAATACTCTTCTGATCCTTACAGTCTGTTCATTTGAAACAGCTACTGTGTGCTGAACTTGTGGGATCAAGAATGTGTAATACAATCAGTTCCCATGGGGAGCAGTGGGCACAGCTAGTACAAGTGTAATCAGATATTTCACTTAATCACTAGCAGCTGACTCATGGTCTGGATATGACTTCACCAGCCGGACCTTTCTGCCATAATTTCTGAGGGCTCGTCCTTACAGTGAAGTCTTCAGGTAGTATCGTGTAGGACTTCTGCTTGGTTGGGGATTGCTTTGTCTCTAGCCTTTCTTTCTTAATTTTCTACATTTTTAAAGAAAATAATTTATTGTACTTTTTATGTGTATGAATACATTTATGCCTCTGTACCATTTATGTGTAGTGCTTAAGGAAGACAGAAGAGGGTGCCTGGTTCCCTGGAACTGGAATTACAGACATTTGTTTGCCATGTGAGTACTGGGAATTGTACTTCTCATTCTCTGGAAGAGTGAATGGTGTTTTCAACTTCTGAGTCATTTCTATAGTCCCTTGCTTCCTTCTTATGTGATGCCCTTCCAGGCCATCATCCTGCCCCCACTCTTCCATTTTCACCCTTGGGTAAAGTATAGATTGTAACCCTCTATTCTCTCTGATATTGGTGTTATGTGAGGAATTTCAATTTCTCCACTTTTACCCAGGGATGTTACTTTTTCCCCTCCTTCTCAACCCCTCCCTATGGCCTGTCTCCATCCAACAACTTCACAGAATCCATTGTGGCCTAAAACTGTAAAGCAAAGTAGGAAGAACCTGGCCTTCCTCACCTAGCTCAGGAACATGTTCACTTACCACCAGCCTGGGAAGTGAGTGCTAGGTACTCAATTCTGTAGTCATCATCGGCCTATGTGCTTTGAGCTCAGGTATTAAAGTTAACAGAGAAGTCACCAGATGACTGAGACCAGTGAGCAGTTAGGGTTATTGGTGGCTACACCTGGGAATATGATTTCAAGGCAACAGTCATAAACACACATGGTTCTCAGTTGGTTTCTTTTCAGGTAATAACTATATTTTACACATTGAAGATAGTTTATACATGGATCACACTGACTCCCTGACCACTATCTGGTCTACTCTGTAGCGTAATAAAGGGGACAGAAGGTCATGGTCCCATTAGACTCAGCAGCAGCTCCTCAGACCCTTAGCAGGCCCCTGGAACAGCTTCATACCACAGTGTTTTTGGGTTGGTTCGTCTACACTCCCAGAGTTTTGGCACATTTCTCACTTTCTGTTTAGGATCACTAAGTGCAATCAATTTTGGGGTGAATATTTGGGATTAAGTTTAGGCTTTTAAAATTAATATCTTTCTGTTTCTATGTCTCTGTCTCTGTCTTAGTGTCTCTTTCTGTTTCCCTCTCTGTCCCTTTCTCTGTCTCAGGTTTCTCTCATGCTTGCTTTCACTCTCCCTCTCCTGTCCTTCACCTTGTGTGTGTGTGTCTGTGTGTGTGTGTGCGCGCACGTGTGTGTGTGCATGTGCGTGTGTGCATGTGCGTGTGTGCATGTGCGTGTGTGCCATAATGCATGGATGAAAGTTATAGAACAAACTGCAGGATTTCATTTTCTCCACCATGTAGATTTTGGGGATTGAGTTCAAATTATTAGGATTGGCATCAGGTATTTTTCACTGTTCAACTATCTGACAGGCCCAAGCCTTAGAGTTTATTTCTCCTCTAGTAGCCAGAACATGGATTATAATCTTGGAAATATTTGGACTTCTGTCACTTTGCAAATGAGACTAAAGTTAGAGATATCTAAAAGGAGGAGTGAAAGATAAGGAGCTCTTTGACTGTGATTCAAGATAAGTGTGATGACAGATAATGAGTCAGAGAAATGAGCTGGGATAACCTGTTCTATACCATTAAATCTGCAGACAGAGATAGCCTGGACCAATCCAAGGCACACAACTGGCTTTGAGGATTTATGTTTTATAAATCATGGAATTCATAGTAGTTTAATAGGCAAACAATAGAAAACAGTATATTGCCAATTGAAATTGGTAAAAATGAAAAGAAATATTCATTTTATTGATGTTAAGTTAAATCTTACAAAATTGGGAAACCCAAAAGAATCAGATGTATAATAACAAACTCTAAAATTGCTTCTATTTTAGATGCTTAGGCTTCTCCAAAACACACTTTTTTTTAATTTTCAACATTATTACTACTTAAAATTTTCCTAGTACTGAAAAAATAAGGGATCCTCCAAAAGAAGTCAAATATTTACTTGAAATATTACTGCATACTAATCTGCTGATTAGAACTTCAGCTATCTCATGACTCAAGTAGAGATGAACTATCTACTTCCAATCATCTGTTATCTGAATTCAGTTTCCTGGGGAGAGTTGGATATAGGCCACTGTTTTTATGATAGTTCAAGAGGTTCTTCCTAGGGTTTCTGAGACATGACAACTTTTTCTAGAGTCCTCAGCATGAGCAATCCACAGTAGTAGAGCAACAACAGATCAATTACAAACACCAAAGTGTTTTAATATATGCTTTGGTGTAATGCTCCATCACTAATGCTAGATCCTACTCCGTCTAGTATTTTGAGAATGCTCATTGGGCCCAGTCAACAATCAGAAGGAATTACAAAAACTATGAGTATTGTGATCTATCTCAAAAAAGTACCAAGATGCTTAATATATTAAGCATCTAATATGCCATAAATGTTTTAGTTTGTCATTTTACATCTGAGTCTTTTGAGATTTCCATTAAAGAAGCAAAGGGAGAGAG
Source organism: Tokudaia tokunoshimensis (assembly GCA_036184795.1). Taxonomy (NCBI): domain Eukaryota; kingdom Metazoa; phylum Chordata; class Mammalia; order Rodentia; family Muridae; genus Tokudaia; species Tokudaia tokunoshimensis. The sequence continues at coordinate 48,265,348 of BTHU01000014.1, read as the reverse complement.
AGGTAGGGGATATAGCTTGGTGATTAAACATTTACCTTGTGTATAGCATTACTTGGGTTCAACCCCCAGCATATAATTACTATGCCAATATTGTACCTATATAAATAAATAATTTAGAAATAAGATACCACTGTGAGAGATATATAATCCAAAAACACCTTTATTTAGGGAAACTCACAACAGCCTTTGCATCTGTTATTTTTATTGCTTTTGCTGATAAACATAGACTGATATATTCTAGGCAGACATGCTTTGCCGCATACTGTTCTTTATATTAATCTCAGTTGGTTTAAATTTGTCTTTAGTGAATGTTATGCAAAAACAAGTGCTGAAATGAAAAGACAGAGTTTGAAAATTTTTCTAGAAATGCCAGAAAGCCAAAGTTATTGTCCAAAATTGGCACCTAAGTCTTCTCATTACCACTGATCCAAGAACCAGTTTGTGGTCATAGATGCTTTTCCAAAGTCTTGCAGAATGTACTATAAATAGGGTAAAAAGGGAGGTCTGACTTTTAATCAAGAGAAGAAAAATAAGCCATGTTTTTGACTCATAATACAGACCTACCAGACAAAATGTCTCCGTTGCACAATTGTAGCATTTTTTAAATGGAGGTAACTTTTCACTCTCTTGGTTGAACTTGAGACTTGATTCACAGGAGACAATCCATACCCAGTTCTGTAAACATGGTTAAAAAAATAATGACTAGGTAATTTATATTCCCTAGGAAAGACCCTACTGGTGTTGCTGTACTTAATGGCTATGTTGTCAAACCGCCTTCTAAATAGGACTTACATTTCTGTTCAAACATTTGTGTCACCCTCAGCCTAGTAAAAGATGCTTCTTATTGCAATGTTTCTTAATTAATAAAGAGACATATATTCTTTAAAATGCTGAGAATAAGGTGAATTGAGTCCATAATCATAGAAAATATATGAATATCAACCTCACTCCCCACAATGACAAGGCTCAGAGTCCATCCTGGAAAAAGATGCAGAAAGAATCTTAGAGTGAGAAAATTAAGGATGAATGTTGTGAAATGCTGCCCTCTGGACATTATATGGCAGTTACATATGTGGATTCACAGCAGCTGTGGGTACCTACTGAGGACCTGGACCACATCAAACTATTTTAAAATGTGAGCATGAAAGAAGGAAGGGCTCTTGAGACCCCATTCCCAGACAAAAAGCTATTTGTAGTTGATAGCTTGCTGAGGGAGAGAAATTCACTTTTTGGAGTGAGAAGTGGACACTCACGGGCTGTCTTTACCCATGGCCATCTAACTAAGTGAATGTAGAGAGCACTAATGGGATTCAAAGTGTTACAATAAAACAATTAATAATAATAATAATAATAATAATAATAATAATAATAATAATAATAGTAACAAGAAGATGTATATGTAGAGGAAAATGTTGGAATAGAATAGTCTGCAGGTGTTATTAGGAAGGAATGGGGTGTAGATATTTTTCCTTTTCATTTTTTATTGGATATTTTCTTTATTTACATTTCAAATGTTATCCTCTTTCCTATATCCCCCCCAAATCCCCTATATCAAGCTCCTTCCCCTGCTTCTATGAGGGTGTTCCTCTACCCACCCACCCACTCCCACCTTTCAGTTGTCAAATTCCCCTACACTCAAGACTTCACAGGACCAATAGCCTCTTCTCCCATTGCTGCCCAAGAAAGACATCCTCTCATGGAGGGGCCCATGGCTCCAGCTGCATATATAGATATTTTTAAGATGTGTTTTATATATGCATAATATTTTCAAGAAAGAAACAATAAAAAAAATCCATGGGAGGAAATACAGAGACAAAGTGTGGAGCAGAGAACAAAGGAAAGACCATCTAGAAACTGCCCCACCTGGGGATCCATCCCATATACAGTTACCAAACACAGACACTATTGTGGAAGCCCACAAGTGCTTGCTGACAGGAGCCTGATATAGCTGTTTCCAGAGAGGCCCTGCGAGTGCCTGACAAATATATAGGGGATGCTGTCAGCCAACCATCGAATTGAGCACAGGGTCCTCAATGGAGGAGCTAGAGAAAGGACCCAAGGAGCTGAAAGGGTTTATATCCCCATAGGAGGACCAACAATATTAACCGTCCAATACCCCCAGAGCTCCCAGGGACTTAACCACCAACTGAAGAGTACACATGCAGGGACCCATGGCTCCAGCCACATAGGTAGCAGAGGATGGCCTCGTCAGACATCAATGAGAGGAGAGGCCCTTGGACCCGTGAAGGCTCATTATCCCAGGGTAGGGGAATGCCAGGTCAGGGAAGGGACAGTGGGGACTGGATAGGGGGTTTTTGGAGGGGAAATGAGGAAAGAGGATAGCATTTGAAATGGAAATAAAGAAAATATCTAATAAAAAAAGTAAAAAAAGAAAGATGGACTTTTATTACCATTCTATCAGGAATAAGCTTAGAAATCAGAAAGTGAATACTACAACTTTGCTATACAAAATAAATTTAAAGTCTATTTTGGGATATTGTAGAAGAAGCAGCATGTCTTTCAGTCTCGACCTTGGCCATAGAACCAAGATGACAGAAGAACAAAATATATTGGAAAGTTGACCCCTGACAAATATGGCTACTGTCCCAAGTATGAGAGAAACTGTATCAGGAGTGTGAAGGGTAAGCAACTAAACACTACCAGAATTAGTCAAATGAGGTATCTAAAATTGACTATTGAAGACTCAGACATGGAATTCATGAAGGACTAACACCCAAACCCCAATGGGCAACTCTTGCAGCATCTAGTTCATCTTGAGTATTTAAACAATCACTCATAAAATAAATGTTCTGCATTCAGAAACTAAAACATAAATAAAATGAAAATATGTGTCTTTGTTAGGATACCTATGTCTTCTGTATAAACTTTTTTTAATTGAATATTTTCTTTATTTTCATTTCAAATGTTATCTCCTTTCCCTCTTTTACCCCCCTCCTGGAAACTCCCTACCCCATCCTCCCTCCCACTACTTCTATGAGGGTGTTCCTCCACCTACAACAATCCCACCTTCCTGCCCTCAATTCCCCTTATTTTGGTACATCTATTATGCTTTCATAGGAACAGGGACCTCTCCTCCCATTGTGTAAATATACCACATTTTCTGTATCCATTCCTCTGTTGAAGGACATCTGGGTTCTTTCAAGCTTCTGGCTATTAAAAATAAGGCTGCTATGAACTTAGTGGAACATGTGTCCTTATTGCATGTTGGAACATCTTCTGGGTATATGCCCAGGAATGGTATAGTTGTATCTTCAGGTAGTACTATGTCCAATTTTCTGAGGAGCCACCAAACTGATTTCCAGAGGTTGTACCAGTTGCAATCCCACCAACAATGGAGGAGTGTTCCTCTTTCTCTACATTCTTGCCAGTATCTTCTGTTACCTGAGGTTTGATTTTAGTCATTCTGACTGGTGTGACATGGAATCTCAGGGTTCAGGAGAGAAGTCACAATTTTGATAAGAGCAAATTCTTTCACCTCAAAACTATATATTTCCACATGTGTGACTGTTCTATAGTTGACTTCAAGAACCTACTGTGGCTTTTCAGTCTACAAGTTTGGAAAATTTACAAAAGAAATATATTTCTTTACACTTCACGTAAAAACGTTTTCTCAGTTTCACTAGTTCATTACTACAATATAGAAATATCACAGTTCATATGGTACATATTGCCACATTAATTTTATTAATTTTAACAAGTTTTCTATTAAGAATTATAGTATCTTATTTTTCAATAAAGGGTAATAGAATGCTCAAAGAGGAATTTTACTTTTTTAATTTTAATCTGAATGTCTCCTTTTCTTACTTGTAGAGAAATGTTCAGTAGAAGTATTTTTCTCTGATCTTAGAAAATAAAGCCTGAAAAAATTTGGGTTATATAGGTATGTTTTTCCATTGTCTTTGGCAGTCCTGGGTGCAGAGGGGAGGCACCTGCTGTGCCAGGAGGCTTAGGTATGCTCTAGCAGACAGGTCCCCTTGTTTTCCCCTTTGCTTTTTCTTGCTTGGTATATCCTAAATGTAAAGTGGAAGGAGATGAAAGGCCAACTTTGAAGAAAAGCTCAAAGGAAGAAGCATAGAAGCTTGATACCAGGGCCAGAGGGGGTGAAAGGCAATGCTCAAAGTCGTGCTCTGTCTGTGTTTCTAGTCCCAGCAGCAGCAGGCCGCTGGCCAGTGCAAGAGGGTGGAGGATGACCTAAGCACAGATCTGAGGTCAGGCACTGCCATCTGAAAGGCAGCTCCATTAGCTATGTAGGAGTCCTTGCTGTGGGGCCGGGGGAGGGCAGAGAGTAGAGGATAGTCACCACCAAAGTGGAGCTAGCTAAGTCCAAAATAAGATTTGCAAAATGTAGCTAGGAGTCAAAGGGAGTCTGGGGAGAAGTTGGCCAGGAACACATGGGGAGGGGAGTGTGTGGAGGGGGAGGTGGAAAGGGAGGGGAGGGAGAGGGAGAGGGAGGGGAGGGGGAGAGGGAGGGAGAGAGGGAGGGAGAGGGAGAGGGAGAGGGAGAGGGAGAGGGAGAGGGAGAGGGAGAGGGAGAGGATTAGTTAATATGCTTAAGAGATCCATAAAACAAAAATGCCTCTAACCTGTTGAATCTTTGCTCAAGACCAGAGATACTTCCTGAAATTCTGGAGGCTATTGTTTATCTTTTCACTCCTCCAAAAGAAAATTTTGATCCAACTGCCCTGGAAGTGCTTGATCACATACAGGTGGGTGGCACATAGGCAGGAAATATGTCAAAATGTGTGCTTGCCCCGGATTGGTTGTAGGTTTGAGTTATATAGGCAAGAAGTACATATGCTTGCCCCTGATTGGACCTAATAGGAAATACAGAAGTCTTGTGGGTTTTCCTTTATAGGTAGAGTCTGTCATTCTGGCCAGTATTTAATTAAAGCCTGCTTCAAATTTGGATAAAAAAAATGTGGTACTGGTCTTTTTCTTGTGATTCTCAGGTTTAACAGTACATGTGCATGCAGGCACAGAAACAACAGACCTCATTCTGCAGACAGATTTTCACCCAAGTCCCTGTAGATTTCTTTGAAGGATCAAAAGTCTACTCCCACAGGTCAAACCAACTATGCTGATAATCATTATTTAATCCTTAATTAATACCAGTTTCCTTTTACAAACTGTTACTGCCTATCCCAGATACATAATTAACATATTTTCTTCCTCTGCCACCCAGAGCAAACTTAAAGGAGGCCTTCCAAGGACTAAATTCCTCAAACACCATTTCTTTTCTAGTATCATAACAACAGACCATGATGTGCTCCCAAACAAACCATTACAGGCTTAACACACACTACTCACCCTATGCAGACATCCCCCTGCTGTGGTTCTGCTCCTCTGTTTTGATTACCCTACAGTGCTGCTCCCACGATCCAGCCAAGACTGAAAGTCATCTCCTTGGACCTGCAATGGACAATGAAGCAGCCTTCCTCCAGATACCTCATCTGACTCAAGACTCCAGAGACACATGCTAAGATCCAGAGACACTCGTTGAGTCCCACAGAGGATAGACTTGGGACCTTCCAGCTACAGATGAACTCTTTTGCCAAAGTCAAATGGCTACTGAACTTGGGGGAAGTTACATGATAATAAGAAAAACATGATGTCTAGATTAATCAAGTGTTGTTTAAAATCGATGTTAATACCCTTACAGATTGAACAATCCATGGAACAATTAATTGGTTTAATAATCTCTTGTCTTCCCAACCCCCACCCTCAACCCTCCTTACCCCTCTGGTTTAGTCATGCTACCCCTTCAGCCTGTGTAGTGTTTTCTTTTGATACTTTCACCCCACCCAAAAATTTCACTACAAATGACAGAGTCACTCCAGTGACCCCTCTCTCTCTCTCTCTCTCTCTCTCTCTTTTTTTTTTTTTGGTTTTTTGGTTTTTCGAGACAGGGTTTCTCTGTGTAGCTCTGGCTGTCCTGGAACACACTTTGTAGACCAGGCTGGCCTCGAACTCAGAAATCCTCCTGTCTCTGCCTCCCAAGTGCTGGGATTAAAGGCGTGCGCCACCACCGCCCGGCTCTCTCTCTCTTTTTTTTTTTTATTTATTTTATTTTATTTTTTTAACTTACATTCCAAATCACTTCCCCTTTCCCGTTTCCTCCCTCCCCGAAAGTCCCATAAGCCCCCTTCCCTCCCTCTTTTCTCCATTCAACCCCCTCTCATTACTCTGTCCTGGCGTTCCCCTACATCCAGTCTTTCCAGGACCAGGGATCTCTCCTTCCATCTTTTTAGAAATCTATTGATATGCGGATTGTGTCTAGGGTATTCCGAGATTCTGGGTTAATATCCCCTTATCAGTCACTGCATACCATGTGTGTTCTTTTGTGATTGGGTTACCTCACTAAGGATGATATTTTCAAGTTCTGACCATTTGCCTAGGAATTTCGTGAATTCATTGTTTTTAATTGCAGAGTAGTATTCCATTGTGTAGATATACCACATCTTCTGAATCCATTCCTCCGTTGAGGGACATCTGGGTTCTTTCCAGCTTCTGGCTATTATAAATAAGGCTGCTATGAACATAGTGGAGCATGTGTCCTTATTGCATGCAGGTAAAGTCTCTGGGTATATGCCCAGGAGTGGTATAGCTGGATCTTCCGGGAGTGTCATGCCCAGTTTTCTGAGGAACCGCCAGACTGCTTTCCAGAGTGGTTGTACCAGCCTGCAATCCCACCAGCAGTGGAGGAGTGTTCCTCTTTCTCCACATCCTCGCCAACAACTGCTGTCTCCTGTGTTTTTGATCTCTCTCTTTTAAAAAAGTAAATTGAGAGATATAGGGCCATGAAAGGCAGCCTGGTTCATGGTTGAGCAAAGGCTAGAAACCCCAGTGATCCTGAAGAGACAGACGGCATTTCACTCTGCTCCTGGACACTCCTGTCTCATAGCTACAGCCCCCACAGCCCTCTATAGATTTGTGGCCATCAGTCACTAGCCCCTACAAGTGGTCACATAGCCTCAAGACAGGTCTTCATTTTAATGAGGTACCTAAAGTTCTGGATGACTTAGCCAATAAACTCTCCTTCCCAGACTCTCCTCCCTGCAAAAGGTGTTAATCTCAGGCTCATCCTGAGGAATGGGGTTACTCATCCACTTTCTGTCATGACAATAAATGTCTTAAAACCAAAAAGGAAAAAAGAAAAAGAAAAAGACTATAGTGATAATTATGTCATTGAGTTTTTATGCTGTATTAGCATTTGTGTGTGTGTGTACATGTTGTGTTCATTCAATATTATCTAATGCTTTTTCTTGCATTTTTTGAGGTGAACTACATGGCCTTGTTGTTTTGTTATTAATATGGAATATCACACTTATAGCTTTTGCATAATAAACCAGTCTTGAACTTTTATTTGAAAAAATATTTTCATACTGTATATTCTGATCTGAGCTTTTGACAACGGTGATTGTATATTGACATGGGCTCTTATTTTTAATGTGTCCATTGATATTTATAAATAACTATTTTAACTAATATTTTTTCTTATACTTTCTCCTAAATTTTTATGTTGAAAATCCACTTTGTTTTACAATTTCCCTGTGATACATACTCTGATATATTTATTGAGAAATAATAAAGTGATTATTTTATGTATGCATATATGCTCAATTTTTACTGTTGTAGGTGCCTAATTTAGAATCATTGTATTTACAGAACATATTTTTATACTATTTCTGTTTCTTTAATTTATAGTTTTGTTTTTGTATGTCTTCAAATATCATTTACATTTGAGAATGATGTTAGTTTATTTGGAGAAAAACCATGCTCTGATGTGCAGGATTTTATAGATATCTACTACTTCTAGCTTTCACATTTGTTTAAGGTTTGTATTTTCTTTTTAGCTTACAGTATCAAACTATGTGATAAAATCACAATGAAAAGAGTAAATTTTAAGATATAATCATTTTTCCTTTACTTTTCTCCTTCTTTCCTCTATCATTTCTTTCTCCTTTTCCTCTACTTTTCATTTTTTCAAGAAGCATGCAGTGACAACTTTTTCTGTACTTTAAAATTGGACCAAAACATTCTCATTTTGTGTAATATGTATTCTATATTATGAAACAGAAGAATGAAGATTCAGAATTAAAATGCATGGGATAGATATTTTTGGCTTTAGTAATTATAATTTCTTAAAAGGTAAATAAAAAAAGATATATCATTCAGACTATAAGTGAAAGTTTTCATCTCTGCCACAATTTTGGGAATACTTGATGAAGTAGATGGAGTAATGCTAAAACAGTATAGAATAATTGTAACCAGAGGAACCAGCAAATGTAATAAGACAAAGGCGCTGAAGATGGGATTTGATGAGGCACCATGAAAGGGAAAGATTATCTGGGATTAAGTGGGTCTTCAGTCCAATAAAAATCAATATAAAATTATGCACAAAAGAGTTGTTGTCACACACAAAGAAGACAATTGATAAATGGAGCAGACAGCCTTTTGAAATTGGTGGACTTGAAAATAGGACTGGGGCAATGGCCAAAGTCACCACACAGAGAAAAAGTAGTAGGTATATTTGGCACTTGAGCATTTAGAAGTATGGCTAAAGCTTTGATGGACTGAGTTAGTGTTAGTTTCTGTGTTCTACTACTGTAACATAATACATTTCTGCTCTATGTTGGTGATTTGAAATAATATGTTAAGATAGTCACATTATTCAAATGTCAATAGTAAACAAAGCAATGGTTTTTTTAATAAGGTGATATTTTTAATGATTTTATGATTTGAAGGATTTAGTAAAAAAGGAAGTTTAAATTGTGTTTAGGGACAGGTAGAACAGGACTTTAAAATTATTTTGAATTTTACTTTTAAATTTGAACACGGGTTCAAAAGGAAGTGATGTTTGAGCTTAATTGTAAGGAAATTTGTAAGAAGAGAGAATAATATGTATAAAGTTTTGAAATCATGGGAATTTAATATTGCTCTAGGATATTAAAATATTTAATACCTTTCTGTATGTACCTCCCAATTAGAAAAAATTAAAAGTATGTCTTTTGGTATAGGATAATGTTATGACATAAAACTTGTATATGGAAGTTCCTCTTTCAACATCTATTTCTATTACTTGTATGTGTGAACTATAATTTGTATGTAGATGATTAAGTAGTGTTCCTAAAATGGTAAGGGCTCTTCTTGGAAGCAAAACAAAAGCTATTTGACTTAATTAGAAGTCCTACTGAAGTGGACATGTTAAGAAGGTGTATAATACATTTTTGGGGGTACATAATAAATATAGGAACACATAAAAAGTCAGAATGTTAAGGTATGTAATAATTCACCAGAATTCTATTTGTCTACTATCTTCTATCTATCTATCTATCTATCTATCTATCTATCTATCTATCTATCTATCTATCTATCTATCTATCTATCTATCTGTGTCATCTATCATTTTTCTATCATCTATCATTTATCATCATTTATCTGTCTGTTTATCTATATATCTACTAACTATCCATCATCCTTTTGTCATCTTTTTATGATCTGTCTATTATCTAGGAATCTATTATCTGTGAATCATCTACTGTCTGTATATTTATGCCTATATAATCCTCAGTGCATTTGGTCCATTTAGTGTCTAATTTGAAGATGAAGTTAGTTGTTCTATTATGTTTTCAGTACATATTCAGATGTGCTTTTACTTTCAATACAGTTATACCTTGATAAATTGATCATAATTTAAAAATATTGGAGGTTCCAACTTCATTTAATATACTTGATCAAGAACCTGAGTGACAGGATTTTCCCTGTCAATTACATTAAAATATTAGTGTAGCAGGAGGCCTGTGATTGGACAGAGAAAGGGGAGGCAGGGCTAAGAGTTGCAGAGACACAGAGATTCTGGGGAGAAAGTGTAAGAGCCAAGGTGGGATGGTCAGGAAGAAGTGCCAGATGTTTTAATAGCCACATGTAGTTATGGCATCATAAAGGATAGAATAGTTGGGATAATTTGTCTAATCTAGGTGGGCAGCTTTTATCTTTATCAATTGGTTCTGAAATTATTGTACTGGCATCTTGCAAAGTGAGAATTTATTGATAAATAAATCTGATTGGTTTATTAAAAGCTTCTAGAGTTTTTTTTCTACTGGGTAAATGGGTGTTGTAGTGGCTGACCATGGGGTGGACGATCATTGCGTGGGGCTGGTGAGAAGCAAAGGAAACTTGGGAGCTCTGGCCCTGCAGGAGAGCCAACAGACCGAACTGGGGTGGAGAGTTGCTGGCAGCAGTTCAGGAACCCTGCAGTTGTTTTTTAATATTTCCCACAACAAACCGCACAGCCTAGAATCACAGTGCACTGCAAAGTACGAGGGATTTCCCTGCTGATTATGTGTGGCTGACTGGAAGCTGTGCCTCCCTGCTATTGCTGCTCAATATCCTGAAAGAGTTTTGTATTGTTCAAACTTGCCTAGAAAACTAGCATCATTTAACTTCGAAATACGCTTTATAATAAATATGTAGCAATTTGTAACATTCTAAAAAATTAATCAATTAGAGACTATTTTCAGCTTTCACATATCAAATTCTACATGAATAACATATATGTGAATAATTAATATATTATAAGGTATTCTTATATCCCAGATACTAACTTAAAAACATGATATTGATTATTTCAAACAGTACAGGTTTTAACCCCCCCCATGGCAATGAAATAAATAATAACCTTAATTTCTAATTAATATAAGGAGAACTATCTAAATTTCTCTTTCTAACTGAAGAAAGAAGACATAAAGGTAAATTTTTGAAATTTTCATAATTGCAATCTTGGAGTGGCAAAAGTATAGTAAACATGGTCTAAAATATATGATGATGTTTTATCTTGAAGGCATATTAGAATAGTAGATATATATGAAGCACCGATACTGCCTAAGAAGACAGAATCACAAATTATCTAGAGCTAAATTGATAAGAGTAGTTAATATTTCAGAGCTACAAGCACAAAGCACAATCAGATATTGGTAAAAGTAAATGATCTACTGAGATTTCAAGACTCTTTTCATATATAGAGCATGTTATAGGCAGAATTCATTTCACCATATCTTTCCATTTATTATCATTGAATTTGTAACAAAGATTTCTGAAGCCTGGCATATGTTCCTTGAATAATCACTTCAAGTAGGAAAAGCAACAGAGAGACAGAAAGAGGAATGTGGATAAGACCTTAGAACCTTCTTCCCTTAAATCATATCAGATGAAAAACTGAACACTAAGAGGTACTATCCAATCCATCATCTATTGTCCACTGCATTTTCTTCAATGGGACTATGATTTAGATGATATATATGTTCATCCACTAGTAATGTTTGCTAATTTTAACCTATTATCAAACTAAGTTCTTTTTTCCATCACAAAGCTGAAAGGAATGCTTACATCTTCTTTTTGTTGATTGGAAGTATACATTGAGCATGGTGCATTAATTTAGTAGTGATAGTTGGTTTCCATTCAGTACACATATTTCTGCCTTCTAGATGTGTTATGTACTACACTAATTTATGTGATGCAATGTCATATCACTATGCAGAAATATTTTTATTAGATATATTCTTTATTTACATTTCAAATGATTTCCCTCTTACTGGTTCCCCGTCCCCAAAAGTCCCATACACTCTCTTCCCTCCCCCTGCTCCCCAACCAACCCACTTCTGCCTCCCCTTCCTGATATTCCCATACACTGTCACATTGAGTCCTTCCAGGACCAGGCGCCTCTCCTTCCTTCTTCTTGGGTATCATTTGATATGTGAATTGTTCCTTGGGTATTCCAAACTTCTGGGCTAATATCTGCTTATCAGTGAGTACATATTATGTGTGATCTTTTGTGAATGGGTCACCTTACTCAGGATTATGCTCAAGATCAAACTTAGATTTTTGTTTTCACAATTTTCTGTTAGTGATGGTTACCTTCCATTTCATAGTCAACTTGCATCTCTTTTCAGAATTTTTGAATTCTGTCACAATTAGAGGAAGATGTTAGTTTGATTTTCCTTAGAGTCAAAAGCTACTTCTGCAGTAAGACTTCCTAAAAATATGCTTAGTGTGCAAAATATCACTTTCAGGATTTTTCTAAATTGGAAGAGAAACATTCTCAGCTCATCGTTCTCATCTTACAAGCATTCCACTGCAGTTAAAATAACTGAGGCTAGTACTAACTTCTTATCATAATCCCTGTACAAGTCTGTCAACATCACAGTTGCCATGAACCCATGTGCTTAACTTCTTACCTAATTTGCTTTCCTAATTAACTCTAAGTAAGAAAGCTAAGTCATTGTGATATAACTATGTTCCAGGGATCATCACCTCCCCACTAATGTTGGTGTCCTACTATCGACTGGGACAGGCAAAGACTAATCTTGGCATTCCAATATAAGACCATGTTTATAAATTCATTTCCCCTGAAACCAAAACTAGAGCTTTGGGACTACAAAAACGATTAGTTCTTATACACTATTTCATCATTAGGTAGTATAACTTTGTAGAGCAAAAAAGGGAGATAGAAAAGTAAGCTACATGAGGAAGTACAAGCATTAATTTCCAAGCTAGTGACTTGATGTGTATTGTGGCTGGTATGTAGAATCACTCCCATAGGTCCATGTTGTGTATTTCATCTTTAGGTAGTGGAGGTGTTTTGGAATTTTGTAAAATCGTTAGGCTGAGGAGAATTAAAGAAGAAACTGAGTCACTGTGGTCAGGTTATGAGGGTTGGTTGTTTCCATTTTCCATACTTACTCTTTTGTATGACTTTAGGCTTCTTTTCTCACGTCTTCCTACTATAATTGACTTCCCACTTCTTAATTTTGAAATCAAAATAAACAGTGCCTAAGTTTCTGTCTGTCAAGTACTAGTAACAGTAATGAGAACTAATATAGTGAGAAAATTGTTCATGTTAGAAAAAAATGTCCCAACAGCCTTATAATAGTATTTTTAGATAGCCCTGTGGAAAAGCCAGTGAAGCAAAAGGCTGTCACGCTTATCTTCAGACCAAGTCCTCCCACACAGGGCATTTCACATTTCAACACTCTTCATTTGACACAGCTGGTAGTTGAGAAGTGCCCCACAGCACTCTCAACATGGAAGCTGCATAGACCTGGCAATCCGTTAGGTGCTGTTTTTCTGGGAATCTAAGAAAACTATCACTTACAAATTTTGCTGGAGGGTAAGCTCCAACAAGACACAGGAAAAGTTGCAAGGATTGACGTCATAAAATGACTTACATGAGTATGTATACAATCAATATTAAATATTTGTGAACTTTTGATGTTATAACTCAAAACTGATTCATCTTTTGCATTCTCTTTCTCAGTGAATGTTACACTTCTTGATTTATCCCTGTGTACTAGTCAGAAGCGTAGGCACTTTTGTGAATTGATCCATCTCCCCAGAATTCAAGGTGTCCCTATGCAAGTTACTTTTGATGATTGCTTTTTAAAGATTTACTCTCTTCTCTTAGCATCTTTTTTCATCCTCCTCCCTGTAAGCCCCTTAATCATTGTCATCTCCAGTTCATTTCACTATGGTAGTTGTCAGTCTTTTTCATTTCACTGCACATTTACCCCCACCTGATAGCTAGAGCAATCAGTGGGGAAATAGACTCTGATTTTCTCTTGTTTAAAGTCACCAATATGTTTCTACATGAGTCCTTTTATCTAGACATCATTGCTGCTTCCTTTTTTACTGGGTAAGTCAAACCAACTAGAATTCTATTTTTTTCCATGTAATTACATTTTGTGTAGAACATTGGTGTGTACATTTGTCTCATAATTTCACATTAATTTTCTACTTTTCATTTTATTTTGACTCCCCTCCAAAAACTATCCCTACTTTCTTTGATGAATCAATGATTCTTAAATGACAAGCAGTGATTTGATAATATATACTGCCATACTAGCTACTCTTTTTAACATTTTGAGAAAACCTTGTCAGCACTTGCTTTGTTTTCTTCAAACTTTGATGCAGGTACCTGAAGTTAAGAACTCCTTCTTGCCCACTGATAATATCCTATCACAATGTCAAGGCTTTAGCAATTCCTACTTGCTTGTTGCATGAAGGAATACATGCAAATTGTGAAAGATTTCACATGGTGGTGTTATAATGTAGAATGTGAACAAAACACTTTCTGTAGTAAAACCCTGATAAGTGAGGAATCAAGAGGACAAAGACAGAGGGCTGTTGAATCTATGAAAGACAAAATATTTTGGCAAAAGAACCACACAAAGATTGAATTCTGATGCTTCCTTAATGAAAAGGGTTGGAATTGAAAACATTTTCCATATCTTAGCTTTGCTCACTTTCCATCTGAATAAAAAGGTAGGACACAGAGGATGGAAAAGAACCCATAAATAACCCTACAAGGATGAGATCCTGGTGCTGTATTCCACTATAGACTTAAAGTTCCCTCAAACTTGAATCTTTATTTCCTTTCACCATTGAACTTTGTTTACCCACTACACAATTCATCAGGATATTAATGTACTTAATAAAAATACATTGTACAGAGAACAAATATTGTTGCAAATTCTGCCAGTATTTGCATGTTTTATTTCCCTTACTTGTTTAAGAAGTTGATCTACATGGCTCCTCCAAGTATATCTTAATTGGTTATCTGAGGTAACATTTCATCCCTCTGGCTTTATGATTTGATCTAATTCTTTTTTGAATGAATATTCTGTTTGATATATAACACTTGATCTATGCTTTGCAAAATAATTTTAACATAGAATACTTTTGGCTAAAATGTGGCCTTATGTTACTAGTTGATCAAAAGCTTTGGACTTACAAAGAACTATTTATCTGTAATACATTCTTGAATATATTACCAAAACTTTCAGTTCAGTGGTCAGGAATAAAAGTATAAAGACAGAGCACCACACAAAGATATGATGAAAAGACTGCAAGCTCATATGATAAAGATGTAATATTTTCATCATGGGTTTATATTTTCTTCTTCTGTTTCCCCCATTCTTCACTTCCAAAAAAAGTTTTATCAAAGTTGAGAATCTGTCATTCTTTAGAGGAACTTCTATGGAAATATCAAAACAACTGAATTTATAACAATTGACAGGATATATTAGTGCTTGCATTTCAAAGTGCCTTTTACATGGAGGGATAGCTGGATATATTGGCAAGCTTCTTAAGAGAACCCCGTTCATTCTCCTGAATGCCGGAAGTGTAGTGTGCTTGCACAGTGCACTTAAACCCAAATATCAAATCCATAATCTTCATATTCTAAATGAATGAAGAATCTCCTTATTCTTTGTACCTGTACATCAGTCATGCATAGAAAGAAATAAGAGAAATGATACCCATCACGATAGCCACAAACAATATAAAGTATCTTGGTGTGACTCTAACCGAACAAGTGAAAGATTTGTATGATAAGAACTTCAAGTCTCTGAAGAAAGAAAGTGAAGAAGACCTCAGAAGATGGAAAAATCTGCCATGCCCATGGATTGGCAGGATTAATATAGTGAAAACGACCATTTTGCCAAAAGCAATATACAAATTCAATGCAATCCCCATCAAAATCCCAACTCACTTCTTCATAGAGTTAAAAAGAGCAATTCAAAAATTCATCTGGAATAACAGAAAACCCAGGATAGCTAAAACTATTCTTAAGAGTAAAAGAACTTCTGGGGGAATCAGTATCCCAGACCTCAAGCTGTACTACAGAGCAATAGTGTTAAAAACTGCATGGTATTGGTACAGTGACAGGCAGAAGACCCAGAAAGGAATCCACACTCCTATGGTCACTTGATCTTTGACAAAGGAGTGAAAACCATCCAGTGGAAAAAAGATAGCCTTTTCAACAAATGGTGCTGACTCAACTGGAGGTCAACATGCAGAAGAATGCAAATTGACCCATTCTTCTCTCCTTGCACTAAGCTCAATTCCAAGTGGATCAAGGACCTCCACATAAAACCAGACACACTGAAACTAATAGAAAGGAAACTAGGGAAGAACCTTGAACATATGGGCACAGGGGAGAATTTCCTGAACAGAACTCCAATAGCGTATGCTCCAAGATCAAGAATTGACAAATGGGACCTCATAAAATTACAAAGTTTCTGTAAGGCAAAAGGCATTGTCAAAAGGACAAAGCGGCAACCAACCAACTGGGAAATGATCTTTATCAACCCTACATCCGACAGAGGGCTAATATCCAATATATACAAAGAACTCAAGAAGTTAGACTCCAGAGAGCCAAATAACCCTATTAAAAAATGGGGTACAGAGCTAAACAAAGAGTTCTCACCTGAAGAATATCTAATGGCTGAGAAGCACCTAAAGAAATGTTCAACATCCTTAGTCTTTAGGGAAATGCAAATCAAAACAACCCTGAGAATTCACCTCACACCAGTCAGAACGACTAAGATCAAAAACACAGGAGACAGCAGTTGTTGGCGAAGATGTGGAGAAAGAGGAACACTCCTCCACTGCTGGTGGGATTGCAAGCTGGTACAACCACTCTGGAAAGCTGTCTGGCAGTTCCTCAGAAAACTGGGCATGACACTCCCGGAGGATCCTGCTATACCACTCCTGGGCATATACCCAGAGGCTTCCCCTGCATGCAATAAGGACACATGCTCCACTATGTTCATAGCAGCCTTATTTATAATAGCCAGAAGCTGGAAAGAACCCAGATGTCCCTCAAGGGAGGAATGGATTCAGAAGATGTGGTATATTTACACAGTGGAATATTACTCTGCAATTAAAAACAATGAATTCACGAAATTCCTAGGCAAATGGTCAGAACTGGAAAATATCATCCTTAGTGAGGTAATCCAATCACAAAAGAACACAGATGGTATGCAGGCACTGATAAGTGGATATTAACCCAGAATCTCGGAATACCCAAGACGCAATTTACATATCAATAGATTTCCAAGAAGATGGAAAGAGAGACCCCTGGTCCTGGAAAGATTGGATGTAGGGGAATACCAGGACAGAGAAGCAAGAGGGGGTTGAATGGGGAACAGAGGGAGGGAAGGGGCTTATGGGACTTTTGGGAGGGAGGAAACCGGAAAGGGGAAATAATTTGCAATGTAAATAAAAAATATAGAAAAAAAAAAGTAAAAAAAATAAAAGAAAAAAAAAGAAGAACCTCCATGTTTCGTATCAATGTTTGTGAATTGGAAAAGAGGGTACAAAAAGGGAGAATTAGACAACCAAATGACTTCAGATAAAGGGCTGAAATGTAAGATGTAGACTCTAGGATCATTAAAAGCTGTGGAATATACAATAAGCTATTCTTTAAACTATCCCATGA
This sequence comes from Tokudaia tokunoshimensis, assembly GCA_036184795.1. NCBI lineage: Eukaryota > Metazoa > Chordata > Mammalia > Rodentia > Muridae > Tokudaia > Tokudaia tokunoshimensis. Next base: position 48,248,052 of record BTHU01000014.1, on the reverse strand, counting down.
TAGTTATTATTATGATTTAGTTCAAAATGAAGGCTCAATATATGGGCAACTTGACTGTCCTTTCATCTTCAGAAGTATTTCTCAGTGGACACCAGTATTTCTTTAAAGTAGATTTGTCTTGTCCTAGGTTATAAAATTAGTTTTCAAATTCAGGAGTAGACTTTCACCTTCCTTTAAATTTCTTTTAGTTTTTGAAATTATGATCCATTCACATCCCTTTCCTCTTTATTTTCTTCCTCCAAACTTTTTCAAATAACTCTCCTTTCTGTCTCTCAAATACATGGCCTTTTTTCAATAATTGTTGTTAAATGAATATTTAATGAAATATGCAGATCCTTATGGTTTTCCCTAATTATTAATAAAACTTGTTCTGTCTATATTATTTTACTTGTATGTCTAATTTTTTGGTCCGACCCTTTGGTAATGGAGAACCAGTTGCTGTTCTTTTGCTGGGGTAGGAGGACTATTCTAAACAACTTGTAGATTTTTGTCATTGTAGTCAGAATGGCATAGATCAACAAAATGACCAACAAAAAATGCTAGAGTGTGTGCATAGAAAATGGAATCTTCATTCACTGTTTCTCGATTACAAATTGGTATTGCTCAGGAAATCAATGTGTAACATTTTTAGACCACAAAAATATAAATCTAAAATATGACTTAACTCCTTGGCACATATCCACAGGACCCAATATCCTACTTCAACAGATACTTGCTCAGTCAAACCTGTTGTACCTTTATGCACAATGGCTAAGAAACGGAAACAACCTAACTGTTCTGAAGTCTGTGAATGGATAGAGGCTTTCAGTTTAATGAACATTTGTCAAGGTGCTGTGAACAAATATTAAACATAACTGGATGTTTATGTTAGGCTATGGAGTCTTTCTCTTGGGACCTTTGAGAGATTAGGTTGGGTCAAGGGTCAACAGTGAATAAAGCTTATGGGAAGTGTTTGAACTCCTTTTTATAAAATCTTTTATAATTTCTTATGTCTGTGTCCTATGTACATGATCACGGGATGCTCATTCTTTAACTCTTGTGCAGAAGTAAGATCAGAGCTTTAAGGAGAAAAAGTAAGGAAAATCTCTCTGGATACCTGGGTGCAGAAAAAAAATAATACTAAGGGGGAAAAATAAGAGTAATGCTGACAGGAAGGGGAAGTAGATTTTCCTGAATTCCTCAGTCATTCTGATTGATCACTTGGATATAATGAACAGTTAAGCCACCTAAAAAGTTCTGTCTGGGTAAGTCCTAAAGGCAGAAATGGCCTGCTTCATTAAATGCAACACAATGCTCTCTGACTAGTGTGTCAAAATAGAAAAGTAATTGCTAGCCTTATTATCTTAAGCTGCATATGCTGTGACCTGAAAGTCAGTTTGTAACAAGAACTGGTTCCTTAACGGGGTGAGCATAATTTCCTGAAAAATTAACACATACCAAGTGAATAAATTACCACCAAAAGATAAATATGATTTATTTTTAAATAATGGATTTTTTTAAAGGGCTAAATAGAATTTATTATGTGAGAAGCTGGGTTGATCTACCCTGGATAAGCTTCTTATTCCAGTCTCAATATCTTGCCCCTGAAAAATTTTTGCAGGGACAATGAATGTATAAAAATGTACCAGATAATCTATCTAAAAATAATTCAGAATTATGTATAATTTTCACAATTAAAAGAACATTTATTGAATATAAAGCATACTTATTATAGTAAGACCTTGTTGAAAGTCATGTATCATCTGTAATGCATATATCAAAAGCAGTATATGTTTAGAGAGCATTTAAGTGATAAATGTTCCGCTGAGTTTAATTCCTTCAGGGATAAGGGAAAATCACCTTTATTATCAATTATCTGACATTTTTAGGAAGAAAATCATGTTCTAATGAAAATAACTGTTACTGTTGGTAAACTTGCTCTCTCAATGTACTTAATTGTTCTGAATTTTGTGTACTGCCATATGATTATATTTCATACATATCTACCATTTGATAACTCCAGAAGTCTGTCAGACTTTTACTATTTTGATAGAATTGGTAAATAGACCACAAATCATCAGTTGCTAAACACCTACAAAGATATATTTGCAACACATATTATTAGATGGTTGCCAATTTATGAATCAAAACATTTACACTTCCTCAATAAGGTTAATGTAAAAAAAAGGCAAGAGCAAACATCTGACATGGTACACTACTCCAGGCTTTAAGCAATGTCATGACAATAACTTTAATTAAAGCAGCCATCACTTTGACCCGATTAGACAGAGAAGAGTGGTACTGTTCCTCTTTGCCTACGTTAGGGTGGTAAGCTGCTCATGATCCATAATACCTTTTGACAGCCTCCTTAATTATAACCTAGCTGAATGCATTTTCTTAGAGTGGAATTTTTTTTTAAACAAAAGAAGAGGAAATTGTAGTGAAAGCTGTCAGAATATTTCTGAATATTGCTAATGACTGCATCTAATAACTCAGAAATCTTAACTTTCTTGAGATTTTCCTGTAGTTTTGCAATATGCTGAGCATGTTTCCACAGTTGCATCAGAGCTTTTGCCTAAGAACGCCTGACTAATCTATGTAGGTCAAAGTAATGGCCAATTTTCACCCAAGAGTATTGTTTCTGGTTAATGTTTCTTGACTTGGTAAAATGAAAACCAAAGCCACTCCTCTCCAAGATCAGGAGTTTAGAATTCTTGCATTGTGTTTTTGATATGGTGGTACCAATATATTTTGTATATTTTGTAGTCTGAAACACTTATGAGCTTTATGCCACATAGTGTGATTTCTATTGTGTTATTTTACTGTATATCATCTCCAGGTTATGTATACTGTACAGAATTTTGCAACCAGTCCTAATTTTTAATATATACATATTCAATACAATGCTATATCACAAGTAGTATCATATATAATAATGAGAATATTTTAAACTGCTGATTGCATTCCAGGTAAGTATGTATACTGATGTTTTGATCACAATTTTCCTTCCTGACCAAGGCTTTCTAAACACATGTTGGATTTGTGTGAAGCTGAAAACACTGACAAGTCCAAGTTCCAAGTCTTGTCTAAGCTGTCAACTGAAGGAGTTAGAAATATTCTTTCTCTCAATTATGAAAGTTTTCTATATAGCTGTAGGTCATAGAACAAATCTTTAGTAGTTTTAGTTCATTTATTATGTTTTCATTAACCATCAATATAAAAGACGAGTCAGAATGCATATCATTTAATATGACTCTTCATGAGTCTAGCTTCCCAAGACATTACCTAAGGGAAGCAGACTACAAATCAATGAACTGAATCCATGGACTGTTATGATCATGTCTCATGCCTAATCTTGTGGGACATGAAAATTTTCTTTTCTTTCCAAATTATATTAAGAAAATAAACCTGAGCAGTCATTTAGAAAGTGTAAAGGGCCTATTCTATCTTTGTAGCTTGTCTTGCAGTAATAGAATACCTTAGAAATTTAATTTAAGGAATGAAGGGTTTATTTTGTCTTACAATTTGAGAGTATAGTCCATCACCAGATGATCGGGTTCTGTTTTTATCCATGGTCAGGAAGTAGATAGAGAATTGTTATAATGAAGCCATTATGTTGTACAATTAATAATGGTGGTAAGAAGAAATTTCCAAGGAGTTTCAAAGTTCTAAAATTTATAATGTAATTAAAATGCTATGATAATGAGTTTTGCTCAACACACCCAAGTGAATCTATACAGCTAACCAATAGCCTTGGCTAGTTTGTTATTTAAGTAATGGCATTATTGTTGTTTTTGTTGTCGTTGTTGTTATCATGAAATAGGGTTTCACTATTTGCCCTGACTGAGCTGGAAATCAATCTGTTGACAAAGTTGACCTTGAATTCTAAGATACACCTGCCTCTGTCTCTAGGGTGCTGGAATTAAATGTATGTGCCCAACTGTCTCGCCTAATAATATCTTTGTAATACGCAGAAGTTTAAGATGTTCTTCCATACTTCTTAGCCCAAAATACAGATTATAAATTATATTCAGCACTCTGAATAATATAGAATTTTCTCTGGTGGCTAGATTAAGTTCCATGGCAGCATGTCTTTAGTAAATAGTTATTTGGCAGTGACATATATGTTAAACATAGGAGTCCCTCAGTATACTTTGGAAAGTCATAAAATTCTGGGTGATAGTCAAACTGTGGTAGCAGTAGGGAAAGCATCAATTAATCATCCAAGAGGAGCAGACAGGAAAGAAGAAACCAAAACCGCAAACCCAAAAACCAAAACCAACCAACGGAACAAACAAACTAACAAACAAAAAAATGTAAAGAATCAACCTACCATCCAACCAACCAAAACAACCAAACAACAACAAAACACCAAAATAAACCCTCGCAAAACAAAACTAAAAGCAAAACAAAACAACCACCAAAAAAAAAAAAAAAAAAAAAAAACAGTAAAAAGCAGTAGCATTTCATTGGACCTCCTTATATTAGGACCCATTGATTTGACACATCTAACTATTGCAATCATGTCACATGAATAGACAGTAATAATGCTAACTGCTAATTTATATTTAAGGTCACTTAGAGAATGGAAATTTTCCCCAAATTTCAAAACAAAATTCTTTTTTAAAAAATGTTTTTATGCAGGAGAGGCTGCCCCCTGCATGCAATAAGGACACATGTACCACTATGTTCATAGCAGCGTTATTTATAATAGCCAGAAGATGGAAAGAACCCAGATGACCCTCAACGGAGGAATGGATTCAGAAGATGTGGTATATCTACACAATGGAATACTACTCTGCAATTAAAAACAATGAATTCCAGAAATTCCTAGGCAAATGGTCAGAACTGAAAAATATCATCCTTAGTGAGGTAACCCAATCACAAAAGAACACACATGGTATGCAGTCACTGATAAGGGGATATTAACCCAGAATCTCTGAATACCCAAGACACAATTCACATATCAATAGATTTCCAAGAAGATGGAAGGAGAGACCCCTGGTCCTGGAAAGACTGGATGTAGGGGAATGCAAGGACAGAGAAGTGAGAGGGGGTTGAATGGGGAACAGAGGGAGGGAAGGGGGCTTATGGGAATTTCAGGGAGGGAGGAAACGGGAAAGGGGAAATCATTTGGAATGTAAATAGAAAAACTTAGAAAATAAAAAAAAAAAGAAAGAAAAAATGTTTTTAATGGAATTCAAACAATTCCAACAGCCTTTTCCAAGTCAAACATTCAATTAGAGTATAATGTACAATGCTTACTATTTAGACACAGGCTGGAGAATGAGAGCAGGAAAATAATAAAGTTCTTTTCTATACTTATATCATTGTAAGAGCATGACATTTTGTCTATACATAAAAACTGTAAATCATGGAAATTCATGACAAACTTCAGCTTTGAACCTGAACTTACTTGTTTTAGGCATCATAAGTGATTGTTTTCTGGCTTAAGAGCACAAGCAATTCAAAGTGTACCTCCTACTGGGTGTCCAGAACCAAAGCTATGTGAAGTTATACAATGTAACATGCTTAAGTGTCTCAAGAAACACCATATATATATATATATATATATATATATATATATATATATATGTATGTATATATATATATATATACATATGATTTTGAATTAATTTTTAGTTGTTACATCTTGAGAAACCCTTTAATGTTGACAAACTTTTGTGACTATCATACTGGGTTGTGTAATAACATATGGGTCAATGACTTCCTGTTTAAGAAGTTAGGTCAGGGTGGGACAGATGATTCAGTGGGTAAAATAACTTTTCACCAAAGCACATGACCTGAGTTTGGATACCATCAACCCAGGTAAAGATGGATGTAAAGCGCACATAAACTGATTATGCAATAGCAAGTAATGAGCCCTGAAAACATACATATAGGAAACACTATACAGACAGGACATATTATATTTAGGGAAATATATGTATTTACCTATACAAATATACATTTAACAACAATCAAAAAACAGGTTGTGATTCTGTCTTTTGTAATTACCATATTATAAGTATATATTTGAAGAATTTATTATAGGGTTTTCATGTTAGTAGGAAAAAAGTTATTTAAAATAGTGCTGAAGGACATTTGTATTGACGCTAGCATGCTGTGAATTTTCAAAAAAAATAAATGCTAATAACAAGTCTAAAAGCAATTAGAGAATTTCACAGGAGAAGTGTAGGAGATATTTGTGTTAAATTTTTATTTAAAATATATTTCTTACTTTTAATTGACAAAGCACAATTACAATTTGAGATACACTGTGGTGTTTTGACATGTATGTACAGTGTGTAATAATTAAATCAAGATAATTAACATGGTTATCACCTTATTTGCTAACCAGATATTTTTTGTTAAAATTTTGAATTTACTTTTATTTACTTTACAATATCTAACATATTATCATTGATTATAGTCACCCTTTCAGGAGTGAATCTTAATCTTATTTCTTGGTTCTTTCTGAAACTTTGTACAGCTTCTTAGCATAACAACCTCTCAGTTTTCAGGCTCTTATAGAATTCTATTGTCCACTTCCATGATGTCTTGAGATAACACATGTGATTAAGAACACCACATGTGTAGCTTTCTGTATATGATGTATTACTTAGAAAAGAAATGTTCTTCATGTTCACCAATGAAGCAACAAAGAACAGATTTATTTCTTTCCAGGATGGAAGATAATATCATATTTCCACATCTTTTATGTCAATTTATTCACTCCCTGTTTTCCCTAATATTTTCTACTTCTTTCCCTGCTTAAACTTGTCAATTCTAGCCTTCTGCTTTACTACTTTTGTTTTTTACATGGAATATGCTTTTCCTATGAACTATGGTAATATACAAGAGAAAACAAAAACCATATTCACTTTGAGCCTGAATTGCTTACACTATTGTACTATTTTTTCCAATACCAAATGGTCAGATGGGTGGCTAGATTGCTGTTGTCTTTCCAGTTCATTCTGGAATATCTTAAACTTTTCATTACAGATGCCATTTGTTTCATTGTTTAGATTTGGTTGCTGGTATTTGTGCGGAGGTTGGTGAAGGTTGGTAATTTTAGGGGAATTACTTCCCTGTTCTTTTGTTTTGTTTATAGTTTGTCATTAATATATAAAATTTTTGTGTGTTAATTTTGTATTTTAATACCTTAGGGTCTAAGTTGGTTTCTACCATCCATGAAACTGTACATTGATCTTTGGGGGAAAACACTAATGTTAGTCATTGAATTCTTCCATCTTATACTGGATCCTTTGGTTGTTTTTCTTAATAATTCTCTTGGTTGCTGGCTCTTAAGTTACCTGGCATAAGGAGATGCAGGAGTGGACTATCGATGATCCTTCCCAACATTTACAAAATGTTTTCCTTTCACAGATGCTACAATGCTAAACTCATGGGTGTTGTATAGATCAAGAGGAGCATCTGAATGATATGCAAACATACCACCTAAAGGAGTAAACAGAAATCACTTCACACAGGGTGCAAGGACATTTTCAACAACTGTAATACTATTCAGCTGTGGATCCTGGAAGCTACATAACCAACATGTCAGCAATAATGTACCTCCTAGAGTTACAGTGCCATGCCTGTAATGGATGAAAATAACTGCTTGCTTGATGGGATTTAAGGCTGGTTCCAGAGGTGGGAATTTATATCTGGTAGTGTAAGCCCAGTCAAAAGTAGAAGACTGAGGAGGTCATAGGGTCTCATAAAAAATAAACTGAAACCCAAAATGACTGTTTTGCCAAATGGACATGATGTGCCAGCCAAATTTTCCTTTAAATATTTACTTTCATGCCAGTATATTATTTCTACAGTCACACTTTTATAAAGAGACTTCTTGACTGCCTTGAATGTCAAAGGACTGAAAAAATATTTGAATATTATGTAATCAGCATTGAATGGTATATATATATATATATATATATATATATATATATATATATATATATATATATCCTCCTCTTAGGGATATCACAGAAAAGGGACAGGGAATAGGAGAGGGAGGGAAATGATGTAAGTTCAAAAGAAAGGACTAGAGTGTTGAGAATGCTATTCTACAACATAACTTGCCTATTGCTGATTTGAACCTGAAGCAGCTGATTGTGCCTGCATGAGACCTGTATAGTATTGGACCCAGCAATTTTCTGGCATAGAGTAGGAAGTTTCTCATGAAGTCTTGCGGATCCCAGATGATCTATAATATCTCTTGTTAGTTAACAGTTTGAGGGTGAGGGTTCTTCAATGATATAGATTCTCATAAACTGTTCATAAGTTATCCTGATTAAACTCATTAGTTCATTAAACTGCACTAGGGAAGAATCACCTATTTGTTTCTATCATTGATTCCCTATCTGGGTTGAGTAGATATTTATTAAAATCTTTAAATATTTTCAGAAGGAGTTCACTCAACAAAGACTTTTACCACTGTTTTTATAACAAAATAAAAAAAATGAAACAAACCAAAACAAAAGATAAGAAACAATGACCAGTATTTTGGACCCACACAACAAAGCATAGAGAGACCATTGATAGCACATAGTGCCTTTTTACACATATATTTTTAGGGCAGTAGGAGAATTTTTACCAAGAAATCAATATTTAGAAGTTGTATAGATCTTTGTATCTGAGTGACAGGTGCCAGTAAATACATAGAACAATGGCAAATATAATCATGACAAGAAAGGAATGAGTTATTTTCTTTTTGTACTGGGAATTGCACACAATAAAATTCAGGAAGACAGATCAGTAGATGGAATAAGTGTTCCCCAAAGTCTTAACATACTGTCCAAGCAATACCCAAACACATCTGTCCTAAGTAAAGTATTTGAAGTGGCAGGATTATTTCTAATGTGTGGTTTCTTTGTTTCCAAAAATGTCTGTCAGGCTGGAATTTGGGATATACATGATGGAGTTGGCTCCATTTTATGTCATTTTAGTTTTTTCCTTCTGGCAAATAAGACTGAGTTTTACAAAGTCTCGGATTGTATCATCTTTTAATAAATGTACTGTGGATGTTGCTTAAAACCCAAATGAATACTGAAAGAGAAAAGGAAGTAGTCCAAGAAAATCAACTAAAATGCAGGCCTTTAGTAAATATTAAAAAAATACAGGGAAAAATGATTAACCTAGATAGTTACAATATCTCCACACCATAATATGCTCTTTAATAAATGTTCACTATAGAAGAACTGGGTGACATGTAGATGAGACATGTAAGTCTAGAAATATGGTATGTAAATGTCCTCCATGATTTTTATCGAAATACTGAAGGACATTTGTAATAAAAATATACAAGATGTCTTTTGAAGTTGAGATTAATATTCAGACCTATTTTCTTGTGTTTATTAAATATAAATTTGATTGAATATTTGAACTCTTAACTCTTTGAAAGTATTTGTGTATCAAGAATATTTTGTGTGTACAAAGAATTTACTGAAAACTTAGTATATATCCAATTCTGTGCCAGGAACCATGTACTTGGAGACTAATAGTGTGTGACTCCTTTCCCTGATCTCTCTGATACAATGTTAGAGACAGACCTGTAAAGAGAAAGTTCCACCTGGACTGCAAGAACCCACTGAATCAGGAAGCAGTGCATTGTAGGCTTTGCATTATGAATAATAGCTATGATAAGGATCAGACAAAACTCGATTTGTTTTAGCATCACAAAACAAGACATACCCTTCCTAAGCATCTCAGAATGAAAACTTCATGAATTATAAATTCAATCTCTTTATTATTGTATGTTGACTGATTGAATATCTATGCAATTGATATGTTTCCAGAAAAAGAACTCAAAGTCTTTATATTTTATTTAAAATAGTACTGCAAGTGCCCTGCACATAGCAAGTAGGCATACATGGTGTAATTTTAAACAAGCATTAGGTGTTTGGTCAATATCAATATGTTTTCATATGTATTGTATGAAGTACTAAGTTATATAACAGAAGTAAATCTTGTAATCAGACAGCTATATCTTATGGATTTTGAATGAATTGCTCACGTTTCTGTGTATTTGAACATGAAGGCACTAATGCCTCCATAGGTCCTCTATACATCTCAGATGGGATAATAAATTAGAAAGTTCAGAAATTGCCCCAAAGTAAAATTGTTCTGGAATACAGAGGAGTTCTGTTTTTGCCAGGCCTGGCCCTCCTTCAGCAAACTACTTAATGCAAAAGTCCTGCACAAATAACAAATTGCAGAGTGTGTGGAGAAGTCACTGTTTAAAAGTACCAGCTCATGAGCCCAAGATAAAAGCACCACAAAATGCAAATCTTTATAATAATATAGTCTTCTCAACTAGGTTGTCAGTCAGTATCTTAGAGTAAAAGCAAAAATTTTGAAGTGTGGTATTTACCCGCAGGTGCAATGAGGAATAATCTTTTGGTAATTACTAAGTGACAGTTTACAATAGTTAGTTGTAAGATGCCTCAGTTATCCCAACTGCAACATCTCTAGTTTCAAAAAAAAAAATTAGAATTGATTTAAAAAAATATACAAGTAAGCTTTTACCTCCTGCTTACTATTGAATGCTGAGCTTAAAAATACACCCAAATGTGAGAAATAGAACAGAATGAATTTTGAATGTGTGTGTGTGTGTGTGTGTGTTTTCTTGGAAGTCTCATCTCCAGAAGGCTGTGTTTCCAGGAATGGCCTCCCACTGTCAGCTCATCTGGGTTGCCATGTTGCCACCTTGTTCCCAGAAGAGCTTCTGTGGATTTGGGAGAGGAGGCATTACTTCTGGGAACAGTGCCCAGAACATGCAAGCTTCTACGCCATTTGAGAAAGTCAGAGCGGGGACAATCAAATCTTCATTTGCTGAAATCTTTTATGTTCAGTCATCAGTTCTCGAGGCTAACAGCTGCAGTATCTGTAGATTCTTATTTACTTCCTTGTCTTAAAGGACCCTCCGTGAAATATAGGTGTAGGATTTTCAGTACTTTCTCCTCCATAGGCTGTCCTCTTCATCCCTTCCCATTCTTCATTCTCAAAAGAATAACAGAGATATTAACAGTGAGTAAACACACGGTCAAGTTAGGTGATATGGATAAAAAGAAAAGGAATTACTATATTCTGATTAAAGATCATTTGAAATGATCAGATGACTTATACATTTTATAAGCATTTAAGTCTGGCCGATATGCAATACTTAGGTCATTACATCAATACTCATTTGGATTCACATTAGAAATCCACAACTACATATCTAACATATGATGTACTGAGTTTTTCTGCTTTAAGGTGCAGGGAAAATAAACAATGTCACAGTAATCTGATAATGAAGACTTAAAAACTGAGTTATACCATTCTGCTTTGTAAGCATAGATGATGGAGGAGCATAAATTTGAAATGTGGGTTTTCATATCCTGAAGTGACGAGTATCTTTATCTCCCTGGCTTTTGAGACACAAATATACATATATTCTGTTTTTAAGGGCTGTTATAATAAAATTCCCTAAATTTGGTTGCTTATAAGCAATAGGTTTATCTCCCATGGTTCTGGAGGCTGTAAACTTGAAAATGGAGGTGATAGTAGACACTATGGGGTGATGGACGTCTTCAGGCATACTGAAGGGATTGCCTTGTCATCTCAGACCACATGTAACAGCAGAGCTACATGGGCACCCTTCCAACCCATCCTGTGAGGGTACCAATGTCATTCAAAAAGACTCGACCACCATGATAAAATCACAGGCTAAAACACTCATTTCCTAATTGCTATCCTATTGGGGATTAAATTTTAGTATACAAAATGAGGAAGACATAAATATTCAGAGCAAAGCAATGAGGGTATGCCTTCATGTGTGGTAAATATATAGGTAAAAGATACATATAATGTATAAATATATCTGTGTGAACATATATTTTAAAAATCTGCATAGCATTTATTCTCTCCTTTGAATTTCCACTAGACCAGTGGTTTAGAAAATGGAATGTTGGAGCATGAAAGTAATATTTATTTAAATATAGCAAGAAGATTCAGAAATATAATAATGAGATATTCAGGATGGTATCAGGCACATCTTGTATATACTGAATAGGAACTATTACTAATGCTACTAATATTATACTGCTTGTTTATTAAAGCGTTTTCTAGGAGATATATTAATTAATAGCCCTTAGTTTTTGTTAGCATTCTTAAAGTAGCTGTAAAGCAAGTATTGAAAATATTATGAAAAATATTTGAAAATAACAGTCACTAAATTACAAACAATTAACTTATTTGAAGGTTTTGTTTAGGGCTGTTACCTAATTCTAATCACACACATACACACACACACATACACACACACACACACACAGACATACTTTGAAATGCTAATATTGTATTAAGTACTGCTGTGAAATTTTCACAGCATTAAAAAAAAGCATGGAAAGATATGGGTGCTTTCAAAAAATTGTTAGCACTCTAATAAAGATCTTACTTGCAATGATTATTGTCTTTGGAGTAATTATGAATAAACTTATCAAACTTGTTTGTAAAAATTATTAAAGAATAAACAGGGACGATACCAACAACAAATTGATGCGATACTTCTGCTATACACTATAGCTCATTGCACAGTTACAGAATTAATAAAACAGTAAACTCATGAATATTATCAACTCCATACGATCTATTCTATTAACTGTGAGTTAGTTTATCCTCTCATGTTGTGATCTCACTCTTCGGTGTGTATTACATGGGAGCTGAACACTGAGCCCATGGAGACCTTTTGTTCTGCCAGAGTTTGCCAAGTTGTACAGCTGGAGGAGAGATTTAAAATCTTACTAATAAGTTCATGACATCCTCTGGAAGTGATTTATTGGGATAGCCACCAAGGACACTGAAGTCACGGTTGGTGCAAAATAGGACTTACTTCACATAAAAACTGTGTCACAGGAAGTAATGCTCCATGCCCTCCATCCACTATCCTCTGCTTTATACCACTCCAGACATACAGGAAGACATACATACATGTATATGCATATATATATATATATATATATATATATATATATATATATATATATGTGTGTGTGTGTGTGTCACTGAACCCTTAAATGTGTTCAGATATTATTTTATATCAACAGATTCCATTATTCTATTTGAAGAAAAATTTAGCTATACTTTCATCATTAAGACTTTTAAGAGATGAGATTCTATGAGTCATTAGAGACTGCCTTTACATTTCCAAGTAGTTGACAGATATATTGGCAGAACTGACATTATAATATACCCTCGTCATATCTACTTGTGTCAGTTTTCACATGTCAGTCAGAGTGTCTCATGATAAAATGGAAATATCAGTTGTTAATTTTCTCTTATAACGTGTTAGATTATTTTATGTCTCAGAAAGGCTTAGTAATTGATAAACTCTTTTTTTATTTTTTAATATTTTAGGATTTTTTCTATATTTTTATTAAATATAACCTTCATTTACATTTCTTTTTTTATTTACATTCCAAATTATTTCCCCTTTCCCGTTTCCTCCTTCCCCAAAAGTCCTATAAGCCCCTTTCCCTCCCTCTGTTCCCCATTCAACCCCCTCTCGCTTCTCTGTCCTGGCATGCCCCTATATCTAGTCTTTCCAGGACCAGGGGTCTCTCCTTCTATCTTCTTTGACATCTATTGATATGTGAATTGTGTCTTGGGTATTCCGAGCTTCTGGGTTAATATCCCCTTATCAGTGACTGCATACCATGTGTGTTCTTTTGTCATTGGGTTACCTCACTAAGGATGATATTTTCAAGTTCTGACCATTTGCCTAAGAATTTCGTGAATTCATTGTTTTTAATTGAAGAGTAGTATTCCATTGTGCAAATATACCACATCTTCTGAATCCATTCCTCCGTTGAGGGACATCTGGGTTCTTTCCAGCTTCTGGCTATTATAAATAAGGTTGCTATGGACATAGTGGAGCATGTGCTCTTATTGCATGCAGGGAAAGCCTCTGGGTATATGCCCAGGAGTGGTATAGCCGGATCCTCCGGGAGTGTCATGCCCAGTTTTCTGAGGAGCCGCCAGACTGCTTTCCAGAGTGGTTGTACCAGCTTGCAATTCCACCAGCAGTGGAGGAGTGTTCCTCTTTCTCTACATCCTCGCCAAAAACTGCTGTCTCCTGTGTTTTTGATCTTAGCCATTCTGACTGGTGTGAGGTCTTATATGAAATACTGAACATATTTGGACATGAACAAGATATCATCAAAGAGTAACAAAAGTCAAAGGCCTGTATGAACTAATTTCCTAAACTGGTCAAAACTTTAGTTGACAAATGACTTTACAGACTCCTAGTCTTGCAATTCAGAGATCCTGTTGAAAGGCTTTTTGGAATAAAAGTTTGCTATTGAAGCAAAAATCTACATTTCAAAGTAATTTACCACTCTAACAATAAATTCTCCATATTAATTCATACTGTAAAAACCCAATAAGACATTTTCCAATCCCAAATAAGGCCACTTCTCAGTATTTATAGAATTCGATTTAGAATGTCATCTAGGATATCAAAATCTGTGGATTTATGTGCATTTTTACTGGTTGTGTTCATGTTCTCATATCCTTCCTGCTTATTTACTACAGAGGCTTATAACACAATAAGAATAATAAATAAATCATTCTTATACAGTATTTTTAAAGATGTAATTACAAAGAAAGACATTCTATACCTGTTTTATAAGACTTACATTGCTTCAGTTCAAGGATTTCATTAGCTGAATCAAATTCTCAGGTACACAGTGCTGAGGTTCACAGAAATTTGGAGAAAGACTACTATCAAATGACCATAGAAGACAGCCTATGACGGCCAGTTTCCTACAGCAGTACAATTTGTTTTCTAGTGACTTAACCTTATCTGCACAGGTAGGTGCAAACCACACTCTTCACCTGAGAAGCACATTTTTTTTTCAGCAGTAGACTACTGCAGAAAGCCAATTAGTGAAAACTGACCATATCATGCCCAACCGCAAGTAACACATCTACTACTCATCTCCTACAACCCCATCTCAGGGAATACAGTGGAATGCAGGGCAGAAAGATAGTGAAAGCCAGAGGACAAGGAAGTCTGTTGTGAGATTATGCCTTTTAATGACAGGAATGTCACACCTGTGAAGTCTCAGCAACATGGCTGCCTAAAGAAGGCCTGAACAATTACAACATCAGTTGACATCTGTGGTGGTTTGAATGAAAACGGCCCCCATAGGCTCATAAAGATTGGCACTATTAGTAGGTATGAAATATGTGTGGCTCCTTGGAGTAGGTTTGACTCTAGGTGGGTTTTGACGTCTCAAAAACTCAAGCCAGGCCTAGTGGCTCTATGTCTCTTCCTGCTGCCTGCTGATCTGGATGTAGAGCTCTCTGCTATCTCTCCAGCACCATATCTACCTGTGTGTGGCAATGATTCCTGCCATGACAACAAAGGACTAAACCTCTGAGCTCTAAGTTAGTCTTCATTAAAATCAGGGCTTCAACGAACTAAAACAACATCTCAACATATGAGGGCAATCTCATGGAACTTTACTCCTAGATGAGGAGCAACAGGCAGGTGACATCTGTTGAACTTGGGCAGATTGTTCTTTCCCAGGGGTGACCTTCCAACTTGGGAATTGGTTGTCAAATGCAGTGGTCAGCTCCAAGAATATTGGTATTCAGGCAGCACTGAAAGGACTCAGCAGGTTGTATTTATATGTTAATTTATTTATAGGAAGTATATGGGAATGATTGGGGGAGGGTCTGAATTTGGGAGGGAGTTAGAAGAGAGACATGGGAAGAAACTATAGTAAAGCCTCAGTATATTTTTTAATTAATTATTTATTTAATTTATTTATATCACAAATCTGGTCCCCCCTTACAGAGTTCTTCCACTCATTCCCCCACCCTTTGCCTCTGAGAGGGTACCCACCCCTTGCATCCCTCCTCCCTGGGACATCAATCCTCTACAGGATTAGGAGCATTCTTTCCCACTGAGGGCAGACAAAACAGTCCTCTGCTACATATGTTTCAGGGGCCTTGGACCAGCCCATGTATGCTCTTTGGTTGGTGGATTAGTCTCTGGGAGCTTGCAAGGGACCATGTTATCTGACAAGCTTGGTCGTCCTATGGGGTTACCATGCCCTTCAGTTATTTCAATCCTTCCCCTAACTCTTCCGTATGGATCCACCAGTCTCAGTACAGTGCTTGGTTCTAAGTATCTGCATCTGTCTTGGCCAGCTGCTGGTAGAGCCTCTCAGAGAACAGCCATGGTAAGTTCTTGTTTTTTTTTTTTTTTAATTGAACATAATCTTCATTTACATTTCAAATGCTAAAACCTTTTCAGGTTTCCCCCTCCCTGAAAAACCCCCAACCCATCCTCCCACCTCCTGCTTCCAAGTATGTGCCCCTCCACCCGACCCACTCCCACCTCCCCCGCTCCCCCTTGATTTCCCTTTGTTGGGGCCTCTATTGAGACTTCACCTGACCAAGGACCTCTCCTCCCACTGATGCCCGACAAGGCATTCCTCTGCTACATTTTTGGCTGGAACCATGTGTACCCCTTGGTTGATGGTTTAGACCCTGGGAGTCCTGGGGTGTCTGGTGGCGGACACCTTTGTTCTTCCCATGGGGCTGTAAACCCCTTCAGCTCCTCTGGGCTGCCCTCCAACTCCTCCGTTGTGGACCCCACCTCCAGTCCAATGGTTGACTGCTAGCATCTGCCTCTGTATGTGTAAGGCTCTGACAGGGCCCCTCCAGAGACAACCATGACATCTTTTGGTATGCACTTCATGTCGTCCATAATAGTGTCGTGGTTTGGTGGCTTTTTATAGGATGAATCCCCAGGTAGGGCAGTCTCTGGGTGGCCTTTCCTTCATTCTCTGCTCCACACTTTGTCTCCTATACTGTTCCTGTATTTTGTTCCCTTTCTCAGAGGAACCAAAGCACCCCCATTTCAGTCCTCCTTCTTCTTGAATTTCCTGTGGTCTGTGAATTGTAACTAGTTTATTTTGAGCTTTTGGGCTAACATCCACTTATCAGTGAGTGCATACCATGTGTGTTCTTTTGTGATTGGGTTACCTCACTCAGAATGATATTTTCTAGGACAAAACGGCAACCAACAAATTGGGAAAAGAGCTTTACCGATCCTACATCCCATAGAGGTCTAATATCTAATGTATACAAAGAACTCAAGAAGTTAGACTACAGAGTCAAATAACCCTATTAAAAATGGGGTACAGAACTAAACAGGGAATTCTCAACTGAGGAATCTTGAATGGCTCTGAAGCACCTAAAGAAACGTACAGCATCCTTAGTTATCAGGGAAATGCAAATCAAAACAACACTGAGATTCCACCTCAAACCAGTCAGAATGGCTAAGATGAAAAACTCCGGGGACAGCAGATGCTGGAGAGGATGTGGGGAAAGAGGAACACTTCTCCATTGCTGGTGAGATTGCAAGCTGGTAAAACCACTCTGGAAATCAGTTTGGCAGTTCCTCAGAAAATTAGACATAGTACTACCTGAGGACCCAACTATACCACTCCTGGGCATATACCCTGAAGATGTTCCAACATGCAATAAGGACACATGTTCCACTATGTTCATAGCAGCCTTATTTATAAGAGCCAAAAGCTGGAAAGAACCTAGATGTCCTTCAACAGAGGAATGGGTACAGAAATTGTGGTATATATACACAATGGAGTACTATTCAGCTATTAAAAACAATGAATTTATGAAATTCTTAGGCAAATGGATTGAACTAGGTTCATGTTTATAAGCACAATATGGTATCAGCAATAGTGTCAGGGTTTGGTGGTACCCACCAATGGGATGGATCCCAAGTTGGGCTGATCACTGGATGGCCTTTCATTCAGTCCCTGCTTCATTTTGCCCTGCATTACTTTCTTTTTTTTTATTAGATACTTTATTTACATTTCAAATGTTATCCCCTTTCCTGGTACCCCTCCCCCAAAAATCACCCTATCGCATCCCCCCTCCTTGTGCTCACCAACCTACCCACTCCAGCTTCCCTGTCCTGGTAGTCCCCTATACTGGGGCATTGAGACTTCTCAGGACCAAGGGCCTCTCCTCCCTTTGATGTCCAACCGGGCCATCCTCTGCAACATATGCAGCTGGAGCCATAGGTCCCTCCATGTGTACTCTTTGGTTGGTAGTTTAGTCCCTGGGAACTCTGGGTGGGGGAACATTGGTTTGTTCATATTATTGTTCCTCCTATGGGGCTGAAGGCTCCTTCAGCTCCTTGGGTTCTTTCTCTAGCCCCTCCATTGCGGACCTTGTGCTCAGTCCAATGGTTGTCTAAGAGCACACACCTCTGTATTTGTCAGATACTGGCAAAGCCACTCAGGAGACAGCTATATCAGGTTCTTGTCAGCAAGTGCTTGTTGGCATCCACATTAGTGTCTGGGTATATGGGATGGATCCCCAGGTGGGTCAGTTTCTGGATGACCTTTCCTTTAGTCTCTGCTCCACACTTTCTCTCTGTATCTCCTCCCATTGGTATTTTGGTACTTCTAAGAAGGACCAAAGTATCCATACTTTGGTCTTCCTTCTTGAGCTTCGTTTGGTTTGTTTTAGGCAGGAACAATTTTGGGTCATAAATATTGAAGGTTGGTTGGTTAGACTCCAATGGGAGTCCTGTCTAGCTACTGGAGGTTATCTCTTCAGGTTCTATTTCCCTACTGTTGGATATTTTGGGTAAGGTCACTCACATTCAGTCCTGAGAGTATCTCACCTCCCAGGTGTCAGGTATTTTCTAGAGGTTCCGTCTACCCTGCATCCCCTGCAGCTGCATATTTCCATTCATTCTCTTGACCCTCTTGGATTTTTTCCCTGTACCCACCACACCTGATTCTGCTCCCCTTTCCTCTCTTCCCTTCCCCACTCGAGTCTTTCCCTCCCACTGACTCAAGATTATTTTATTCTTCCTACTCCTGCACCCCACCCAAGCAATCACTCAGTCAATATCTCAAATCGCAAGCATTTGCTTAAAGGACAGATTGTTGGCCTTTCAGAGTTATCTACTTAGCTCTGATTTTTAACCGACTATTCTTATATGGAAGAAAGAGACAGCATATTTGTTCTGAGTCTCTGGTTTTGTAAATTACGAAAACCAACTTCACATTCTTTTATTTTATATATTAATATAGTAAAAAATGTTTTCCTACACCAATTGATGGTTTAGCACAATCTCTACAATGTTTTTCAGTGAGAAATTTCTTGTATGTATGTGAGTCACATAATTTAAATGCACATGGTTTAGAAATACTTGAAAGGGGGTTGTTCTTATGAATAAAGTAACTAAAATCATTATAAGTATATATATATACTTATAAATCATTATAAGTATAATAAGTATAAGTATTTAAGTATATATATACTTAAAATCATTATAAGTATATATATATACTTGTTTTGTGTCTTTGGAGAAATCTTACTAATATATATACATATAACATATATATGTTATATGTTGTGGCTACTGGTGGTCTACGTAGAATCCTGTCAAAACAGGCGAGAAGTTTTTGTTATCATTGGGTGAAATGAAGGGAAGTTCCTAAGTCTGAGGCCAAGACTGAAACTTGGGTAAGTTTTTGTGTGTTTGTTTTGTTTTGTTTTGTTTTGCTTGTTGTATTTTTATTGTGTTTTGTTTTACAATCTAACTTTCCAGTTATGGCTTGCCTGGAGCTCTCTGTAAAGACCAGGTGGTTCCAGTACACAAATATCCTTTCCACACTGCATCCAGAGTAAAGCAATCACACACACTGAGTATAGCTAATGTTTTTTGATTCTAATATTAAAATATTTCTTTAAGAAATTATGAGTTTACTCACCTCTTAGAAAACCACAGTTTCTGTTATTAAGGCTGTCGGATTGACTGAGGTTGCATTGCATAATCAAGGACAGACAATTCACTAATCTTGATATATATATATATATCTTGATATATATATATCTTGATATATATATATCTTGATATATATAATCTTGATATATATATATATATATATATATATATATATATATGCTCACAGAGCACACTGCATGTTATAGTCACATAGAAAAATTTATCTATTCTCTGCCAAGAATAAGGTTCAACTTGTACTTAGAAGCCAACACTAGCCTTAGAGCTTAAGTATTTGCTGAAAGATTGTGATGTTTGATGTTGATACTAGCTGTTTTTCCTGTCAAGAATAACTGGCACGTGATAGCTAAATCTGATGTTTGAAATGAAAAGGAATGAAACACTGCAATCTTTAGAGAGATCTGTCAATTTTCCTTTCATCTGGAATGGCTCTGTGAAATTACAATATTTCCAAAGTATCCTTGGCTTTTGGAAAAGTAGCTGCTATTGTCAAGTTATGCCCCAAAGCCAAAGGTCTGTTTCCTTCCTATTCTGTTTCAATATCAAATATAGTGTGGTGGCAGGAAGCACAGTAGTTAGCAATTATTTCTCAATGAACAAATCCTGTATTTGGTACATAAAAAGACATTGGTAATGATGTATTCATTTCTGCTTTTAGAAATACATTTTGACTTAGCAAAAATTCATTCTTTGGGCTTAGAAACTTTCCATTGAAGTTACTCTAACACTAACCACTCTGAAGATCACGTTTGCAGTATATTAATATGTAATATCTCAAGGATTAATCACACATTGGGATAAACATATTTCACACAATAATTTTGATGTGAAATAGACATACCATAATAGCTGAAATTTAAGTCAACCAAAGTCACAGATATTTCTGGAAGCATCTATAAAGTAATTATTTCTAGAAAAACTGCCATGTATTGATATAAATAAGTTTATGATTAATACCGAATATAGGAAAAAGTTAGTAAAAGTAGCACCACAAGATAAAAAGGCAAGTGCAAAAGTGCTTGTAGAATTCAGATCTGTTAACATTACAACACTATGGTATGAAATTTTATCACCCCAGTCTGAACTAATATACTTTACTAATAGAATAAATAATACTGTGAGGCTGATGTAATGGCAGCTGACAGTAGCCGTATCTCAATGTGTTGCAGAAGTGTTGAGTCAAAAGCCTATGGCTCTCTGACATTCTCTGTACCATCTCCATGTTGGTGTATTTGAACATACTGAATATCTTTTTAAGAAAGATTTCATTAGGAAAATTTTGTTTAGATCTCTCTAATATTTATTTTCAATATAGAATAAAAACAACATATGAATTCTATCAAAATGGTTGATGAATATATTTTTTCATATATAAATTTAAATATTTTTAGTTCATGTGGTCAAACCAGTTTTCAAATGGGAGGTTATTATTTGCTTTAACCAAGCATCCCAGACTTCTGGCAATTTGGCATATCCTAGCCCTACTAGTATGATGTGAAGGAGCCTTGTGGTAGGCTCATTAGAAAAGTAAGACTGGTGATCTCTCTTTCTTTCTTTTTTTTTTTCATTTTCTTTTTTTTATTTTCTATATTTTTTATTTACATTCCAAATGATTTACCCTTTCCCGTTTCCTCCCTCCCCGAAAGTCCCATAAGCCCCCTTCCCTCCCCCTGTTCCCCATTCAACCCTCTCTCGCTTCTCTGTCCTGGCATTCCCCTACATCCAGTCTTCCTAGGACCAGGGGTCTTTCCTTCCATCTTCTTGGAAATCTATTGATATGTGAATTGTGTCTAGGGTATTCCAAGATTCTGAGTTAATATCCCCTTATCAGTGACTGCATACCATGTGCGTTCTTTTGTGATTGGGTTACCTCACTAAGGATGATATTTTCAAGTTCTGACCATTTGCCTAGGAATTTCGTGAATTCATTGTTTTAATTGTAGAGTAGTATTCCATTGTGTAAATATACCACATCTTCTGAATCCATTCCTCCGTTGAGGGACATCTGGGTTCTTTCCAGCTTCTGGTTATTATAAATAAGGCTGCTATGAACATAGTGGAGCATGTGTCCTTAATGCATGCAGGGGAAGCCTCTGGGTATATGCCCAGGAGTGGTATAACAGGATCCTCCGGGAGTGTCATGCCCAATTTTCTGAGGAACCGCCAGACTGCTTTCCAGAGTGGTTGTACCAGCTTGCAATCCCACCAGCAGTGGAGGAGTGTTCCTCTTTCTCCACATCCTCTCCAACACCTGCTGTCTCAGGTCTTTCTTTCTTATTATAGAGATTTGAATATGGATTTAAGTCAGAATTTACATGCATAAAATATTGTATTGCAAAGCTACTTGTAATTTGAATTTTATTACTACTATTGAAATCTGTTTAAGGTGTTTTCAATCACTTGGCTCTATCTATCTATCTATCTATCTATCTATCTATCTATCTATCTATCTATCTATCTATCTCTTTATCATCTATCTATTTATCTATCATATCTATCTATCTATCTATCTATCTATCTATCTATCTATCATCTATCTATCTATCTATCTATCTATCTATCTATCTATCTATCTATCTATCTATCCATCATCTACTTATCTATTTTTCTGTTCTTGCAGAGAAGATTAGCAAGGAGAATATGAAGTTTTTCCAATTTAGAATAAATTCACTCTCCTGGGAGGCAGGATAATAATTCCATGAGCATGCCTGTTTTGAATTTCTTTTATGCAAACGTTGGAACTTGCTATGGAAAGGAAAACACATACATAGTGCACTGACAGCTTTTTTTTTTTCAGATTTCCAATTTGAATTACACATGTTGAGCTTGCAAGCATTGGCCGCTTGCCTCGGGGAACTATTGTTAGAAGACAATTTAAAACATTGACTCTAAACAGTCATGGTCTCTTTGGATAGGAGAAATTTTATACATCAAAATGTGGTCATTTTGATGTTTAGAGTAAAATAGCAATAATTCTAAGATAAAGTTTTCTTAAAATGATGCTTGGATTTGACTGAAGAAAAGCTATTTGCAGTGTCTGATCTATATGGAGCAAATAGATTGTTTCTTTTTTTCATTTTTATTGTGTACTTGTTAATCTATTTCCAAAGGTATTATGCTAATTATAACACCACTCTTCACATTCAGAATCTAAATTGCACATTTTCAAGTTTTTTTTTTTTCAAATTGTAATCTGTTAATTACTTGTTTAATGGAGTGTGTAATTACCTACTTTAAGTTAGGAAACTGTTTCCATTTCAAAGAGAGAAACCTATTTTAGAAATGAAAGAATATAAATGTAATCCTTTCCGGTACAGAATATAATTCTTTACTTCCCTTAATGGTTCTAAATGAGAAAATGAGATTGAAAAACAACTCTTTTCCCCCTCTTTATGTCTTTGTGTACACCACACCAAACATAGGTGAAATTTCAAACAAAGATAACAGGTTTCATTTAGCAACACATTTTCAGTGTAATTTTACACTCCATTCATGCCATTCAAACAACTAATCTCCAGGGTAAGGATAGGACTCAGTTATTAATTAGATGTATTATAAATATATTTTTTCCAAATATCTGCCTGGATCACAAAATAATTATAGAGAAGATTAAGTGAGATATCATCTAAAAGGTGTGCAACAGTTTACAAAATACAATGACCAGTGAATAATTAATTGAGATATACGTTTATATGTGGTTCATTTGGTTTAGAATGATGTTACAATTATATTAAAATTACAACAAATCTAAGGTATAACCAAAATGTCTTTGTGCCAAATAAGAACAAAGACATTTAAACATAAACTACAATTGATGATTGCTTCTCAATCAAGGTCCTATAAAGGCTTTTTCTACTTGATTTCCTCCAAACTATCACATGAAAATGTTGAGAATTTGAAACATTTTGACACATGAAACAGAAGGTATATATTGATAATATTTTGAGGAAGACTATTTTTATGGGTGGTATATGGAAGTAAGTTTTGGAAATCAGTGTGAAAAGATCTCGATTTGAAATTCTACATGTTGAAAGAGAAGAAATGGTATTGTTGGGTTCTTCCTGTTGATAAAAACTATTGATATTTTGAGAACAATTCACTGCGAACCCATCAAGGTGGACTGAGAGAATCCAAAACAAGAGCAAGAACAACAAGAACAGGAACAGGAACAAGAACAAGAACAACAACAACAACAACAACAACAACAACACACCAAATTTTAGAAGCAAAATTTTGTTCTTTTAGTAACAGAATTAGAAGTGACAAATATTACCGCAAGTAATTTTTCAGTTCTCTGGTTATAAATGAACAGTGTAAAGGAATTTGAAAGTGTTTACTCCAGAAAAATGGTGCAATCTTACTATAAACAAAGGGATTTGCCACAGTTTCTTATTTCTGTTTTCTTCTCTAAAGCTTTACAGTAGCTTCTGCAGATTGTCAGCATGGTGAAAGCAAGACATTTAGAAGTCACGCAAGAAAGAAGTATGTTCCCATTCCTAGAAGATAAGTATTAACTCAAGTATCTCATGATTCCCTGAAAAAAATTCTGGACCATTTATATAGAAGAAAGATAGCCTTGGGGGCATCAACATGTGTTAGTGTCACATTAAGGAAAGCACATTGAACACTTCCTCTTGAATTAATTTGACCAAGAGTGAGCTAATGTTTAAATTTTCAAATTCTCTCTCTGTTCTTCCTTCTGTACATAATTCATAGATTCTGGTTTGCTGTAGTCTTTCTGTTATGTATGTCTGATCTCTCTTTGTTGCCTGTGTCTATCCCTATCCCTGCTTAATGTCTAACTGTACCTAACAAATGGTTTTGCTTTGTATTTATTGAATATCATAGAAAGCATCAACATAGAGAAGGAATGAGTGACACTTTACAGAAATATTTAACACTGTTATTGGACTAAGTTATTTACTCCAACTAGTCTCAAATGACTTTAAAATCTCATTAGTGTAAAATACCATTATCAGGCCGGGCGGTGGTGGCGCACGCCTTTAATCCCAGCACTTGGGAGGCAGAGGCAGGAGGATTTCTGAGTTCGAGGCCAGCCTGGTTTACAGAGTGAGTTCCAGGACAGCCAGGGCTACACAGAGAAACCCTGTCTCAAAAAGACCAAAAAAAAAAAAATAATAATACCATTATCAAGCTATATTTGCATGTCATTTACAACATTTATGGTGAGTAGTTGTTGTAGCAAGTCACTTTTAATCTATTTGCAGTTTTCAACAAATAAATACCACAATTCACATACATACTCATATTCACAGCTTTTGACTAAGGGGTATGGGTTAATACATAACTTAAGATCAACATTATGCATTAGCTTAGGTTCCAAAAGCTGAAAGTGATTACATGTGAAATCCAACCCAGGTAAGATTAGTTGTTGTAATGCTCTATTAAAGACAGGTTAAACAAACAGGTTGAATACGCATCAGGAAATCAGGGTGTCAGACTGTAGCAATTGACCTCAAGGAGTTCACTGAACTTTGTAAGTTTCAGTAAAAGTTCCAATCTTAGAATATAAGAGAGATTTTCACAAAATATATGTCACTACAACTCTCCTAAACATGTCTTTACTTGAACTGAGTTGCCATTTATCCAACAGGCAAGGCCTTTTTACTGGAGTGATATGCTGCAATATTAGGAGACAGCTGTTGATATTTAAGAGTTTACCACAGGTGATCAACAACTGTTGGCATTAACAATGAATTAACAGGGGCTGGTGAGATAGCTCAGTGATTAAGAGCACTGATTGTTCTTCTGAAAGTCCTGAGTTCAAATCCCAGCAACCACATGGTGGCTCACAACCATCCGTAATGAGATCTGACGCCCTCTTCTGGTGTGTCTGAAGATAGCTACAGTGTATTTACATATAATAATGAATAAATCTCTTTAAAAAAAAACCAATGAATTAACCAAGAATTTGAACAGTCAAATTTATATGGAACTTTTGAACAACTCTGTTTTCAGTGATACAGAAATGTACAGATTCACAGGGTTCTTCTTATAATAAAATACACTGACCAAACTCAGACTCATGATGGGGATTTTGGAGGCAAGACGTCAAAGTAAAAACTAGGATAGAGTTATCAAGTACAAAATCATCTAATGAAGACATCTGATAATATTCACAATGAATCTTTCAAGGCTAGGGATATGGCTCAACTGGTAAGGTTCCTATGGTAAATTCATGGAGTTCTGAGTACAGGTGCACAGTTGCAAGACTAGGCATTATCAACTGCATCTCTAATCCTAACACCTTAGTACGGTGAAGCAGAGATAAGACAATCTCTATAGCTTTATGGACAGCAAAATTTAATCTATTAATGTGTGCCTGGATCTGTTAGTGTCTCCAAAAGTAATGTTCATGATAATCAAAGAAGTCAGTCAATATTGCTTCTGGTTTTCACATACTTATACCCATGTGCATTTCTGCTCCTTCCTCATACTACCTCCCTCCCCTTTCCATATATATATATATATATATGGAAATATATATATATATATATGGAAATATATATATATATATATATGTGTGTGTGTGTGTATCAGACAAAAAGGAATTCTTCCCCAAATAATTTCAAGAGTTCATAAAGAAATATGTAAATATATACAATGAAAAATTTTGGAAAAGGATAGGAAACCAAAATCGGGACTGTATTTGTTGCATACAAGAATATAGACTTTAAGGAGTTATTGAGCAATATCAAGAAAAACAAGAGTACACAAAAAATGGTTTATTTCTTATTTTCATCTACCATTTTGTTAACATAATAAAAAACACAATACAAAAGATCACCTCAGTGCATGTGAAAAAGGATTTGAGAAAATACCACCTCCTTCAGTGATAAGGACACTGGCCTGGCAGTTGTGAACATCCTTAAAAATTATCGGTGAAAAAGCATTTGTTAGTATTAAAATGCCAAGGGTTGAAGGCTTAAAATGCTTGAGATTGGACGGGAAAAACTAGATTCTGATTCAAGAGGACAAAATTTCATAAGTTTACAATGTGTAAGGCATCCACAAACAAAATAATACTCATCCTATATAGGTCAGTCAGTCAATGTACAAAGATCAATATGAAAATGCATTTATATTTTCACATCAATGAACAGCACAGAATTTTAATTTAAATAAATATTAACATCAGAGTAGCATCAAAATTATAACTTTTAAGCCAGGAACACTAAGCATTTAAGTTGAAAAAATCAGAATTAAATATCCATTTTTATATCACAGAAGGTTTAAAATTAAGATGAAATCTGTCTTCTAATTCATAGTCATATGAAATTTGATCAGTGCTAAACTACCAGATAATATCTTCAAAAACATAAAACCTTAACAATGATTCAAAATTAGAATGGAACCGGGATTAATTAATAATACCAAGAATAGGCTTAAAAAATAGGAGCAACGTTCAATTTCCAAATTTACTACAAAGCAACAAACACTGCTTCATTTGATAATCACACAGGAAAAACAGGATTATTCTGTAAAAATCAAAAATCTAGGAGTAAGCACATACATGTCTAAGTAATTTGATTTTTACAAGATTATAGCAACATTCAATGAAAAAAAAATGAGCATGTCTTGAACACGTAGTTCCAGATACCTGGGTGTCTTTTAACAAAAGTGTAAATATGAATCAACATATCAGGCCATTCAAAGTTGACTCAAGCCCATCAAAACAAGAAATAAAAGAACTAACATCTGAAATTCTTAAAATAAAAGCAGAATAAACCTTCATAACTTCTAGCTTCGTAGTTTGTTCTGACTACTGGAATAAAATTGAATTCATGAAAATCATAAACCTTAAAAGCTGAAGCTGAAGCTTGGTGCTGAAATGTGGCTTTAGTATATTTCATTCCGTGGAATCTGTCTCCAGCAATACAAAATTGTAAAAAGCATTCCTTTTATAATCAAAGGACAGATTTAGAGAATATATAAATACAAATCAACAATAGAAGAATGTATTTGGAATTCAGTCCCTCACACATTGATGAAGAGGATTAATTCATGCCACAGTTCAAAAAAAAATGACAGCACTCCAGATTAAACATAGAACTACTATATAACTCAGCAATTAAATATGCATATATAATATATGTGTATACTACTATATTATGCAGCAATTATATATACATATATTGTGTATGCAGATATAGCTGTAGATATAGATACAGATAAATATACAGATACAGATACAGATAAAGCTGTAGATATATATATATATATATATATATATATATATATAGAGAGAGAGAGAGAGAGAGAGAGAGAGAAATGGGTATTTGTCCACAAAAATATAAATTTGGATTAGGATCTCATACTCTTCACACACACACACACACACACACACACACACACACACACACACACGCACATACACACATTTACATGAGTGTTTTCAGCAGTACAACTTAATCTAATACTCTTCAGTGGTTACTGGGCTTACCCTAGGTCTCTTACAAACAGTAATTAACTTTTTTTCTATGATGGTTTGCCCACAATGAAATTTTATATTTACACCATTACTTCACTACTATTTTAAAGACTCATTTACATTATAGCATATAGCAATTTATTTATTTATTTATTTATTTATTTATTTATTTATTTATTTATTTATTACCAGATGCATGATTTTTAATGCAGTAGCATAAGAATCATGAAAAATCAAGACAACATTAATTCCACCTAAAAGTATTAAGCCTTCAGCAGTGTCATCTTATGATGGTAAGTTAAATGAAATCCAAAGAAAAAATGAGAAGTCAGAGTAATCATTGTATTTTCTAAGTCACAAACCACTCAATGAAATAAGGAAGGCAATGGATGATATGAAAGAGGAATTTAACAAAGGGAAATACTGAAGAAATTTTTATCTAAAATGCTGAAAACAAACAAAATGAACAAACAAACATAGTTAATAGAAAAGTCTCAAAAATAGAATTGATAAGTGAAAGAACTGGAAGAATATGACAAACATAAATTGGGGGCAGAGGGAGTAAACTAGAATGCACCAGGAGAAATTCCAAGAATTAAGCTAGACTCTAAAAAGACAAAACTTATGGGTTGTCACATAGGAGAAGGAGAAAAATCTTATGCTAAAGGCATAGAAATAATTTTTAAAATAATTATTAAAAATACCGGAGTTAGAC
>BTHU01000014.1:48101554-48214054 GCA_036184795.1 Tokudaia tokunoshimensis | reverse complement strand
TACATATCTTTTACTCAACTCCTTTCAGATCCATTCTTACCTTCCTAACCACCCAGATTTCCATCCTCTCTCTTTTTAAGCTCTCTGAGTTCAATTTGTTCTATAAAAATATTCTTCAGTATAGGGCTGTTCCTTAGACAGTAGTTAACTCACCAGGAGTCACATCGTTAAAGAAAACTTACTGTCTTTCAGCAATTAGCAATAGTTCCTCAGCCAGGGGTTAGAATTTGTGTTTGCCTCCCCCTGCCATGGTGGGACTTTAGTTGGCTTGAGCTTATGCAGGTTTTGTGCACAAACTGTTTGTCTTAGGGTTTCTATTGCTGCAATGAAACATCAATAAATACAAAGCAAGATGGGGAGGAAAGGGTGTATTTGACTTACACTTCCAGATTATAGTCTATTGCTGGAGGAAGTCAGGTTAGGAACTCAAACATGGCAGGATCCTGGAGGCAGAGGCTAATAAAAGGCCATAGACATATGCTTCTTACTGACTTGCTTCACATGACTTACTCAGCCTACTTTCTTATAGAACCCAGTATCACGAGCCCAGGGATGACAGTATTCACAGTGGACTGGGCTAATTAAGAACATGCCTACAATCTTAGAGGGGTGTTTCCTCAATTAAGGCTCCTTCCTCCACAATGAAACTAGCTTGTGGCATTTTGGCATAAATCCAGCAAGTACACTGTTTTATCTGGAAAATACTGTTTCTTTAGAGGGGTTTACTGATGTTGGTTCTTAGAATCTTAATCTTTTCCTCCCCAGTTTCACAATGGCTCATTGAACTTTTGAGGGTGTGTGATATAGATATTCCACTTGGGGCTGAGTAATATTCAGGTTTGTATTCTTACTTCTTAATGAGAGTGTCTCTGTTAATAATCAACTACTGCAGAAATATTTCTGATGAAGTTTGCGAGATTGGTTACCTGGCCATTGCCTCAGCCCTACATCGTAAAATCAGTTTATATAAGTGGGTTCTGGCTTTGTCTGTAAAAACTGAGTATATGTCCCCATTTGCTGGAAAGGTCAAGGCCTTCTTCCCTAATTCATCTGAATCTGAGTATGCTGTTCCTGCTGCTACTGCAGCCTTAAGCCAAGGATGAAGCCAAGGAAGAGTTGGATGAGTCAAATGAGGACAACAGACTTCCTTTCTTTAACTAAGCCATTCAAGGAAACCAGCTCAGCCAGCTTAATCTGAGAAAAATGGAAATAAAGGCTTATTTCTCTTAAAGCAACAGCAACGAAATTGTGTGTATTTCTTAAGCAACAGTGATCGCAGGAATATGAGATACAGGAAAAATTCAGATTTAGTTTATCATGGAGCAAGAACATATGATACACTGAGACAGAGATGAAATATGTCCCTTTATTGACGCTTCATGTGTTTGTTATAGACAATGAAAGCTTTCTTGGCAACAAAGAAACAACTCACATTTTTATCCCATTTGCCATTTCAATGATTGTGACAATAAAATATTGAGTCATACTGCTCTCATACATTGCAAATACTTGCCTGATAGACAATGTGTTCTACCAAGAAGGCATTTGACCAAGGACATTCAAATTGTAATTTACTACTTGTGTTTTTGATTGTTCAGTAGCTATACCTAAGGTTTCTTTTTTTCCAAAGCAAGATTCTTTTAGTACATGCTGTTTGTTTTAGAGATAGCATTTTATTTGCACATTGCATGGAGTGGTATATATATATTTTGTTTCTGTGATTATGTTCAGTGTTTATTAGGCAGAGTTTAAGCCTTCAATGCTAACAAAATTATTAAATAATACTCCCACCTAATAAAGAATATACTTTTGGTCTCTTATAACATGTTTGCCCCCCAAAAAAAGAAAACCAAACCAAACTGACCAACCAAATAACCAAACAAGAACCTGGAGTGATCAAATAATGAAGAGAAAAGATTTATTTTGGTTCATAGATTCCAAAATTTTATTTCACGATCAATTAGATCCTTTGGTATTGAATAAGTGTCATAATAAGCAACAAAAGACAGAGGAAGAGATATGCTCCCTAATCTCTTTGAATATCATCCTTAATGAGCTGAAGATCTCACTGATAGTCCATACCTGACAAACGTTTATCTCCCAGTGAAGAAAAGTTTAGATCAGGGTTCAAAAACATGAACCTTTGAAGATTCTTTGGATCCGACAAATTTGACTAACATAACCTTATCCTTATAAAGATGCTCTATTCTTCATTTGCTTAGAAAAAGAAAATAGGCTTAAAGAGCTAAGTGTCAAGTCTTCTTGTCTTCAGTAGTAAACTCTTTTGTAATTTAAAGGACTGGTCTTATGTCACATTGTTATGTGTATGTCTGTATTCTAGGTCACTGGAAATATATATATATATATATATATATATATATATATATACACACACACATATGATCATTTCACTCAATGGCATCAATAGTTTTCTCAAACAAGATCAACTACTATGTGTGAGCTGAATTATGTCACATCAAGATTCATATTCTGCTGGTGGGATTGCAAACTGGTACAACCACTCTGGAAAGCAGTCTGGCAGTTCCTCAGAAAACTGGGCATGACAGTCCTGGAGGACCTTGTTCCACTCCTGGGCATATACCCAGAGGCCTCCCCAGCATGCAATAAGGACACATGCTCCACTATGTTCATAGCAGCCTTATTTATAATAGCCAGAAGCTGGAAAGAACCCAGATGTCCCTCAATGGAGGAATGGATACAGAAGATGTGGTATACTTACACGATGGAATACTACTCTGCAATTAAAAACAATGAATTCATGAAATTCTTAGGCAAATGGTCAGAATTGGAAAATATCATTGTTAGTGAGGTAACCCAATCACAAAAGAACACACATGGCATGCAGTCACTGATAAGGGGATATTAACCCCGAAGCTCGGAATACCCAAGACACAATTCACATATCAATTGATTTCCAAGTAGAAGAAAGGAGAAACCCCTGGTCCTGGAAAGACTGGATGTAGCAGTGTAGGGGAATACCAGGACAGAGAAGCGGAGGGGGTTGACTGGGGAACAGGGGGAGGTAAAAGGGCTTATGGGACTTTCGGGGAGGGGGGAACCAGGAAAGTGGAAATCATTGCGAATGTAAATAAAAAATATAGAAAATAAAAAAATAAAAAAAGACATTAAAAAAGATTCACATTCTGTATTTAACTACATTTGAAGATTGTGTTCAAGTAGGTATATATGGCTAAATGAGATCTCAGAATGGGTTTCTCATGTGATATATTTCACTAGTCAAAAATGACTGTTATAACACTCCCATAACCTTAGTCTCAAACTTTATCTATCAGACCTGTGTTAAAGATATGCACAATGGATCTTTTGTTACTATTGTCTGAAAAAAACTAAAATAACAGTTAAGGGGTGTGTGTCTTGATTGTATATCAGAAATTGAAGTCATTCAGTTGTAAATTATCACAATCAATATACATAAAATTTACCTTTCATAATTAATTGCAGTTATGGCTAGTAAAAGAATGATATTTACATGTATCATAGCTATAGCATATTCAATGAAATAACTATACAGACACTTTGCATAACTCTTTGAAAAAGTAAATATTTTTGATTTAGAAGTTCATAAAGATAAATCATTTAAAGAAAATGAATGGAAACATCTGTGCTGAGATATCACCAGTCTACAATCAGAGTAATCAAAACTAGTTTCAGTGCTCTGAATAAAGGATGCTTCAATTCATAGAAATTAAAAATGCCTGCTATGGTAAAGAAACTGTTGTTCGGCTTGAATATTATCCATTCATGTAGGGAATCAGTCTCTTGAATATAAAACTGCAACAGAATATTTAGAAGGATTTTACTCATGAAGACACAGTATATATACTACCCAAAGATATATCTTGATTTATATATTTTCCAACTTGATGGATTTACTTGCTATTGACATAATTCATTCTCGAACATGAATATTACAGAAGCATTTATGGTACAATAAACTTAGAATTAAAAAACTCTATTTCCACTTCAAAAGCTAAAAGTTATTCAAAAGAGAAATAAAGAAATATTAGTGTCATTTCAAACTCAAATGATTAGGAAATAAAAAATAACTAATAAGTAATCCTTTTCTGATATTATTACAACTGTTTATATATTAATTTAATAGTTTTAGTTATCAAGCATATAATTTAAAATAATATTAATGGAAAATTTTAAATTAATAGCTATATTTACAATAAGAAATAGAGCACTTTTATTTCTTAAATTAATATATTTATAAATTCACACATGTATACAAAGTTCAAATAAGATATTGATAAGTAATTTGATGACAGTGTGTTTGAACCTTATCATAAGTAAAAGGTCATAAAAATAATAATACAAGGTGAAGAAATAAACAAAGCTTATATTGTAGTTTAAAATTAGGAAAACATAAAATGAAAAATTATTTATTTTGTGTGCAGAAAGAGTAACCATGTATTTATGATTATATATGCCTACTACATTCCATACTGTTTCATTAAAAAAGAATATTTTTTTATTTTTCCTAATTATTTTTATTGTCTAACAGTGAATATATTTGTTGTTTTAAAAAGAATTACCTGAGATATGTAATTATTATTACTTTCCAGATTATTTGATTAAAATATCATTCTTATATGAATGTTATTTCTTTGATTAAAACTATTAATATTAACCTTAAATATGTTTCTTAAATATCATATATTTTCAGTGTCTGAAGATTATACAGCAGAGGAAATTTTGTCATCAAATGATCATATACATCTTTTGAAAGAACTACATATGTAGGATTGTGTGTTGAGTGTGTGTGTGTGTAGGGGGGGATAGATAGAGGCTGGAGGCATAGGCATAAAGAATACTTGATCTGAGTTCAAACACTTAGAACATTTGTAAACAAGTCATGCATGGAACATGCGCTTGTAATCCCATTTCTGAGGAAGCAGAAAAAAGTGTATTCATGTGGCTCTCTGACCTGCCAGTCAAATCTCCTGCATCATTTCCTTGTTTTGTGTAAATAAAAAGAGAAGACGTTAACTCTAACACAGTAAAATTACTTGCAATAATGACATCATCTCTGTCAAGCATTCCATTGTGTCCAGCTTCATTGTATTGTGAAATTTTAGGATTAAGTAATCAGTCTCATATTAATTCAGCAATTTGATTGTCATGAGCAGTATGTATTCCCAAGTTGATCTTTGGATGGTGCTTGTCAGCTTAGTGGCAATTTTGACTAGATAGATCACACCAGAATGAGTATATAGTTTTCCATGGGTAGCAAAATGTTTAGAGTTGTTTCTCAAAGAAAGAATATTTATTCTCTGTATATGGAAAACATTTGCAATGAAAGACAAGTCAATGTTCGTGAACTCCTTTTTGCTTCATGAAGAATCCTCAGTTGCCAATTCACCAAGGTATATGATATTCATAGTAAGGGTTTTATCTTTGTCTTAGATTGAGTTTTATTGTTGTGAAGAGACAACAATAGGAGATTATATATAAAAAAAGAGAGAATATAAAAAAAGAGGTAACTTTTATAAAGGCAAATATTTAATTCAGTCTGGCTTGGAGATTCAGAGGTTTAGTCCATTGTCATCATGGTGGGAAGTATGGCATAACCCAGGCAGATGGTATTGGAAGAACCTAGAGTTCTGCATCTTGATCCAAAGGGAGCCATTCTGGACAGAATTTGACCACTGGACCTCAAAGCCTACCCCCACAGTGACTCACTTTAAACAAGGCGATGCCTAGTCCAACAAAGCTATACCTCCTAATGGGAAGTACCATTTCCTATAGGCCAAATATATTCACAATCTGGTTCAATATAGGTCGTGTTTAGATGCATGGAGACGAGTTTACTGGCAGTGGAAAAAGCTACTCTTTGTTCCTGTTCACATTGGAAATTATGTGCCTTTCTTGTAACCCTGTAGAGGGTGTTTTTATTTATTAATTTTTTTTATAATCTCTCTAAACATTACCATGTTATTTCTCTAGTGTGTACACAGACCAGTTAAGAATTACATCTGAGTTTTTCCCTGGGTGTTGGGAATAGAGGCATATACTATCACCATGTTGTTACAACTCTAGAATTTAGAAAACACCTAACATATAGAGATCTGTAGAAATCTGCCTGTCTTTGCTGGGATTAAAGGCATGCAATAGCACCTCTTTGTTTAAAGACCTTAGATCCAAATCACTGCAGCCCTTAGAGATTTGGAAACCAAGTTTGAACTCCAGGAACTGTGTTTAATATCAAATAACAAAGATATTCTTTTTATCTAAGAGAAAACTCAAAAGCTTACGTGCAAGATGTTGTTGGCCATGTCTAATATTTTAACATGGAATTAAGACACACGATTTAAGAGAACCCATTTTTCATTTAATACCAGTAAGGCAAGTGGGCTTTTGGCAAATTATCATTCAAAAATATTATTTTTATTTTTATTTTTCATGTCTGATCAAATGAAAGGTATTTGTTCAATATTTTTAAGTTAGTTTGAACTAAATGACTAAGCATTCCGATGAACTATTGCCTCTCTCCTTGTTCAGGAGGTATCGCTTGTTCAAATATAATCTTTATAAATTTGGTAGTATCCATAATTTTACTTCTCCTTTAGAAACAAAGACAAATTCTCTAACATAATGCATATCCATTAAGAAGTCAACACATTTTTAGAATATACAGACTGATTCACTCAGCAGTTTTTTCTGCTATCCAATGTCTCTTTGCAGCTGTTGTCCCTTTCTCATTAGAATTTTAAAATTTTTAAGTTAATAAAGTACTGTGTAATCTATCACTTTCTGGAGATATTTGTTATCCCTTTGTTTTTAAGGACATCTTATAAAGTGCAATTAGATCTTTCTATAACTGCTTATCCTATAGGATCACATGGTATACCTGCAATATGCTTTATGTTCTAATGTGTAAAAAATATATACATTTTACTAGAAATATATGCTGGAGCATTTTCAGTCTTAAATGATACATGTATCTCTATAATAGCCTTAATTTTTAATAAATGTATAAACATAGAACATTGTTTTTTTTTCTTTTTATTGGATATTTTATTTATTTACATTTCAAATGTTATTTCCTTTCCTAGTTTCCCCTCTGGAAACCACTGAACCCACGCCCCATCTCCCTGCTTCTATGAGGTTGCTTCCTAACCCACCCACCTTCTCCTGCACCCCAGCCTAGTATTTCCCTACTCTGGAACATCAAGCATTCATTGCTTTTTTAATGAAATTTTTTCTTCCTTTTTAAAAATATTTTATTGGTTATTTTATGTATTTACATTTCAAATGTTATCCCCCTTCCCAGTTTCTGCTCTGCAAACCCCCTATCAAATACCCTCCCCCATGTTTCTATGAGGGTGCTCTCCCACCCACCCATCCATTCCACCTGACTACCCTAGCATTCCCCTATGCTGGAGCATCAAGCCTTCGCTAGACAGAGGCCCTCCCCTCTCATTGATGCAGACAAGGCCATTCTTTGCTACATATGCAGCTGGAGCCATGGGTCCCTCCATGTGTACACCTTGGTTGGTTGTTTAGTCCCTGGGAGCTCTGGGAGGTACTGGTTGATACATATTGTTGTTCCTTCTATGGGGCTGCAAACTCCTTCTGCTCCTTGGGACCTTTCTCTTGCTCCTCCATTGGGGTCTCTGTGCTCAGTCATACGGTTGGCTGTAAGTATCCACATTTGTGTCAGGAAGGCTCCGGCAGAGCCTCTCAGGAGACAGTTATATCAGGCTCCTGTCAGCAAGCACTTCTTTGCATCAGAAAACTGTTTCCAGTTGTAATCCTGACCATATACCTTTAGTATGTTGCACATACGTTAATTTTCTAAATTCTGCAAAATAATACAAATACATTTGCTAAATTTCATTTCTTTGGGTACCTTTTGGGTTACTTCCTGAAGGTGATGGAGTTTGGTTATATAAAGAACAAGCAGGACATTTCCTTGCTTGTTGCCAAGTAATAGAAATTTGTTTTTTCAAATCTTTGTTGTTAACATGGTGTTTCTTGTGAAATTCTGAGGCATCTAGCACATTTCATAGTTTGTGACCAATTATATACAATGTATGATATCTATTTCTGATTACTTGCTGTGGTTGAATGTATAGAAAAGTTAATTCTGAAACATGTAGAATAAACTCGGCAGTTTCAATAAGTAAAACAACTCTTTCTGCATTTTGAGAATCAGTAACTATATTAAAAGATTCAGGAAAATCGCATAATACTGTAACAATGGCATACATCTCTTACTTTTTTAATTGAACCATAAGGGATCCGGGCCACTTTACTTATTTTTCCTGAATTATAATCTTTCTGATTCATTTGCATCGGTATAGAATATAGAGGTTCCAGATATTAGGCTTACTTTTACTATACAAATGAGATCTGCATGTAGAAGAATGCATATTTATCTCCGTGTATAAAGCTCAAATTTATGTGTATTGAGAATCTCCGTATAAAACTAGATATATTAAATCTAATAGGAGAGAAAGTGGGAATAGTCTTGAAATTTTCCTGAACAGAACACCAATAGCTCAGACTCTAAGATCAACAATTGACAAAGGGACCTCATGAAACTGAAGAGCTTCTGTAAGGCAAAGGAAGCTGTCAATAGGACTAAACAGCAACCTAGAGATTGGGAAATCTACACTAATTCTACATGCAACAAATGCTAATATCTAAAATATATAGAAAGAACTCTAGAAGTTAGACTCCACAAAACTAAATAACCCAATTAAAAACTGGGCTACAGAGATAAACAGAGTAAACTCAACAGAATAATATCAAATGTCTGGGAAAAACATAGAGAAATGTTTGACATCCTTAATCATCAGGAAAATTCACATCAAAAGGACATTGAGATTCCACCTTATACCAATCACAATGGCTAAGATAAAAAACTCAAGCTACAGTGCATGCTGAAGAGGATGTGGAGAAAGAGGAATATTCCTCCTTGCTGGTAGGATTGCAACCTGGTACAACCACTGTGGAAATCAATCTGGAGGTTCCTCAGAAAATTAGAAATAGCTCTACCTGAAGACCCAGGTATACTGTCCCTGGGCATATACCAAAAAGATGCTCTACCACACCACAAGGACATGTGCTCCACTATGCTCAGCATGGCCTTATTTGTAATAACCAGGAGCTGGAAAAAACAAAGATGTCCCTCAACTGAAGAATGGATACAAGAAATGTGGTTTGTTGACACAATGGAATACTATTCAGCCATTAAAACAACAACGTCTCTTTCTCTCTCTTCCAGCCAAGCAAGATGCCCAATGGAAAGAAGGCCAAGGGAAGAAGATGATCCCAGCCCCTGCCATCATGAAGAAACAGGAGATAAAAAGGGTAGTCAATTCTTTGATAATATGCCCAAGAACTTCACATTAAGTAAGACATCAAGCCCAAAAGAGATCTCACATGTTTCATCAAATGTTCCCTTTATATCAGACTGTAGCAGCAATGGGTTATCCTCTATAAGTGACTCAAACTACTTGATTCTGTTAACCAGTTCACCCAGGCCCTGGACAGGAAAACAGCTACCCAGTTTTGCAACAGGGAAGAAGTGGGAAGAGACCACCACCAGAAGATAGACACGGCCCTCAGTTGAGGCAGTGGGCCACTCACCCAACTTCAAAAATTTAGCCCAAACTTGTTCCTATCTAAAGGAATGCAGGGACAAAAATGGAGCAGAGACTGAAAGAAAAGCTACCCAGTGATTGGCCCAACTTGGGATCAGTCCCATGCATGCACACCAAATCCTGGCACTATTGTGCATGCAGACAGGAGCCTGGCATGGCTGTCCTTAGAGAAACTCTAGCAGTAACTGACTGAGACAAATGGAGATACTTAAAGCCAACCATCAGATTGATATCGGGGAGCAATGTGGGAGAGTTACAGCAAGGACTGAAGGAGCTGAAGGGGATGGCAACCCCATAGGAAGAACAACAGTGTCGACAAGCCTGGACCCCTCAGAGCTCCCAGAGATTAAACTAAAAACTAAGGAGCATACATGGGCTGCTTTGTGGCTCCAGGCACATGTATAGCAGAGGACTGCCTTGTATGTCTCAGTGGGAGAGGATCCGTTAAACCCCATGGAAAATTGATGACCCAGGGAAGAGGGATGCTTGCGGGGAGGGCATGAAGAACTTGGGGAGCAGGGACCAGGAAGGGGGAAGGGGAACAACCTTGGAATGTAAATCAGCAAAATACTTTAATAAACACACATACAACAACAACAACAACCAAAACAAGGGAAAATCCAATTAGTTCCTTTTATAAACTGAAATATTTTGCTTTTGGAATATTTGTTGTTAATATCTCCCAAAAAATTAGTGCAAGATATTTGCCAATGCTATTCTTGTCCATAATGAGGCAATTTCAGCATTAGTAAAATAATGAGACAATTTCAGTATTAGTAAAACGTACCACAGTTTCTGCTGGGTCTATTTGTGCTAATTAACTAAGTTTCCTTTATTCCTTTCAGAACCAATTCAACAACTTTTCTACACAAGTCTTATCTTTTTCACTCTACCTTTGGGCTCAAATTATTCATTCTAAGATCTTATCTTCTCTGAATGAGAATTCCTGTGTGAGAATGAGTTGAAGGCAAAAATAACCCAAATCAAATCCAGAATTCAAGTTTGAATCAAATTTTAAGTCAAATGATCCACATGTGCATCCTGTAATTTCTTTTCCATCAGAGAAAATTCTCTCTCAGCCTCAGCTGATACTTTCTTGGACTATTTAATTCTTCCTCGCATTGTAAGGTTTGAATAAATTATGTAGCTCTTGAGTAATTAATCCCATGTAAACTGTAGCCAGTTAATATGTCCCAACAATTTCTGAAAATCATTAGGAGTTTGCAATTAATCCATCCTGATTTGTTCTCTTTGTGGTTGAATTATTTGTAGACTTATCCTATATCCTAGATAATTAAGAGAACTTCTTTGTATTTTTTGGGAGCAATTTCTTATCCTCAGCAAGGTAATTTTTTTTTTTTTACTTTTTAGTTTATAGTTTTTCGTACAGTGTCTGCCTCTGAATCATCCAACAAGATACCATCCATTTAGTGGTAAACTTTAGATTGTAAAAACTGTTTATGAATTATTTCTAATGGCTGTTGTACAAAATATTGGCATGAGGTAGAACTGATTAACATTGCTTGTGATAAGACTTTCCAATAATATCTCTTTTTTAGATGAATATTATTGTAAGTCGTTATTGAAAAAGCAAACCTTTCCCTCTCCTGTTCATGCAAAGAGATGTGAAAAGGCATTCTTTTAAATCAATTCCTATCATAGGCCATGACTTAGGTAACAAAGAAGACAATGGGATTTCAGTCTATGAAGAGCTCACTGGCTGAATCATTTTATTTAAGGCACTTAAATCTGTTAACATCCTCCATTTTCCTAATTACTTTTTTATAACAAACATAGGAATTCTGTGGGCTGGTGGATTCTTCAATGTGTTGAGCATTTATCTGTTCCTGTACAAGCTGTTCTTTCTGCAATTCTCCTGTCATGTTTCCATTGTTCCTCCCACACAGGTTTGTGAGTTAACCATTTTAACAGTAGGGTAGTTAGTACCTTTGAAAGACCAACACGTCATATCCTGCTTGTGGATAACCCCTACAGTCTGTGACTGTTCTGGATAATACCTTTTAATATTTTTTTAGAAGCACTCTTTATAGTTTGTTTCTGAGATTGGAGGAATGTCATTGTTGTTTTCCATTGATACAACTAATCACATCCTTGTAAATTCATGGCTATATTAGAAACACATGTCTTTAATTTTCCTATTTGTCCTTCTGGACCTATACACTGGACCCATCTTACATTTTGTTTTACTTATGATAAAGTTTCAGTTCCTAGAAACTGAATATATACTTCCTGAAGAGGCTAATATGGATGCTACCTTGCTTCTGTGCCAACTGAAGCTCCAATTTCAATGCTATTTATGTGTACCTTTAGCTTTGGTCTGTGACTATTTATAGCAGTTTGCCAAATACTTGTTTTCTGGTCTCTCCTGAATTTTTTGTTTTATCTACTGAAGATGTTCTGTCCTCAATTACATATAGAGCACTGTTGTTTTTAACAACAGGCATTAATTTTTTTAATTGCTTTGTGCATGAGTTCACTGATGCTGACAGAGAATTATTGAATCAAATTTGATATCTGGGCCTGTTGGAGGTCCTATAGGGCATTTCCCAATGGCAAAAGATTACCTTGCCTGTGCCTTGTTGATCTGCATTTATTAATTCAATGATGGCCTTTGCCACACCTTCTGCATACTTTAGAAACCTGGAGCCTTTTTTTTTGTATTATCTCCTAAAAGCATTGTTTCTAGGAACTCCTTGCCTACAACCCCTTTCAAATAACTTTGCTTACCATAATTAACACATTCCACATTATGATTTTCCTTACATCTCTTATCAGAGTAGCATTATAAATGTGAGATCCAATATATGCAGTATTTCTAATCCATTCAAATATTGGTGCAGATCTTGCCTCTAAAGGTCTAATCACCATTTTGCATTCTGAATTAGCGTTTTCAAAAGTCAAAGATTTGATTAATATTTTTCTGACTTCTGAAACTGATACCATTGGGGGGAAAAAATCCCAAGAAAACAAAGGATTCTTTTTTGGGGGGTGTGGAGGAGCCTTGTATAATTTTTCTAAATGACTCATACCTCTTTACTGATTATTCAACTTTGTCCCAAACATTGAAAGTTGCTACATGACATAGCATCAAGATATGATTATCAAATTCAGTCTGGTAATACAACTTATTAGTCTTCACCTCACAACTGATCCTGCAAAATATTAATACCTCTAGCCTTCTGTTGTCGTTCTATGGCACTAGATTCCTCTTGCCATCATATTTGCCATTGTAACTGAGGATCAACTTTCAGTATTGCTGTTGACAAATCTTTCCTGTCTTGGGAGATAATTCTGTTCTGAGTTGCCCATGAATTTAATATCTGCTTCACAAGGGTGAATGCATACCAGATGAAACAATTTCTTCCTCAAATATCCTCAAATCTAATATGTCTATAGGATTCCATTTAACTTCTTCATAACCTTGGCAGGTGTGAAATAGTGACTAAATTAACTAATGTTGGTTTTGTAACTACCTTGGGTTTCTCCTCTTCAGTTTCATCATGCAGTGGTGTGGTAGGTTCTTGTCTAAATTCCTCGGTCTATGTCTGAATATTTGGGATAAGTACAGGTAGTGGTAATGAAAATGTAAAAATAGTTTTACATTCTCAACAAGTTAAAGAAATACCATTTAAAAATTATTGGAAAAATAATACCCAGTGTGGTTGTTGTTGAGAGGTGAGGCATTTGGGAAAGTGCTTTGAATGTGAAAAATCCATTCTTGTGAGAACTGCCTTAAGACAGAAAAAAAAATTATTTTGGCTTCTGACTTTAAAGTTTTCAGTACATAATCAAGTGGCTTTGTCTCATGTAGCATGATGAATACCTGCTGCAAAGCCTAATGCTTATCATAAAGCTGCAAAATGGAAGATACAAGGCATTGAAGACACATGGTTCTCTCTAGAGCACACACTCCTC
Organism: Tokudaia tokunoshimensis; assembly: GCA_036184795.1. Lineage (NCBI taxonomy): Eukaryota > Metazoa > Chordata > Mammalia > Rodentia > Muridae > Tokudaia > Tokudaia tokunoshimensis. Next base: position 48,200,462 of record BTHU01000014.1, on the reverse strand, counting down.
TGTGATATGACAATTCCCCAATTGACTTAATCTCTTTCCATGTGTCACACATTTTGCAATAAATTGTTACCCAAGTGTTTCCCAAAGGCCTGTGTATTCTCCAGCCTTGCCCAATCTGTAACATCTTGAGAATCAATAGAAACCTTAAGAGTAGAAGAAAGCTAAGTCATTGATGAAAGCCTTGTTCCTTGGATGTGACAGTGGAACAGTCGGACAGTGGCTCATCCTTGTTCTTTCTTTTTGCTTCCAAGCAGTCATGGATTGAGTAACATCCTCTGGCTTATGTTCCTGCCATATTCTTTGGCTCTGTGTTAACCAAGGATTCTGCTCCTATGATAAAACCTGATAAAAAGTAACTTGAAGAACCAACTTATTTCATACTACAGCCTATAAGTACAGTTCCCAAAGAAGTCAGAACAAAATCAAGAAAGGAAACTGGAGGCAACAACTGATACAGAGGCCACGGAGCATTGCTGATTCCTGGCTTGCTCCACAGAGCTTGCTCAACCTGGTTTCTTATAATACCCTGTACCAATAAATAGCCCATATGTAGCACCACCCACAATGAGATGAGTGCTCACACTTCAATCATCAATCAAGAAAATACTCCATATGTTTGCCTGCAGGCTAATCTGATGGGGCATCTTCTTAAGTGAGGTTCTTGCTTCCTAAATGACTAACTTGTGTCAAGTTGACATTAAACTAGCCTGCAAAAGCTCAATTTCAAATTCCAAAGTAGTACTGAATTACCATGGAAACATCTGTAGGTGTGAACCAATATAGACCTATTTATTGAGTTTTAAGTTATCTCAAGAATTTTGTCAAGCACCAAGCTAGATACTGAAGCTTTTAACATAAGGATTGTCAGGGCTTACAAATCTAGTCTTTGTACCCCCAAATGGATTAATGTCACTGTGAAAAGGCTTTGTGAATCTGTACATGTTTGTTTCCTACTATGTGTGGACATATTAAGAAAGCACTCAGCAGTTACTGAAACCTTGATCGTAGTCTCAAAAACTGTGGGAAATAAATTTCTATCATAAAAAAATTCTCTAACATTCTATTTCTGCCACAAAATACTAAACAAAGATAGTTTCTTATAAATTTTCCACATGAGTCTGGTCACAGGTATTAATTATCAGAATGATGAGACTGTCACATTTACCAATTCCCTTAAGTCTTGACTATTGATTACGTATTTTGAAAATATTTGTATGACAATATAGAGATGTTCATAAAACATGCATTCTATATTCTATTTTTATTTTTTGTTTTTTTTATCATCACTAAAAACTATTGGCATTTGTGTTCTCAACTGTATCACAAAGACCTTGAGGCTTAAAGGTAATTATGTTGCACACCATAGCAATTTTAAGCCACAATATATTAAAGTAGATTTAATCAGCTCTGTGTGCTTGGTTGACTTTTAATTTGACTCTGTCATAGTGGCCCATCCTTAAGTGAATGTTTAGCTGCAAACCATAAATTACAAATGGCCAAATGTTATAAACATCATTCAGCTTCTCTGAAAGCTACTCCATATGGTCCATTTGGCTATTGAGTTATCTGATTTATCCACAGTTGCAATCTGTATTGACCATGCTAGAGACTGTCCATTTCTTGAAGGTCAAGTTTCTGCACAAGATGAAAAACTTTGGTCATAATATTAGATCACAACAAAGCAGCCACAGCTTCCAGGCATCGGGAAAAAAGTAAATTTGTCTAATATTATAAGTAGTTTTGTCTTCTTTTTCATTTTTTAAAGTTTAGTCCTGTAGTCTCTGATCTCATATGATAGCTGTGGAGGCGCATACCAGGAGGATTCTGACGAGGCAGAAGGATCATATGTTTACATCTAGTTTTCTACCCAGAGATCCAAATTTTATCTCTTATCTCTTTCAAGTTCTTCATGAATTTGTAATTGTTTTAATATGATCTCACAATATGTTAAAGCACATAGTTATCAATTACCTTTTATAAGTTTGGCTAGAGATTCAGTTATCTTAAAATTCATTTATGGCAGTTCAACTTTAACAAATACTGTTTGGACAGAACAAAAATTAAAACTACTCTGTAGATAATTTTAAAAGGATATTTTTATTAAAAGAAAAGAAAAACCAAACTTTTCCCTTCAGGGAGCCCATGATCAACACTGCCTGTATGTACCAGGCCCAGAGTCTGGAAGCCGAATAGCTCAGAAACCTAAGATAGAAACAAACATGAGTGCCAAAAATAAATAAATAAATAACCAAATAAAATAAAAAATAAATAAAATCAATGAAATGATTGCTAATAGTCTTCTGCTATACTCATAAATCTAATGCCTAGACCAGTCATTATCAGAGGGAATTCCTCCAACTTCTGATGGGAGCAGATACAAAGCATCACAGACAAACATTAGAAAGAGAGATCTCAGGTTCAAAGTCTCCATCAAGTCATTGGGATCTTTTTCCTCTTACTGGGTTGCCTCTCTTGTCTTGATTTAAGGGTATCTTATTATATCTTGATATGCTGTGTTGGAGTGATGTCCCATGGAGGCTTGCTCTTTTCTGGGGTGAGAAGGGGTGAGAGGTGTAAGTGGATCTAGGGGAGAAGTGTGGTAGAGGGACTGGAAGGATTTGAGGGAGGGGAAGCTGCAGTTGTGGTGTACTGTATGAGAGAATAATACATACTTATGCTGGCAATATAAAACAAAAGATAACAGGAAACTGCAACCCCAGATTGTAACATTTAGAGTACAAAAGTCAGGGCTATTATGCTTAGTGATCATAAGATAGGGATTACAATATATCAAATAATACTACGACCTACAAGAAATAAGAAATTCTTTCAGAGAAACCTCCAAACTGTAGGAAAACTTACCTGTCTTAAAGATCCTGTGATACCTATTACTGATCTAGGAAATATGTTAGTCTTTGTTATTATGGTGTTTTAACAATCTCATGCAATTTTCCTGACTAGTGGAATTTAACTCATAACTTGTATGCAGAATGATGCAGGAACATATAGTGATTAGACTTCAACATCCCAGGGTATAGACCAAAGAAGAATTTGGAAGTGATATCAGTTACTGGAAAAATTAAACTATATCTAGCCAATGAGATATTGATATATCAAAAAAATTCTTTCTACATAATGTTTGAAGACAGAAAAATTTCCTTGTGAGACTTCCCGTTAACCAAACTGGTGAAGAGTATTATAAAAATCTGTAACTTGATAAGACAAATGTTTTAGAGAAAATACAAAAAAGATGATTTTTAGCAAAAGTTAAAATACAAGAAGACACACTCGAACGTGGATGCACACAAGCGAGCGCGCGCACACACGCACACACACACAAACACACACAGAGGCAGCAACTTAGAGAACATAAATGCATTAATTAGTTTTAGAAACTGTTGGGTAAGCCAGATATGGTGGCACGAGCCTTTAGCCCCACAGTTGTGGCACCAGAGGCAGGTCGATCTCTGTGAGTTCAAACCAGTCTGATCCACATAGTGAATTCCAGGACTGACACACATAGAAGGAGAAACTTTTCTCAAACAAATACACAAAAGAAACAGTGACTATTGGCAACATTAGACACTGGCTGCAAATCACACACAGTCAAAGATGTAGGATGCTTCCATAGTCTTCTTCCTTTCTAGAGATGAGCAGAAATGAGGCAGCAAAAACAGAAACAGTAGTCTTTTGAATAAAATGTGATAGTGAGAAGATATTAAGTGAAATTATATGTGATTTAAATAGAATATTCTATGGATATGTGACATTTGGATAACTAGTGACCACACAATGAGATAGATACAAAAACATTTTGAGGAAGAATAAAAGGCCCCAGGAATGGACAGGAGACAAACATCTTTAGTATTCATTAAAACAAGGTACACAGTAAAAGTTACTGTGGTTGTCTTCATGTATTTAATGTATACAGTGGAAGTTGCTATGTTTGGGAAAAGATGAGGTACAGAGTAAAACACTGGCTAGTCAGGAAGAGACAGAAGACTGAAGTTAGGTAAAGACTTAGAAAGGCACAGTGGGGAATAAGAAAGTGTAAGTGTAAAAAAGTGTAAGAAGAGGAGGGCAAATAGCAACTGGAAAGATGAAGAATTTTGAGACACAGCCAGGGGAAACTGCTAAGTTCCTCATGTAAGCTCTGTTAACCTGGAAACTTTCAAAGAATGGTAAGAGGCCATTGGATGACTTTGATAATGGTGTACGTATTACTGATCTCTGAGTAGAGACTTATTGATAATTAAAAATGATAATTTCTGAAATGAGGAAACAAGAATTTAGAAGAAGTTATAATGGAAAACTCTTAGAAGAATACATAAAATTATTAGATAATAAAAACAAGAAATGACAAATGTTTACTACTTTGTGAACAAAATAAGTAAAACATAAATGGATGAACACATGATTTCAATATATTGTAACACAAACATTTTCTTAATTTTAGGTGCAATTTTGATGAATTATTTATCATTATCATTTCCAACCCAGGTTTTCAAACATTATATAGTTGAAATTTTATAATTGCCTATGTTCTTTGATGTTTTAATTTTAATTTTTATTATCCTATAATTCTAGTGTTCTTTCTAGTTGGTGACTTGCACTATCATTGTGTCTTTATTTATTGCTTAGGTAAATATATTTATCCATATAGCACATCAAATGGATGTTCAAAATCAAAACTATGTATTACAGATATGATCTAAAAATAAACAAAAAAAACCCCAATACTGTACAATAAAGTTTAAGGTTAAAAATTATAGGATAGAATTTATAACATATACTTAAAGAACATTTGTTGCTATGAAACTATAAAACTATTTTGAGATTGTGTATTCCATAGCAAAATCAATTTAATTTTTCATCATATTACTGCTAACAGTAATCATTGCTTTTCATTAATTTCAGTTTGATTTGTGTAGGTCAAAGTGCTAACTACTAGAAAGAAATGTGATATTTCTCTAAGGTAAGGCTTACAAAACAGCTCTCCTTGGCTGTATAAGCTGCATTCAAGTTGTAGGATTTTAGTGTTAAATTTTTTCAATCTAAACTGTTAAAGGACAAATCTAAATTAAATCTGGATGGAAGGAATGTATAAGCAGCAGTTAGACAAGGCTCAGAGCAGAGATAAATGTTGAAATTATATTCTTTTCTGAATATATATTTGTTTACAGCATAGATGAAGAGATTGAAGAATTCTTTTTTTCTCCAATACATTCCTTTACGTGTTTTTCAAATTACAGTTTGAAAGTCTGTATGCTTCTTATGGTGGCACTATCTCCCCCTGTATTGACAGGGTTGCAAGATTTGGGCAGAAAGTAGTATGGTGAACTGCAGGTATCTTGGCATTTTGTCAAGGCAATGAGATTAGCAAACCATACATTGACAGGAAATGACAAGAATGTTGTTAACACTGTCCAGTAGATGGAGGGTGGAGAGCAGTTTCAGACTTTGATCTAAGATCTAACCATGACTCCCTGCTACAGTAAGTTGACAGATATAGGAAGTGGAATCTTGCAGCAGGCTGAGGATTCCAGGACTTCAATTCTGCTAAGTTGTCCCCCATGCTAATATAGGACTTTTAAGTGATTCAGTCTACTTCAAATTACTTGTCATTTTCTAAGTAGCCCTAATTAACTCATTGGTTTACCAGTCTAGTTTGAAATGATTTCTTTGGTTTGTCAGTTCTTATTTGGGTTGTTGGTTCTTATTTGGGTTGAAGAGATATTTGTTTATGTCTACTCAGGAAAAATCATATAATAAACATTAATTTCATACAAGACTTAAGAAATTCTTGCAGATAAAGCTACTGATTATGTGATGAAAGGAAGCCCTTTAGATAATGTACTAGTGTATATCCCGTGTATGATAGTAACGGGTCTGGACCCTTATCTTAGACTCTTGTTTTCAAATGACTTTCTACAAGGCAATATCATGTGCTTATATTTAGTTTAGAAAAATAAATGAACAGTAAGTTGAGTCATATCTCTCATTAAGAGAAGTATAATCTCACTATTACTGTTGAGCCAAAGTTTTGGTTGAAGAAATATTGAAATTTTTCCTATGGACACCTTTAGAAAACGTAACACAGAACCAGGAAGATGTCTCGGTTGATAAAATTCCTTCAGTGTCAATATGATGACCTGAGTTTTAAACACATTGTCCTCTACAAAAAACTGTGCCCTCAATGCTGGAAGTGCAGACAAACATATCCTGAAGCTCATTGGCTAGCCAGTCTAGCCCAATTAGGAAGATCCAGGCTCTGTTTTGTTAAAAAAGTAAATAGCCAAAGAAACAAAACAAAATGAAAACGTGGAGAACCACTAAAGACTATAGCAGATTAACCTTGGTTCTGCATGAACATGCACATGGATATAGGCAGGAACACATATGTAGCTGAAGCCTGAACACATATGGACATATAGACACAAACACACACACACACACACACACACACACACACACACAGACAGAGAGAGAGAGAGAGAGAGAGAGAGAGAGAGAGAGAGAGAGAGAGAGAGAGAGAACAAGTATTGCCATTTATCAAATAAGAAGTAAGAATGAGAGAGCTTCATATTGGAGGTGATTATTTCCATATTATGATTAATTGGTCTCTGTCAAACAAGAAAAGGCTATTGGTTTACATCTATGAAATGCAAACTTACTTATTTGAGGAACTTTCTTAATAGAACGAGAGATTCCATGGTTTAGGAAATCTTACTAGGAAAGCTGTAGAGTCTAGGTCATGGCATGAGATCCTTATTCTCTATATACCCATGTCCTCATACCTCTACAAGAAAGGGAAATTCATGGTGCCTTCTCTTTGTCAGGCAAAGTCACAAAGGTGTTCTGGATTTATCAAATCAAGAATATATGTAAGAGTCATGTGAGTAAGCCAAAAGGAATTTCTATATTGTACTTTGATTTTCTTGAAAGTAGTATTTTTAAAGTGATGAGTTTCAGAAACAAAAGACTTGTAAGTAACTATGATTGATGAAATACCCATGACATACATGCATGACATTACTGGGTTGAATGTCAAAAAATATTACTACATTCTGTTCTTATCTTCATTCCTTTACAATTAGGGTAGCACATCTCAGTAGCAGACCTCCTCCAATACAAATCAGTCTTTTCTCTCATCTCCTTGAAGATGGAAGGGCATCCAGACATCCCTAAAGAATGCTTTAAGATAGAGGCGGCACTATGTTTTTCCTAGCCTAGGCTTAGGAGGGCAATTATACTAGATTCTTTGTCCCTCTGAGAACCCTGTGTCTCCAAAATCACAACTCCAGATTAACCTAATGAAGAACAAGGTAGATGTGAAGTAGACAGTGTGATCACAGCCAGTGCTGCCACAAAAAGGATACGCCACAGAAAGCCTGAATTTAATGAGTAATACATACACACCTTGAAAGATATATTTCCTGGCATCGATCCCATGAACTCCGAAACCATGGTGTTATAAGCTGCTAAACCCTGGAGAAGCTTGCATGTAGCAAAGGCTATTTGATTGATCTATACAAAAAATGTCATTTTAGCAAGATGCTCCAAGGTGCAAGGTGCTTCCCATACTGAACACTCTTTTGAACTGTAGGTATGGGTTATGGTGAATTTTTTGATCTCATGATAGCTAATTTATATGCCTCTTCAAGAGCACCTGGGGCCCTGTGCACACACATACTTATAGTGCCATTCCTCCTTTTGTACCTGAAGAGGTAGCCAAAAGGGATTTCTTCCTCTGGCTTCAAGTTATTCTAATGCCACTGTTGCTTTTATCTCAGCTTGCAAATATATGTTGATATATTTATTTTTCACTCCCATGTAAATGCACACATTATGTTCTATAGACTGCTTTCATCAAATGAATCATCCTTCTAAAGCTGTTTCTCATATTTTGCCAAAAGAGTGTCCTCCCTTAGACAGCACAGCCATGTAAGGTCTTAAAATATTTGTGAAGCCCAATGAACTAACTATACAGAAGAAATGGACCTTTAATTTAAAATTATATTTCTTGCATCATTTTAGGATGGTTTTTGTCATATTTGTTTGGCTTGTAGTTGTATGTAGTCAACTACATGCCATGTAGTTACAACTTCTGAGATACTATGCACATAAATGAGTCAGACAAATTACAAGTTTATAAACATGTGGAAACTGTTCTCCACTAGTTTAGAAAGTTATAGAAAGTAATTATTCTAGTAATTGAAATATTTTCCAAAACCTTTTCTTAACTTTAGAATGATGATCCCATGGCATTATTTAGGCATCATTGTTTAGTTTCATTACATTATTCATGACATATATTTGTTTTAATATATTGCTAAGTTCTCCTAATCTAGACTCGGCCATATCTGAGAACATGCTGTGTATATGAATCACAAATTATTAAACCAAAGAAAAACTTTTAAGTTAACACATATGAAATTTTTAATATGATGCCTTGAAAGCAGTAACAAGCCTATAAACACTCATTAATTCATCACCAGCCAATAAACATTCTTTCCTATTATTGTCAGTAAGTCACTTTAAAGATGAGAAAAAAAGATTGCTACATAAATATTCCCAAGAACATGTTTTATGACTTTATAAAATGCTGTTTGTGTCATTTACATGTCAAGTACCTCTCAAATATATAAGTAATGGATGTGGTGGGAAAGATAGAACTTTTCTGATCATTGTGAGTTGCTTAATGAATCTATCATATACATAAATGCTTATTTTATATATTCATGGCATATTATATGTTCTATCTTGCCTTCTTTAGTAGGTCAGTCTTTCTCCACCTTGTGCTATAGTCAGTGTTCTGCTAAGGAAGGATGAATGTTTGTGATTATGTACTAGAAGAAGTAAAATGGGAATTTTAGGTGTCCTTTATAGTGAAGGACAATGCAGATTTTTCTGTGGAAAATCAGGAAAGAGGAAAACGTTTAAGAAAACATGAACAGGGAAAATTTTAAAAGGAAAGGAGAAAAACAAAGAAAGAAGGGTGGCACTTGTAATTTTGAATACTATTTTTATAATAGCTGATGAATAAAATAGGTCATAATCAGTTTAATGAGACTTCCTGATAAACAGTATATTTTTGTGTATATGTATCCTAAATATTTAGTAAATGTGTATAAATAACTAAGAATATATTTTGATAAATAGGTAAATATATAAACCAATTTATTGGAAAACAATTTGCCTAGTATATTTTTCTTTTCTATTCTTGCTTTTTGTTTCCTTGTAGTCAAATTCTTACTATGTAGTCTACATTCTCAACCTCCTGTTTCAACCCTGAAAAATGCTGTAATTTAATTTATTATACTGTTATTTCCTGACTTCAACAACTCTATAGCAGAGAGAAAAGAAAATATAGATAGATAGATAGAAAATGAACAGCTCTCTACTCGATGGCCACTGGAGTCAGGAAAGAAGTAAAGAAATTAAAGATTTTCTAGAATTCAATGAAAATGAGGGCACTACATACTCAAACTTAAGGGACACTATGAATGCAGTGCTAAGAGGAAAGTTCAGCACACTAAATGCCCTCATAAAGAAATTGGAGAGTTCTCATACTAATGAATCAAAAGAACATGTAAAGGCTCCAGGAAAGAAAAGAGGGAGAGAGAGAGAGAGAGAGAGAGAGAGAAAGGGGGAGAGGGAGGGAGGAAGGGGGAGAGAGAGAGGGAGGTGGAGAGAAAGAAGGAAGGAAGGAAGGAAAGAAGGAAGGAAGGAAGAAAGAAAGAAAGAAAAACAGAAAGAAAGAGAGAGAGAAAGAAAGAAAGAAAAACAGAAAGAAAGAGAGAGAGAAAGAAAGAAAGAAAGAAAGAAAGAAAGAAAGAAAGAAAGAAAGAAAGAAAGAAAGAGAAAGACAGTCAGACACCTGGGAGGCATAGATGGCAGAAAATAATCAATCTTTGAACTAAAACTAATCAATTAGAAAAACAGAAAACAATACAAACAAGCAACAAAACCCACCACTTGTTCTTTGAGAAAATCAGCAAGAAAGACAAACCCTTAGCAAACTAACCAAAAGACAGTACCTAATTTAACAAACTCAGAGAAGGGAGATATAACAGGAGAAACTGAGGAAATTAAAAGAATCGCTAGGTCCTACTTTAAAAGTCAGTACTACAAAAAAATTGGAAAATCTAAATGAAGTGAATGATTTTCTAGACAGATAACAATTACCAAAGCCAAATCAAGATCAGGAGAACCATCTGAATTGTCCTATGAGCCCTAAGGAAACAGAAGCAGTCATCAAATATCTCCCAAATTAACAAACAAAAGCCCAGGCCTAGACGGCTTAGTGTAGAATTTTACCAGACTTTCAACGAAGAGCTAATGCCAATACTCTTCAAACTATTCCACAAAAGAGAAATAGAAGGAATACTGCCAAACTCATTCTATGAGGCCACAGTCACCCTGACACAAAAAGATACAACAAAGAAAGAAAAATTCCAAATGAACATTGGTGAAAATTACAAGCTAAATCCAAGAACACAAGAAAAACATCATACACCATGATCAAGCAGGCTTCATCCCAGGCATGCAGGAGTCGTTTAATTTATGAAAATCTATCAATATAATCCACCATATAAACAAACTGAAAGAAAAAACACAAGATAATCTCCCTAGATGTCAAAAAAATTGTTTGATGAAGCCCAACGCCTTTTCACAATAAAAGTCTTGAAGAGAACAAAAATACAAGGGACAAACTGAAACACAATAAAGGTAATATATAGCAAGTGAATAGCTAACATTAAATTAAATAAAAACAACTTAATCCATTTCCACGGAAACAGAACAATTCAAGGCTGTTCATTCCCCCATCCCTCTTCAATATAGTACTTTGAATTTCTGACTAAAGCAATAAGACAATTAAAGGAGATCAAGGTGATACAGTTTGGAATAGAAGAAATCAAAATATTGTCTACAATAGGATAATATACATAAGTGATCCAAAAATTCTATCAGAGAACTCCTATAGCTGATAACCAACTTCAGCAAGGCGGATGGATAAAAAGTTAGCTCAAATTTGTAAATCACAAATGATTAAATGTGTTGAGAAAGAAGTTAGGGTAATAGTACACTTCACAATAGCCACAAATAACAAAACATACCTTGGTATAACTCTAGTCAAACAAGTTAAAGACCTGTCAAGAGCTTCAAGTCACTGAAGAAAAAAATTGAGGAACATATTAGAAGATGGATCCATACTCATGGATCTGTAGGATTAACATAGTGAAAATGGCCATTTGATCAAAAGCAATCTACAGATTCAAAGTAATTCCCATCAAAATCCAAACACAAGTTTTCACAGATTTTTAAAGAATAATTCTCAACTACATATGGAAAAAAACAAAAACCAAAGATAGTCAAAATGATCCTGAACAATAAAAGAACTTCTGACGATAACACCATTGTGAACTCAAGCTGTACTACAGAACTATAGTAATAAAAACTACATGGTATTGGTATAGAAACAAACAGGTGGTTAAATTGCATCAAATAGAAGATCCCAAAATAATCCAACATACCTACAGACCCTTGGCTTTTGACAAAGAAGCAAAAATGATACAATGAATGAGGGAAATAACCATCAACAAATGGTGCTGTTTTAACTGAATGATTCCACATAGAAGAATGAAAATAGATTCACTCATTACCCTGCACAAAATTCAAGTCCAAGTAGATCAAAGACCTCAAAGTAAAACTAGTCACACTGAATTGAATAGACGGGAAAGTGGGAAAGAGCCTTGACATTGGCACAGGTGAAAATTTCCTGAACAGAACACTAATGGTTCAGGTATGACGGTCAACAATTATTAACTGGAACCTTATGAAACTGAATAGCTTCTGTATGGCAAAGGACACTATCCATTGGACAAAATGGAAGCTTACAGATTAGATCTTCACTAACCCTGCATCAAACAGAGGACTTATATTAAATTATATGAGGAACTCAAGAAGTTAGACTCCAAGAAAACTAATAAACCAATAAAAAAGTGAGGTACTGAACTAAACAGAATTCTCAACAGAGGGTGACCAAGAAGAACTTAAAGAAACGTTTAACATCCTTAGACATCAGGAAAATGCAAATCAAAACAACCCTGAGACTGAAGCTTACACCAACCAGAATGACTAGGATTAAAAAAAACTCAAGCAACAGAACATGCTGACAAGGATGTGGAGAAAGAGGAACACTCTTCCATTGCTTGTCAAATTGCAAATCTACTCTGGAAACCAATCTGGCGGTTTCTGAGAAAATTGGAAATAGTTGTATCTAAAGACCCAGATCCTGGGCATATACCCAAAGGATGCTCTACCATACCACCAGGACACATGCTCCATTATATTCATTGCAGCTTTCTTCATAATAGCCAGAAACTGGAAGCAACCCAGATGTCCCTTAACCAAAAAATGGATATAGAAAATGTGGTACATTTGCACATAGGACTACTATTCAGCTATTAAAAACAAGGACATCATGAATTTTTCAGACAAATGGATAGAACTACAAAATCTCATCCCGAGTGAGGTAACTCAGACCCAAAAAGACATGCATGGAATGCACTCACTGATAAGTGGATATTAGCCAAAATTACTGAGTACCCATGATACACCCTACATAACCTAAATAGTTAAATAAGAAGGAAGGCCAAAGTAAGGATGTTTCTGTCTCACTTTTAGGGGGAGAACAAAATAATCACGGGAGGCAGAGGAAGTGAGGAACCTGGGTAGCAAAAGTGGGGGCAAGAGGAATAATCCTGGGATGAGGAAGGCTCCCAGGAGTCAATGCAGGTGACCTTAGCCTAAATGCCAAACAGTGGGGATGTTTAGCCTGAAGAGATCACCTTCAATAGCCAAACAGACCCCCAGTGGATGGACGAGGACACCAACCCACCAATAAAACTTTAAAGTTTTGTTTATAAACTGTCTAAAAGAGATGCAGGGGAAAAGATGGTGCAGAAACTGAAAGAATGGTTGACCAGGTATTGGCCCATTCTGAGACCCATCCCTTGCACAGGTACCAATTCCTCACAATACTAATGATGCAGCCTTTGTCCTTGCAGATAGGAGCAACATTGGATGGGTGTCAGGGATTTCTATAGAAGAGTTAGACAAAGGATTGAAAGTTGTGAAGGAGATGGCAAACCCATAGGAAGATCAACAGTGTCAACTCACATGGATCCCAGGGAGCTCACAGAGACTGAGCCCCCAACCAAAGCACATAGATGGACTGGTCTAAGACCCGAACATATGTACAAAGGACTGGCATGTCTGGCCTGTGGGAAAGGATGCACCTAATACTGCAGAGACTTGATGCACCAGGTTGGGGTGGATTCTGGGGGGGTGAGGGCTATCCTCTCAGAGTTGAAGGGGAGGAGTGTTGGGGGGGGAAACTCTGTGACAGGATAGGGGGCGGCAGCATTTGGGAAATAAATAAAAAAAATTATGTTCAGTAAAAGGCAACTGAGTTAAACTAATTCATTCTTTAGATTGAATGTTCTTGTGCTATTTTCTGTCTCAGAGAAAGGTACTGTTCATTATCAAACTACAGATACTGTATCTTCATGTATGCTTTTAACCTTCACCATTCCTAAAAAAATATTGTCCTTTGTTTCTCTAAATTGTGTTTATTACTTTATATGGATTTCAGATATCATAATTTTTATTGCCATACTCTCAAATACCATTTTTTCATCATAGTTAGACTCAACAATCTTTTCAATGATAAATCTTGACTCCTTCAAAGGATGCCCATGATTCAGTCTGAGATAGCTTGTGGGGAAAAATGTGATTATGTTATTTCTGTGCCATTATAGTTCTTCCCAAAAATAGAGAATTTAAGTCAATATTATTTGAAAATTAATTTGAGTTTTAAAATTGTTTAAAAGGTATAGTCATAAAATTTATCATTTTATATCATGACCAGTTATGTTAGCAGTTATGTTGGCAGAATACTTCTTGGGAAAGATATAGAAAACATTGTTTCAGTTCTTTCTGAATAGTGTAAACCATTGACTGCTTTGCTATTTTAAAAATCATTTCTGAGCTTGGGATTTGTTTTGTTCTTTGTTTTTAAATTATTTTATTTATTTCCATTTCAGTTGTTGAGCACACGCCCCTCCTGGTCACCCCCTCCCACAATCCTTCTCTCCTTATTCTTCTCTGAGTTCAGTAAAAGACAACTGAGTTAAACTAGTTCATTCTTTAGAGTAGGCAGAACCCCCTAGGAATCCCTTCCTTCCCCCAACCCCTCAGAATTTCTAGTCTCTGAGAATCTAGGTACTTCTTTTCCCACTGTGGCCAGACAAGGCAGCTCTGCTAAAAGAACTTATCACAAGTATAGGAATCAGTTTTTGGGATAGGCCACATCCCAGTTGTTTGAAAACCACATGAAGGTCAAGCTGCACATCTGCTACATATGAGCAGTGAGGCCTAAGTCCAGCCCATGTATGTTAATTGGTTGGTGATTCAGATTGTGAGAGCTCCAAGGGTCCAGGTTAGTTGACTCTGTTGGACTTACTGTGGAGTTCCTATCCCCTTCTGGGCTTGCAATCCTTCTTCCTATTCTCCCATAAGATTCCCCAAGCTCCACACGCTGTTTGGCTGTGGGTGTCTTATCTGTTTAAGTCAGCTGCCAAAACTCTTTTTTATGAGGTTCAATATCACTTCTGATTGTATGTTTTACTAAGCTCCTGATAGGTGACTTATTAGGAATAATAATGAAGTAATGTGGTAGCATCCCTTTTTTTCCTGCTTCTCTAGTCAAGGGTGCGACCACTCTCTCATGTCATGGGTTTCAAGTTGGACCAGCCATTGATTGCCACTCTTACAAATTCTGCACCACCCTTACCTCAGAATATCTTGTAGGCGGGGCATATTGTGGGTCAAAGGTTTTGTAACTGGGCAGGTGTCTCACTCTCTCTATTGCAAGTCTTGCCTGATTAGAGGAAATTGTGGGTTTAGGAACTGTATCCCCCAAGATTAGGAGTCTTATCTGAGGTGACCCTCAAATCCCTGGGAATTTTATTGTACTAGGTAGGTTTCTTGCTTGTTGAAGAGATGTTCCTCCTATTCCACTTCCGGTTGTCCCTCCCACTACTCTCTCCCTCTGTCTTCCCCCGACACGATCCATCCAGTTATCATTTCTTGACTAATTTTTGATAGGACTGGTTTTGTGTGTACCAGTGCAATTAATTACATTTGATATAAGCTAATGATCACATAATATTCTATCAAGACTGGGATATGGGGCTTCGTAGTTCTTCATTGTATCTTACATCAAAACTCAACATTTTTTTGAGTTTCTTGACGCTTAGTAAGAGTGGTATAAATAACTTGATTGGAGCAAGTGCTCACCCATTGCTTATTTTCTGCATGTTACATATACATGAGTCTCTATATTAATCATTGATAATTGTGAGAAGGGGGAATCTCTGCTAAATACTAGAAGCTTTTGTTTTATTTAAGTGGATGAAAATTTTCCCACTCTCGTTTGAGTTGACGTGCTCAGTTGAATTATTTATTTCATATGTTTATTTTCAAAATTAATGTTCCACTCAAAGATCAATGTATAATAACAGGAGATTTAAATTTCCCTTTTTTCTTTTGTGCATATGCTTGCCCCACTGAAATGAAATAGTGAGTGAGATTTCTGGATTATTTAATTGCCAACATATAGAGTGTACATATATATGCTAAACTTAAAATTTGGTGGGAATGAACTACTACACAGCCTGCATTCCTTAAAGCACATATAATTCTTTGATAGATAAACATGGCCAATCTTCTATGAGTGTTTGCTGGAAGGTGTGACATTTACTTCTACTTAATACAGAAAAGGTCACCTGATACTCAGTCCCTTTGAGGATTCTAAGATGAACAAGTGACTCTGAGAAACACAGACCAGTTCCTGGAAACAAAGACTTGCTTATCCCTAGTGTATACCCTTGAGATACTGCAGGCTCCAGTCTTCTGAACCTTCACCTGAACTCTCTTGGTTGCTCTTCTCTTGGTTGGTCATCTTCTATTCCATTGTTGATTGTCCTGCAGCTCTGTCACATTTCAGTATTGGAAAAGTTTTGTATTTTCATAGTGGGAGACCTTAGATGAGTATAACAAATGAAAACACCCCCACATCTCCCATCCTCGCATCTTTTAGTATATCTCTACCATAAGTTGTTAAAGAAGGTAGGTGGTGAGTGGGTGTCTTTTCAATGAATGTCATCAGTAACCACATATGTTACAAAGCCATATGCATAAAAAGGACAGTTTTTCTTTAGAGAATCCACATACCTAACAAAATAGCAACTGGTACTAAAATAAAGCTCCATTTCATCCCCAAAAGTTGGAGGAAAGTGTTCTCCTTGTATATTTTCCTCCTTATGTCAAAAAACTTCGTTTGTAGTCCCATACAACAGTTAAGACATTTATCCTTTCAGGAGGTTCTGAAATGTTAAAGTCATGGACTTATGTATTTCTTATAGCATTCCTACAGACTAGGACTTGGCATCTTTAAGCCCCACAAGCCTGATGAGCACTATTGTCTGTTATTGTTGGTAGAATTTTAACAGATTTTATCTATACCCACTTAGTTACATGGTGTCTATCACTGCCTTTGAATTACAATACTAGACATAAATATCAGTAACAGAGTTTATACAGGCTATAAAACTTAGCAATACTTATTCTTAAGTCATTTATAAAATGTTTTGCCAAAGAAGACTTAGTGGTTTAAAAAATGTTTGTTCAGTGGGGTTGGGGGATGCAGCTCAGCAGTTGAACAATGGCTAGCATAGACTGTTGTGTTTATCGCTTTTTCCAAAACAAAAGCAATAAAAGTATGTTTGCTGATTAAATTAGTGGAGGGAAGGTATGACTTACTTTGACACATGACTATATATTTACATAATGCCTGTTACAGTTGCCTTCTTGTTTAAAGTAGGAGCTAACGATAACTGATGAGTTATCTAATGAAAATACAAGATGACCTGCTTTACTTGACACTCAATGACTTATAAAATAACCACCCAGAGTAGGCTTCTGAGAATTTGCTGGTTGTTTTAGAAATAAAACATTTCATGCTTCTAATTATCTTATCAAGCTTATTCAATTTTGTGTCATGCTGACAACATTTTATCATATGGGAATGTGTGGGTTTTCAGCTACATAAAGAAATAATAGTTTCTTTATGTGAAAGATTATAATCAGAAGAGAAAGTTTTAGAGTAATATGCTCTTATTTGTATATTAGGTGTGATTTTACTACAAAACTAAGCTGATGATGCACAGTTCCTATATACTTCACACCCCCCTTCCATTCATCCCTCTACCAACATTCCTTAGAAAGCAATTCTCTTCAAAAGAGATTGTTAAGCTGAATGACTCTACAGAGACACACCATTACCCACTGTGTGGTTTACTCTTACTATGTATGTTATATGCATTTTGACACATATGTAAAAGCGTGTATTTATTTACCATAATAATTGCATAAAAATTGTCTTATTATACTAAAATGTCTGAAGTTTTTCCTCTACCTATTCATCCCTCCTTTGGACAGTCATTCTAAAATACCAATTATTTTATTTTCTTCTGTAGTTTGTGTTGTCTCTTCTATCATTAGATTCATAAATTCACATAATTAGAATGCAGCATCCATGCTCATCATTTACATTTGCTTGTTTGTACTATCATAAGAAAAGAGATGTTGATGAGTACTTTGCATGTAGTAGATCTAGGAAGTTAACTGTTTTAAAGTTCAAAGAACTTACCCTGGTCTCCCTGAATAGGGTTTCCTTAGCAGTTTCACAGTATGCCCTATTGGTAGAAAAGAACATGCTTGTGCAGAAGATGACTCTCTCTGATAAGCACTCATTCTTCAAGAACATTACTAACCCCTGCCATATCCAATGACCTGAATATTTTCTAGTATCAGTATCCTATAAAGCCCCACCATGCCAATACTGTTACAGCAAGGATTAAGCTTTCATACAACAAGGACAAAATGTACTAAATCTCATCAAATCATAGCATATTTTTCATTTAGTCATGTAAAAGATTTTTCAAGCCTGTCAAAAGGTTGATATATGGTATTTTTTTAAATCCTTAAGTGATAATCCATAGTTATGATATATCATGGCTAATTATCCATGGACATGTTAACTATAGATATGCTGATAGGAATGTTCACAGATCATTTTTGTAGTACATGTTTTCAACTCATGAGTACAAACATCAAAAACTTTGACCCCTGTAGTGTTTAGTGCTGTGTTTGACTGTATTTCTCAAAAGATCATGTATTGGAAACTTAATCCCTAGGCAGCAGTGTCTGAAGTAGTTCCAGAAATGGAGTTTTCTTGAGGGCCTCAACCTCATGAGTCAATAGGTCCTGTGGCTATCAACTCAATCTCTGCTTTCATACACATTTGTTCTTGTTTCTCAGTCTTTCACAAGGGGTCAATTCAGCCTGACCCACACCTTGACCTGGACTTCTAAGTCTCCAGAATTTTATATATATGAATATATATGTTCATATATGTACATGTATATAATCATGTATATATGTATATATATGTATATGCGTATATATATTTTTTTTCTTCTTTCAGGTAGTTTTACAGCTACACACACACACCCACACACATACACACACACACACACACACATACACACACACAGATACACACAAAGACCAGGTTCCATAGAAGTTTGTTTAGTTTTACAAGAAACTGTCATAATAACTTCTAGAATGGATATGCTTCTTTGCATTGATGAAAGTTCTTATTGCTCCACATTATCTCCAGCATTTGATGTTGTTAATGTTTTGTAATTTTACCACTTTAGGTGTTATCTTTATAATCATGATCTTAGAAAGTTTTCAAGTTTTTAAAAATATAATCCAAGAAATTGAGATATCATCATATAAAAAAAATTCAAATTACAGTGACTATTAAAACAGGTTACCATGGGATAGTTTATAATACTAATGTCCCAAGAAATCTCTACATAGCAATGTTATTTTTTCTCTGATGCTTAGCCTGAAATAATTCTTGGCATACTTTAGCTCTCTGTGGATATTTTATGAATAAATGAATATTTAAGACAAGATCTCGTAGAGAGATCTGACTTGGCTGAAGCCTGAATGAACAGAAATATAATGGGATAATCTTGGATTATGTATTGAATAAGAGAAAAACATACCATATGCATCAAATCCCCAAGCCTTAAGTCTCAGACGTTATATAAATGTTTTTTAAAAACAGGATGTTAGCTAGATGGTTAATTTCTGGCATGAGGATAAGTGCAGGCATACCAGACCAATTGATTACCTTTTTAACACATCCATATAATTTGACCAATATCTCGCAATAATTCAGTGATCCTTGGCAGCTACTAGTGGTTGATGGAACTTTCTTCTCATGAGAACTATTATCAAACCATGCTATTAAAATAGATTTATTTTGTGAGATCTGAGTGAATGTGTAACAAATGTGAATGCAGTCCAAGTTGTTGTCTAACATAAAGGAATTTAGAGAGCCTTTTCTTTATCCTCTTGGCTCCAACCACAGTTTATCACATTTTGAGACAGTCTGAACAAACATCTACAAATGTAACTCATACAATTGTACATGTGAGCCAACATTTCACTTTGAAAAATGTTTATATAATTTTGTATTTGGCTTCACATATTCATCTCATGTAAGATTTCATTGATTCAGTTTCTCAATCCTTACTCTAAATGACAAATATTTGTTTTGTTCGACATTACAGATGAAGAAGGTAAATATTGGACTCATTTTTGAATTTTTTTATTTTGTATTTTTGAGATTATGATATAATTACAACACTTTTCCTTCCCTTTCTTCCATGCAAACCGTGGCATACAACACTATCCACTCTCCTAAAATATCATGCCTTTCTTCTCTTTTTACTAATTATTATTAGATTCCTATGTATGCATACAACCATATATACTCTTACATATGACATGTTGAGTCCACATATTTTTGTGTGGATGTTTTCAGGACTGACAATCTAACACTGACAGTATGAAGTAGTGTGTCTTTTAAGATTTTCCTTCTTCTTTTTGTTTCATTTTGTTTGTTTTTAAGTGAGAAAGCAACACAAGAATTTGAGTGCATAGCAAGCTGGAGAGACTCGAGTTGGTGAAGAAAAGATTAATAAAAGATGCAAATAAAGACTTTAAATGATGATTAACCTTGTAACTGAAAATTGTTTGCTGCAATTTTATTTTTAAATTTTTGCATGCAGGTTTTAATCTTTTAAAATAGTAAGCATATCATGATTATCTCTAATTTCAGTATTTGAAAATTCTGGACAAATAGACTGTTATTCTTACAGAAACTATCAGGAATGCTATGGAAGCAGTTATTACTTTTAAATGTTTAATTACGTTTATTTACTGCATGTTTGTATGTGGGTACCTATGTAATAATGCAGGTATGGAAGCCAGAGGACAATTTACAGGACTCCGTTCTCTCCTACAGTGTATTCATCAGCCTTACCTGCAAGTGTGTTTTCCTACTGACCCATCTTACTAACCCAAGAAGTAATTATTTGTACTGTGAAAATTTTACAAAGTATCAAATGCAACGAAGAGTAATCAAATTTTCAATGTTTTTAACTGCTATTAAAATGTAATTTTTCTATGATTTAGTTTTGGAAATTCCAAACACATATATGTTGAATTTTATTCATCACCACCACCCACAATTATTTCTCTCTCTCAGATTTCTGTCTCAGCTGACAAAACCATTATTTTAGCAAGTTCCCTTCCTACCTTCATGTTTTCTATTTGTGCGTGGGCCTTCTAAACTTAATAAGTGTTTCTTGTGCAGCTATGCATGGAAGGTTTTTTACTGAAGCAAAGAAGACTTATCTGTAGCTACACCACTAAAGAAAATGATAACCACCTTTCCCAACAAACATTGATGGGGACTAGAATATAAATTTATATAGGTGTGTTTAAATTCTCATCATTTTCATATTCAAAGAAGATATTGTGGCATTTTTGTGTATATTTTATAACAATGGGACAATTCTGATCACATAGATAAACACTGATAAACATAAGAGAATTCTAACATACAAATATGGGGTAAATATAAATTAATGATAACAATATCATGAAGTTTAATAAAAGAAATTTGTACTAACTTTTTAAAGCACTTGATGTACTTGTTCAAACGTCTGTTTTCAATGGAAGCATTTTCACTCATCTATAAATAACAAATCAGCATGAAGAATGTGCCAAGAAAATCAAGCCAATGAGGTAAAGATAAGATTTTGGTGGAGGCTTTAAGTGTCATGATAGAATGTGAAAAATATACTGTAGAAAATGGAAAACACTAAAAACTTCCAGGAGAATGGAACTAGTTGGACATGGGTTCAGTACATATATAGTGTTTCATGTTGATAAGACAGAAGTTAGGAATCTATTTCAAAGCTTAAGAAATGTTAGGAGAGCCTGGATTATGTCATACTCAAAACTGCAGATAGTGCTAGGGAGTTTCAAAAATGCAAGACAGAAAGCATTGAAGGGGGAAAATAATTTTAAAGAATGCAGTAATATATGGGAAGAGGAAAGGATCAAGGAGGGTGAATTATAAGTAACTGAGACTGTAACATGTATTGAAATGGCAAAGAAAACTTGAGGTGACAGCCATAAAAAGAATCAATCATAAGAATAAAAATAAGAAGTAATGAATTGGGAAATTCTTTTTTTACAGTAATAGTAAATAGAAATTTAACTACATAGTGTTTGTGTATATGTATGTGTTCATGATGCAAATCCATAAATTTGTATTATGTGAAATGTATGCTTCTTGTGAAAGCCAGAATTTGATGTCAGATATCCTTCTTGATCTTTCTGTTATTGATTTTTTCTTTTTTTTATTATTATTTTTCTACATTATTTATTTGCATTTCAAATGATTTCCCCCCTTTTTTTGAGACAGGGTCTCATAGTAAATCTGTATCTCCTTGATTGGCTACACAGACTAGCCAGTGAGTTCCAGGGATCTGCCAATTTTTGATTCCCTAATATTGGGTTTAGAAAAGTGTTCCTGAGTCTAGACTTTTTCAGGAGTTCAAGAAATCCAAACTTGAGTTTCCTAGCTTCCTTAACAGGCACATTAACAACAAAGACAGCTACCTTGCATCTGACCTCATATTTGAAGTACATTTTTCATTCCTCTAGCTCGAATACAGATACTTGTATTCAAAGAATGGCTGAACAAATTAAGGATATTTTAAGTTTACTTAGGTGGGGCTGAATCTGAAACATATATAGATAAACTACAAAAGACTCATCCAGTTGTACATAGATATTCTTCTAAGTCTTGTTGTTTGTACTTGTTGCATTGTTTAATATTGCACTTGTCAGACTGCTTAAGTAAATTTAGGAGACAACTTCTTGTAAAATAAAGAAAATATACTCTGTGCTAGTTTAAGTTCTATTATTACTGCAAGGCACTGTTTACATGTGGGCTTTTCATTGTCCTGTATTTTGGTAAAATGATAAGCAGCTACCTTTCAAATAGTCTGAACAGTAGATGTCAGTTGTTTTCTTATAGTTTTGGTTTTGTATTGTCTCACAATTTGTTATATGTGGGATCATATGTTGAGGAGTCTGAGAAAACAATGACCAATATAGTGGTATATTGTTCAATACATCTAAAATTATTACTATTATATATACTTTCTGGCATATATACAATAAATGTGACATAGTCTTTAACAATATACCCAAAGATGAATGAATGTTCTATGTTTGTGGTAACAATTCACAAAATGGCTTAGGTAACATAGAATTGTATCCTAAAATGTTAGGATAGCTATGATTAGAAGACTGTCAAACATGTTGGATCTACAGCATATGTAAGTGCATCTCTGGTGCCCACTAATACTATACCATCAAGCAGTAACATTCAAAATAGATATAATTTTTTTTGCTTAAGAGGTACTATTTTATATTCTCTACTATGCTAATGTTTTTTTCCTGAGTTTTAAAAAATCACTTTCAATGTTACTTGACTATTTTCTTCTCATTTTGTTTAGCAACCAAACCATTATAATGATATTGAAATAATTATTTTATTAGCATCAATTTTGAAATGTTTTCACTTATATTAGAAATTTTGACAATGAGTTCAAAACATGATTAAGGAATCCCTGTTAGAAACAATATTTAAAATGCTCAGAGTGGATATTACACTGGGTAATATACAAAAGGACTAACAAGCACTTTGTTCTAAGCAGAGCTTTTATTGTAATATATTCATAGTTAATAATTTGTATATCTATACTACCAGTAACATAATTGCATTGTTTACTAATAATTAATTCTTATTATTCACCACTAGTTTCACAGGAATCATAATGGATCATGTTATTTTTTTTTAATAATATCTACTATCACTGGTTTTCTTTTTATCATGCCGATGCCTCCTTTTGATCTTTTTTCCAGTTCTTCCATATCTCTCCAACCTTTAAGCTTTAAACTTCACCAGCGCTAATTCATAAATCTTCATAGAGACCTTACCATGCCCCAGTGCTTAGCATTATTATCTAATTAGTTCACTTTCCCAAGTGTACTTCTACCTGAAAATTATTTACATACCACCTCCACTGGTGAATTCAGAAGAGGTTGTAGCTATCATGCATTTAAATTGAATCCAATTCTTAATGTTCCTCTCTTTCGCTCTCTATGTCTTGAAGTCTTACAGATGTATGTGAGATTCTTTCAATGCAATAAAACAGCAATTTCACAGGTCATTATCAGAAAGCCTTTAACAACATCCTAGGAAGGACAAGAAAAATTTGCCTAGCGCTGACCTATCAAATTGCATCATAGTAGGTAAGAAACTGATTTTTGTTGGTCTTTGTAGCATTTCTAAGACTTTAGTTTTATTCTTAGAGATGTAGTCACTGGAGACCTTCAGACATAGAACTGACAGATCTAATTTATATTTCAGAAGAGTGTTGGTTATTCTGTTAATGCAGACTATAAGAGTGAAATAGAGAAAGTAAACAGTGAAGGAGTAAGTACCACAGCTCTCTGACGAAGGTGTTTGTAGGGGAAGTAATGATTAAGGACAGAAAAACCTTCAAAACTAGACACTTGAAACTTTGGAAAAAAACTTTCCCAATTTTTTTTTTATTGCGATGACATCTTCTGTGTAAATTCTATTCAAATTAGTAGACAGATATGCCTTTAGAGAGATAACTTTCCACTAGAAGTATTTCTGTTATGTAGGAATGAGGCATGAAATAATTACATGCATACCTCTGAGTCCAGAATCAGAATATAAGCCATGAAAAAGCCACGGCTTAGTTTGCACATACCACTAGGTCTAGAGAAAATGCTCTTTCTGTATTTTAAATCCATAAATATACTCAGAAGCAAACATCAATTGAGTGCAAATGGTGATACGGACCATGGGTGAATGAAGAGGTCATCTGACAAATAGATGTGTGTTTTGTTATAAAGTATAAACTATATTGAACTATATTTACAAGACAATCAGGGGTCAGAAAAGTATCATAATCATGGGAATATATTCATTAAAGAGTCATTTAATAAATACTCCTAAGATTCATGGAAATAACACATTGAAATAAAGATGCATCCTAAAGTAAAAATGCAAAGAGCTTGCTCCTCAACTGTTCACAGTTCATTGGGCAGTAGCTCAAACTGGGGTTGTTTGGATAAAAAGAGCTGGACATAGAAAAGACAGATTAATACTGCAGAAATGAAAATTCCTTAAGATTTTATGTTTGAAGATCAAGTAAAAGAAATAAGTAGAAAAGTCTTATTTTTTATTTGACTATCTGGGAGAAGAGCAACAGGAACACTCCTCCATTGCTAGTGGGATTGCAAATTGGCACAAACACTCTGAAAATCAGTCCGGTGGTTCCTCAGAAAATTGGAAATAGATCTACTTGAAGACCCAGCTATACCACTTTTGGGAATATACCCAAAAGATGCCCCACCAGGCCACAGGGGCATGTGTTCCACTATGTTCTTAGCAGTCTTTTTTATGATACCCAGAAGTTAGAAACAAGCCAGATGTCCCACGACAGAAAAATGGATACAGAAAATGTGGTTTATCTACACAATGGAATACTACTCAGCTATTAAGAATGAGGACAACCTGAGTTTTGCAGGCAAATGGACAGAACAGGAAAATATGATCCTGATTGAGATAACTCAGACCCAAAAGAACATGCATGGTATGTGCTCACTAATAAGTGGATATTAGCCAAAATAAAAAATACAGAATACCAAAGATAAACAGTCCACAGAACTCAAAAAGGTCAACAAGCTGAAGGGCTAAGTGAGGACACCTCAATCCCACTTGAGAGGGAGAAGAAAGCAATTACAGTAGGGAGGGAGGGGAAGAGGGGAACATGATCTGGTATTGGGTGGGATAAAAGGACTGAAGCCTTGAGGACCAGCAGAAAGAATGGAAAAAGGCAACCTCTGGAGGTAGGAGGTTAGGCGGACCCTCCGGAGTGAACCAGAGACCTGAGTGAGAAGAAAACATATAGATGTACAGTGGTCAATGCAGATGATTTCACATCAAGAGTGAATATGCAGATACATATTGAGGAAGCTCAGAAATAGCCAGATGTATCGAGGATGCTAAGAAATAGCCAGATGTAGGTGGTAAGAAGAAGCACTAATAAAAAACAGATGACAGAATGGCTGAAGGTTGCAACAATAGAGATAGCAAATCTTGGTTTTTTTCTGCAAATTTGGTGTCTAAGTGAAATTGTATGGTATATGTGATATGATATACATGTGGAAACTTAAAGTATTGATAAGAACAATCAAAATCATCCTGTTTGAACAACATGAGGTATCAATTCAGGGAACATACATGAAAATTCAATGGCTTAACGAAGTTGGCTAAAATGAGAAAGTTAAGTGTAACTTCCTGGTTACAAACTTTTTTCTTTAAGTCATGATTCAGTAATGATATTCTTCATTTTGAAGGGGTATTTGTTTTCATGGCTTTAAATCCTGTATTTTCATTTCCACTATTAAGATGAAAAGAAGAACCTGTTTTACGTCACTGTGCAATCAATTTAGGTTAATTAATTAGGAAATTCAAATCTGTGTAGAAATAAAAACAGACCTACTAGAATAGTACAAATCCAGTCATATCAATCACAATAAAACAGACCAGAAATAAGTCAAAACAAAACTATGATTGATAAAATTTAAACCGTTGACTATTAATCATTGAATATGAATTATTTGACTTTAGAGTGTCTAGAACATAAATGTGTAAGTGGTTCAAGGAATTAGTGAAACTGTCTGCAATTTCATACGAACGGGTTATATGGTTCTCTGGACAGAGAGCTGGGGCTAGAAAACGATGGGGTGCCAAGAGAAGTATGAAGCCAAGATGATATTTCCTGCTCAAGGATCAAAGTTTAATGGACTTTTCCAAATATATAGGAGGGAGAAAAAGCCCTTCCCCCCAAAGGCTCGAACCAGGTCTGCAGAACTGCTCTGGCTGTTCACTGGCATTAGTGCCACTGCTCAGGCAGCTGGGTGGGTCACCTGCTTAATTCAGGAATTCGTAGACCTTGGAGGAACAAAGAACTTCACCTTCACTCCACCCTAGGTTTAGCAGGATTATGGCTAGCACAGGAATTTCAGCTCACAGGCTGGGAGAATTTCACCTTGGTCAATGTGAAGTTTCTGCCAGGTGACAAGACACCCCAATATGGCTCTCTACAAATTAGCAAACCAATTCTACTTTTTCTTTTCCAAAAATGTGTAAGACAGAAATTACAGAAGCCTTTGTTCCATTAACAATAAATTTGAGACAGCAATATTCACCAGAGAATTCAAACTCCAAGTGTATAACTGAGACTTCCCAGTAAATTAAGAGAATCCTTAGTAAGGCATTGCCAAAGCAGTGCCATTGCAAAATTCACAAGAGGATGGGCTAAGCACAGCAAGAGTCCACTTTTATTCCTAAAACAGGTTGCCAAGGTGCTCAATACAGTACAGTTATTTTATCAGGTACATCATCTTACAGAATCATCAGGGTGTTGTTACATGGATTGAAAGCCCTTGCAAGCCTTCCTGGCCAATGTAAAATTTAGCCAGTTCATAGCTTGTCATTTATCCAGCAGTGTAAATGGCGGATAGTTGAGTTAGTCAAGTGCCTTCAGCAGATTCCTGCTTACTCACTCAACAATAATTAGAACTTGGCAACTGCTGCCTGTGTTTGACTATGACATGACAAATAGATGCTCCATTTTTAAAAATAATATTATTTCTTTAAAAATTGCTTTTGTCATAGTAGTAAATTATGTGTGCGAAATCCTGTCACTAGATCTCTGGATGTGTCAGAGAAACTTCAGATATTATCAGAATGCTGAAGAACAGATACCCACATCTCTGGCTTGCACCTAAAGTTAGATGTCACTGCTAATGTGCATTGGGTATCATGGCATGCTTCCACAGAGTATATAAGACACTCCAAAACTGGCACCCCTGGCCCCTTCAGAAACAATGAATACCAAGAACCTTTGGGTACCTCGGTGATTTCAAGCCAACAGACTAAGAAGGAAATAATCAGTCAACTCAGTTTTATATGACATTTGTGCTAGTGTTCTACAGAGACTGTCTTCAGATAAAACTTGGCTTCTATTGTTAGACAATATACCTCATTTGAATTTCTGAGTTTTCTTTTATTACCTAATCTGGGAACTAATGCACATACATGTACACAGACACTCTATACATAATGTACACATTTTAATTTTTTACTGTCTTATTGAAAATATTGTTAACAAATAATATATTCTGATTTCACTTTCCCTGTCCTCTATTCCTTTCAGGTTTTCTATATTTCCCTTCTCATCTGGATCCACTAAATTGGAAACTATAATATATGTATATACAAAGGATTGTATTTGCCTTTCTGGGTCTGGGTTACTGCATTCAGGACAATGTTTTCAAGTTCCATCCATTTACTTGTGAATTTCAAGATTGCACTGCATTAATGGCTGAGTAGTACTCTATTCTGTAAATGTGCCACTATTTTTTAATCCATTCTTATATTGAGGTACATCTATGCTGCTTCTATTTTCTAGCTGTTATACATAGAACAGTAATGGACATGGTTGAGTAAATGTCTTTGCAATAGGATGAAGAATTCTTTGGGTATGTGCCTATAAGTAATATAGCTATATTTTAAGATAGATTGACTGCCATCTTCCAGAGAAACCATCACACTGATTTCCATAGTGACTGTATAAGTTTGCACTGCCACAAGTCTTGACTTCCTTTACTCATATGCCTGACAGAATGAGCTGTCATTTATTTTGTTAATCATGACTGATCTGACAGGTGTAAGATGAAATCTCAAAGTAGGTTTGATTCCCATTTCCATGATGGCTAAGGATATAGAATATTGCTTTAGTGTTTGCCAGTCATTTGAGTTTTCTCTTTGGAGAATTTTGTTTAGATATATGCTCAATTTTTTTTAATTGAGTTTTTTGTTTTCTTGATGTCTTGTTCTTTTGAGTTATTTATATAATTTGGATATTAGCTCTATATCAGATGTGTAATTGGTGAATATCGTTTTTCATTCTGTAGACTACCTCTTTTTCCAAATGACGGTGTCCTTTACTATACAGAAGCTTTTCAATTGAATGAAGTCCCATTTATTAATTGTTGATCATAATGCCAATGTTAATAGTGTTCTGTTCAGAAAGTCTCTCTGTACTAATGAGTTTAAGGTTATCTCTCACCTTCCTTCTATCAAGTTCATTGTGTCTGCCCCGATATTGAGGTTGTTCATCCAAAACTTGAGTTTTGTGCAGGATTATAAGTATGGACCGGTTTGGCTTCTTTTACATTTAGCTATCCAGTTTAACCAGCAGCATTTGTTGAAGATGCTGTCATTGGTTTTCAGTATGTTTCTGACGTCTTTATATACATATATATATATATATATATATATATATATATATATATATATATATAAAAAAATCTGACAGGGGCTGTAAAGACAGTTTAGTGGTTAAGAGCACTGGCTGCTCTTCCAGAGGTCATGAGTTCAATTCCGAGTGACCACATGGTGACTTGCAGCCATCTGTAATGAAATCTGATGTCTGAAGAGAGCAACAGTGAACTCATATAAAATAAATTAATAAATTTTAAAAAAATTCAGGTGACCAACGTTATGTGTATTTATGTCTGGGTCTTCATTTTGATTCCATTGATAATATGTCTATGTTAGTGCCAATACCACGCTGATTTTAATACTACAACTCTGTAGTAGAGCTTGAAATCAAGGGTGGGGATTCTGCCAGTAGTTCTTCTGTTATTCTAGCTGCTCTAGGTGTCTTTAAGATTTTGTATTTTCAAATGAACTTTAAGATCATCCTTTCAAGACCTATGAAATTTGGAATTTTGGAATTCCAAAATTCCTGTTGGAATTTTGCTGGGAATTGCATTGAATCTTTAGATTGCTTTAGTAGGTTAGCCATTTTTCTTTTCATGTTTTTAACTACATTAATCCTAAAATTTCATGAGCTTGAGAAACCATTCAATCTTCTGATATTTTCTTCAACTTTTTTATTCATTGTCTTAAAGTTTTATCATATAGTCTTCCATTTGCATGATTAGACTTGCCCCAAGGATTTGTGGGATAAAGTTTTAAAGATTTTTATGGATTCTTCATGAATTTCACATCATGTCCCAAAATTCCCTTCATCTTCCTCTCCTCTCATACCCACCTTTGTAACTTCCCACCAAACAGATTTTAAAAAATTCTTATTGTGGAAACAGTATTGTGTCACAGTGTGTCACACAGTATTCCCTTTTGTTCACATTTCATTTCTTGCAGATTATCATTGTAATGACTTATTTTTCTGGTATGTGTCCTTGGACTTCGGCTACTCTATCAGTACTGGAACCCCACTGGGACTCCTCTCTGATATCCTGCTATTGCTCTGTTACATAGAGATCCTATAGATTTGGATCTGTAGGGCCAGCCCTTCATACATATCAGCAGTTCATGGATGGGGAGATGTTAGGGTGGGCCAATTCAAAGCATGTATCTGGATCTGAGAGGTATTAGAGATGATCTGCCTGCTGGCTCTCATAAGATCAAAACACTGGGGCTGGCTTACTTACAACTCCCTCAACCAGAGCCTACTCTAATCTGCTGCCCAGGTGAGGTACAAGTCTTGCTCTGTTCAGTTTTGCAGCTGGTGAAAGTCATACCCAGTCCTGCCACTCTCATAACCTCCACCTCGTCTCTCCCATCTGCCATAGATTATGATGGGAGATAAAGGACGAAGGTGTCCCCTTATCCTCAGTAGAGCCCAGCAGAGAAGAGTCAGGGTCAGCTCTCCTGTGCTCATAACCTCAAGGCTGGCTCACCTGTAACCACCATATCCAGGGCCAGTTCTACTGTGTTGCTCAAGCAAGGTCCAGAGTGCTGTACCAGGTGGCAGGCAGGGCTAGCGTTCCTGATCCCATGACCAAAGAACAAGATCTTCTTGCTGTAGGTGGCAAGGGGTGTGGGTAGGAAAGGGTTTTTCTCCCTCAACCACACTGTTGTATCACAGACAAGAATCAGAAACAGCTGTCCCATGCTCACACACTCTTGACTATTTCACCTGCATGTCCACCATTAGAGTCAGCTCTACTTTGCTGCCCAGGTGAGGTGCAAGGATTGCTCTCTCCATTGCTGCAGTATGTAAGGAGCAGGGAAAGCTATCCCACTGTGATGACCCTAGGGCCAGCTCTATTGCCTACCTTAGGTGTCAAGGGGTGAAAAGGAGATGTGGGGTGGGATGAGGATGCATCTATCCCTTTCTTATGTCACCACAGGGCATACAAGTAGTAGGGCCATCTCTTGCGGATTTATGCCCACAGGGAAGTCTCACCTGCACCCTGCCACCAGGGTCATCTCTATTGTTTTGCTTAGGTGAGATGTAGAGTCTGCTCCCAGAGTGCTGCAGCTTGTGCTGTCCTTAAAGGGATAGCTCTTCTGATATCATGATCACAGGGTCAGTTCTCCTGCATAGCACATGTGGTAAGGGACAAGGGGATGGGAGAGTATCTCTTCCTTGCTCACACCACTGTAGGGAGACATATGGCCAGCTCTCCTACACTTATATCCTCAGGACTGGCACACCCACAACTCCCACAATATGCATGCTATTCTCCTGACTATTGCAGCTGGCTAGGTACAGGGTCAACTCTTCTTCTCTTATGTTTCTAGGACCTACTCTCCCACATTGTCCAGATAAGGGGTGCATGCAATGTTCATCTTAAGCTAACTCCCGTTCTGGGAACCATGGCACTAGTTGGGTGGCCATCATGGGCTATCTCCTAGCACAGCCTTCCCAAGTGGCCATCTGTCTCAGATTCACTCCTGCTTCGGTCTGTGATCTCAGGTGGGGTTATTCTCTTCTCTGACTTATTTCTCATCCTGAGAGGCAGTTGAGACCTGCCTGGTCCTCAACTAGTTGTCATCACAGACTAGCTTGTTGTCCAGGCCCTCTGATGCCAGAGTGGACATAGCTGCTGTGTCACTTTTGTGTCAGTAGATGGCAGAAAGGAGAGAGGCTATATCTACACTCAGCATTGTGACCTCTGACCATGTGAATTATTAGTAGCCTAACAGTCCTTGAAAAAAAAAAGTGAGTTAATTTTTTATTCAGTAACTTTGCTGAAAATTACTAACAAAAAATTAAACATTTCCAGGTTTAATTTTTAGTGTCACTTGTATAAAGAAGATGCCATTACTTCTTCCTTTCTGATTTGTATCCCCTTGACCTTCTTCAGTATTCTTATTACTACAGCTAAGATGTCAAGTACTATGTTGAATAGCTATGGAGAGAGTGCACAACATTGGCTTGTCCCCAATTTTAGTGGAAATTACTTTGAGTTTCTCTCTATTTAAGCTGATATAAGCTTGCTGGAAAATGCCTTTATTATGTTGAGGTATGCTCCTTGTTTCTCGAATCACCCCAGGACTTTTATTGTGAAGAAGATTTTTGTTAAAGGTATTTCAGTTTTGTTTTTATGGTAGATTGCATCTATGGATTTACGTATATTGAACTATCCCTACATTTCTGGAATGGAGCCTATTTGATCTGGTTAGATGATCTTTTCAAGTGTTCTTAAATTCAGCTTGCAAGTATTTTATGGGATTTTTTTTTTTTAGTTTACATTCACAAGGGAAATTGGTCTGAAATTCTTTTTCTTCCGAGGGTCGTTATGTATTCTAGATATCATAATAAGTGTGCCCTCACAAAATGAATTAGGCAAGCTGGGCATGGTGAAACATACTTTTTGTTGTACATTTTGTTGACAATATTTTACGTGAATTTTATTTGGGTTTCTTCCTCTCTTCCTTTTATTCTTATATTTGGTCTTTTATAGTACCTCAGATTTCCTGGACATTTTTGTTCCAAGAGAATTTAGAGTTAAAATTTGCTTTGATCAGTGTATCCATTTCTTCTATAAGTGTGGCCAGTCAAGTTCCAGGTAAATGTGCTCCTATTTTCCTGACCAACTTTCTTTTCTGGCAGGTTTGGTTTTAGTTTCCCAAAGAGTATCTGGTAGAGTTGGGGGCCAGCACAATGTAATGAAAGTTTGGAGGAGAGGTTTTGTGTGATCCACTGAGAGATGGGTGGCCTGTTATAGAGCTTGGGATAAGATGAGGACTTTGGATTTGGAGGAATAGAATGACAGGTAAAGATCTGCAATTAGCCTACCTGCTTCTTTGTGTAGAGTGACCTGCAGGTTCCCAAGGAATTACATAAATGTTTTTCTAAAGGCAGTATATGAGATTTAATAATGCTTTAGTTTTGTTTCTTTTATTAAGTTGAAAATCTGATAAGTGTAAATTAATTTTAGAGAGTATTCAGGGAAGATGATGAAATACTGTGAGTCAGGAGTTGATCTTCCTGTTGAAAAAAACTATCACAGAAGAATCTGTGTGATATCATTCATCTGAACATCTGGGGAATAGTTAAGAGTTTCAATTTTTTATTTAACAAACTTTTATTGTAAAAAGTCTTGCAAATAAATAGAAACATCACACACACTATTTAACAAGACACAAAATCAATTTATCCCATTGAACTTCTATAGGGTTAGAATTGGAATTCAGAATGAATGCTTGAAGAGCTACAATTTAATTGTAGTCAGTTTCAGCTCTAGGCACAACAGTAGCCATTCATACCCAAACTGAGTCATGTAGAAATGCAAGTATTGAATGAAGAAGAGAAGAAAAGTTGAGAACTAATGGCTATTTCATTTTTGCCCAGTGTTTCATTTTCCTTTCCAGGATAATCCATTCATTGGTAGATAAACAAATAGACAGATGGGATTTAATTATGAATTACAAATTATTATTTAGTCTTATGTAGATTGAAGACTCTATTATACAATACAAAAGGGATGTGCTTCTAGAACATTAAGAAAACAATTCAATAAATTAAAATCTAGTAATTAATAATTCCAATTTTATAATGCATAAAGAATTCACAATTATAGAAGAAGAATGGAAAGTATTGAGTACTAGGATTTGTGTGAGGATGAATGTGAGGTAGTGCTTAATTGGTATATCATGTATGCTTTACATGATAATACATTTATAGAGATGTTGATGATGGTTGTTTACCACGATAAACATATCTAATACCATTACATATTAAAATTATTAAAAATGTAAATTTCATCTCTTCTTATTTTGACACAATAAAATAAATTGAAAATTTAATTTGGTTGGTTTATTTCCAGGATTATTTATAATTGTTCTTGACAAAGAATCTAAATTTCTCTTTTGCCTTAGTGTGTGATGAGCCAGGATGATTAGTTGTGTCCATTAACTTACCTTGGCTGCCATGCTAACAAGATTAAATAAAAGACATTTTTTAAAAATGTTTTTCTGGAAGTAGGAATTAACATTTCAAGTAGTAGACTAAGTATGACATTTTATAAGGCACAATGATGATGACTTAAACAAATGAAGTAACAAAGGTCAAATTTGGTACTAGTAAGAAGGATTTCTCCCAGCACATGATTTTAAGTACATGTTTAGAAATGGATCTCAGATGTGAATGTGAATCCAAGACACGATACCACTTGAATTTGATTTGTGATTACTTATATTAATACTGGAATTAAAATAATAGATTGTTCATTTTCTCCCTTTATTAATGAGGATCAGTATGTCAGCATGGAAAATGAATTATTAAAAAAAATAAGAACCAAATGTCAGACGTTTTACCAATCAGCAAAGACATGATCAATTTGTCCTTACTATTTGCTTTTAACATTATTAGATCATTGAAAACCCATAGATGATTATACTGCATTGCTCCTCTTATTTTCACATAAAAATATTAAGTAAATAAATTTTTCACAAAGAGAGAGAAAGAGAGAGAGAGAGAGAGAGAGAGAGAGAGAGAATAAAAAGGGGAGAGGATATAACTTCAATGCTTAGTGAATGCAATTACTAAAATTAGTTTTAAATTTTCAATTTGGTTCATTTCTCTCTTTTCCTATTTCTGTTGATTCTCAAAATTGTATAAAACCCTATAGTGACATTCACCTATAGTGATATAGACAGTGTTTGATAATGTATACCGTGGGAAGCTTGGCCCATATGTTGTAAGGCATTCAGATTAGGGTGTCCACACAAGATGTGTCATTCAAGTAAGGTCAGTTTATTTATACAACCATTACTTATAATATCATACTAATACAAGTGCTAAACAGGCATCTCACCAGGACAAGAAGAGTTGTTTGGGCAGAAATGCTTCTGCAGGGTCTACTGAGGTCTCTTTTTCGGTGAGGACTCTAAGAAAATGTCTAGGCTCAACACATTTCACTCCTCAAGCCCTTTAGCTGTGGTAGGCGAAGAGGACAGTATTGGCGGATATCCAGGAGGACCTTGAAAGCAGAGGAGGTCCAGTAGCTAGCACTGAAAGGTGAGTCTGTGAGGGAACAGTACCAGAAGTCCAAGAGTCATGGAGACCAGGGCCAGTTATAGTGTCTTCCAGATGGATGTCAACGCAAATGCAAATGATAGAGAAGCCTGGGTTGGGGACAAAAGCAATGTGTTCTTAGTGACTCTTAAGTTCCAAGTTTTGTATCATTTCTTTGGGAAACAGTTTTGCATTATTGGGGTTCACTGCTTGGGACTGGTTCACTAGCACATCAATACTGTCATGGTGTTGGTTCATTAGCTTATCAAAGCCTGTTGAAAGCTAGGCCAAGATCCAAACTGTAAAGTGGCCTAGAAGAGTCTTGCTTCTGAGGTATAACTTTTATCAGAGCTGCCTTGTGAAATGTAAGGTTCTATTATTTTAAGTTACACAAAATGGCTTTTGAGTTACACAACTTGGTTTTTAAACCGTATTCTGTACATATACCTATTAATTTTCTTTCTTTCTTTCTTTCTTTCTTTCTTTCTTTCTTTCTTTCTTTCTTTCTTTCTTTCTTTCTTTCTTTCTTTCTTTCTTTCTTTCTGTTTTTTTTTTTCTCGAGACAAGGTTTCCCCATCTAGCCCTGGCTGTCCTGGAACTCACTCTGTAGACCAGGCTGGAATCGAAACCTATTAATTTTCTTAAAAAGCAAAACAAAATATAAGTTTTGCCTGATAGTTTCAAGCTAAGTAAAATTAAAAAATGCAAGCCGAGGAGAGAGAGAAAACGATCATAAAAGCAAAGTGAGGCTAATGTGTTTTCCTAATATACAATCCATATACAGATCAAAAGAGAACACAGTGCCAAGCTCCAAGCCTTTTTTATTTTTAAATCAGACATTTTATTTATTTACATTTCAAATGTTATCCCCTTTCTTGGTTTCCTCTCTGGGAAACCCACTATCGCATCCTCCCTCCCCCTGTTTCTATGAGGGTGCTCCCCTACCGACCAACCCACTCCCACCTCCCTTCCTTGGTATTCCCTTACACTGGACCTTTGCAGGACCAAGGGCCTCTCCTCCCATTGATGCCCGACAAGGCAATTGCCTGCTACATATATAGATGGAGCCATG
The DNA here is from genome assembly GCA_036184795.1 of Tokudaia tokunoshimensis. Classification (NCBI taxonomy): domain Eukaryota; kingdom Metazoa; phylum Chordata; class Mammalia; order Rodentia; family Muridae; genus Tokudaia; species Tokudaia tokunoshimensis. Next base: position 48,164,375 of record BTHU01000014.1, on the reverse strand, counting down.
GGTCATGCAATGTGTACTCTTTGGTTGGTGGTTTAGTTCCTGGGAGATCTGAGGGGTCTGCTTGGTTGGTTTTATTTTGTTCTTCCTATGGGGTTGCAAACCCCTTCAGCTCCTTCAGTCCTTTCTCTAACTCCTCCATTGGGTACCCCCGTGCTCAGTCCAATGGTTAGCTGCAAACATCTGCCTCTGTACTTGTCAAGCTCTGGCAGAGCCTCTGAGGAGACAGCATTATCAGGCTACTGTTAGACAGCACTTCTAAGCATCTGAAATAGCATCTAGGTTTGGTGTCTGTATATGGGATGGATCCCCAAGTGAGGCAGACTCTGAATGGCCTTTTCTTCAGTCTCTGCTCCACACGTTATCTATATATTTACTCCTGTGAGTATTTTGTTCTTCCTTCTAAGAAGGACTGACACATCCACATATTGGTCTTCCTTCTTGAGCTTCAAACGATCTGTGAATTGTATCTTGGGTATTCTGAGCTTTGGGGCTAATACCCACTTATCATTGAGTGCATACCATGTGTGTCCTTTTGTGAGTGAGTTACCTCACTCAGTAGGGTATTTTCTAGTTCCAGTCATTGCCTAAGAATTTCATGAAGTTGTTGTTTTTAGTAGCTGAATAGTATTCTATTATGTAAATATACCACATTTTCTGTATCCATTCCTCTGTTAAGGGACATCTGAGTTCTTTCCAGCTTCTGGCTATTATAAATAAGGTTACCATGAACATCATGGAGCATTTGTCATTATTACATGTTGGAGCATCTTCTGGGTATATGACCAGGAGTGGTATATCTGGGTTCTCAGGTAATACTATGTCCAATTTTCTGAGGAACTGCCAGACTGATTTCCAGAATGGTTGTACAAGCTTGCAATCCCACCAGCAATGGAGTGTTCCTCTATCTCCACATCATTGCCAGCATCTGCTGTCCCCTGAGTTTTTGGTCTTAGTCATTCTGACTGGTGTGAAGTGGAATCTCAGGGTTGTTTTGATTTGCATTTCCCTGACTACTAAAGATGTTGAACACTTCTTTATGTGCTTCTCAGCACATATTTGACATTCCTAAGTTGAGTATTCTTTGTTTAGCTCTGTACCCCATTTTTAATAGGGTTATTTTATTACAGGAGCATTTGTGTTGCTCCCAAATGCAATCCATTCATATTTTCAGATTGCTCTCTGCCCTACCCAGTGGTGTTTTCTCAATTTTTGTAAACACTTAGTATAAACATTTTAAAAAGAGAAGAATTTGCCTATAGTTGTAAAAAATTGAAGACTGTTCCAAAGAAAAATTAAGTAAGAAATTTTAAAAAATCATTGTAAATATTTGGCTTTTCAGTGTTATTTTTCCTTTATTTTTCTTTGTTAATTTTCTTTAGAAAATTGTCACTTTGGACAAGGTGTTATACATAGACTCACTCAAGAAATGTCTGCTCAATGGAATTAAGTTGGGTTGAATTGAAGAAAACCACATCTTAATACTTTCAGTTGAGTTCTATTGAAAGAACTCCTGTTGGGTTAATTGGCCTTCTTTCTAAGTAGTTACCATTTACTAGCCTTTTCGCTTCTTTATGATTTAACATTAAAGATGTAAAGAAGTCAGATCAGTAGTTCCACTTACACAACTATTCTTTCATTCTCTCTTATCATTATATTTTCAATAAAACTCAGTGGCCTCCCAAAGAACTTTGGCTCTTTACACTTTCAGATGTTAATGTCACACATTATCAGCTTTATATTAACATTCTTTTGTTATGTTTACATCATAACTGTACATATTGTAAAATTCACTACTAAGGAGAATACTTAGGCTTTAAAGCCTCATTTCACAGTACAGTTCTGGTGTCTCTAATGACTTATAAGCACTGTTTCAAAACAATTGTTTTTACTTAAAGTTTGATATGGTGTATCTACAGAAAAGCACACAAAGAAAAGGATTATAGTACTGTGGAAAATTACTTGGTTGCATTTGATTTATTTATTTTCTGGTAGTGGACAAAACTTGAAAGCCTTAGGTTCATTTTCAACACTTTTACCTCACATTGTTACTGAAGAAACAGTCAGTGCATGTTGTAACCTTCAGTGTCAGTCAAACTCGTTTATACATGTATTTTTTTCTTCCCTTTTTGTTCATCTTGAACTATTTGCTGATATCATAATACATTTAAAGAGGCATGATTTTTGTTTCTTTGCTTTTGGTTTTGCTTGTGTGTGTATGTGTGTGTGTGTGTGTGTTTGTGTGTGTGTGTTTGTGTGTGTGTGTTTTGTCATTTTGGAGTGTTTAAAATCATAAATTCAAAATGCCCAACAGTAGGGAGAGGGAACTTAGAAAGCCCACCTTCAGCAGGAAGACAAGGCATCAAATGAGGGAGAGGGGGGGCCATCCCACAGCCACAGCTCTGACCCATAATTGTTCCTGTCTGAAAGAATTACAGGGATGGAAATGGAAAGAAATCTGAGGAAAAGAAGTTCCAGAGACAGGCCCAAAGTGGAATCCAACTCAAGGGGAGGTCCCGAGACCTAATACTAATTACTGAGGCTATGGAACACTCACAAAAAGGGACATAGCATGACCACACTCCAGAAGACTCATCAAGCGGCTGAAAGAGTCAGATGCGGATATTTGCACCCAACCAATAGACAGAAGCAGCTGACCCCTGTTGTTGAATTAGGGAAGGCTGAAAGAAGCTGAGGAGAAGGGCAATCATGTAGGAGGAATAGCAGTCTCAATTAATATGGACCCCAGAGATCTCTCAGATACTGGACCACCTACCAGTCAGCATACACCAGCTGATATGAGGCCCCCAGCACACACACAGTAGAGGACTGCCCTGTCTGTGTTCATTCAGAGATGATGCACCTAATCCTCAAGAGACTGGAGGCCCCAGGATGTTTAGAGGTCCGGTGGAGTGAGGGGTGGAGGGCATCCATATGGAGACAGGGTGTTGGGGAGGAGGTATGGGATGTGGAACAGTCAGAGCTTGGATGGGGTGGGGGGGGAATAAAATATGGAGTGTAAAAATTAATTAATTAATTAATTAATTAATTAATTAATTTAAAAAATTCAGAAGAAGTTTCATGTATAACTATAAGTATCCTTTTATCTACATATATTCTTGCCAGTTTGGAAATGCATTATGTAATAGTGGCTTAGGCTCACTGAACTTCTGAAAAGCATGAGAGAATAGCAGCCTTGTTTCAGCATTTACCCTTCTGTCCTCAGAAATCTATGCTTATCCTGATGCAGTTCCTTTCTGGTTAATGCAGCAGCCATACCATGCTCAGAAGACAGCCCTGCCCTTTTTCCAGCTCTTACATTTTGTCTGCTTCCTCTTCTGTGATATATCTGGGCCTCTGTTGATACAGAAAACCTATCTATGACTAAGCAATCACAGTCCCTCACTCTTAGCACATTGAGGAGCTACAAATCAATGCGTTTAGGATATCCTTATCTGTTATCAATGAGAGAAGGCTCTTGGTCCTGTGAAGGCTTGATGCCCCAGTGTAGGAGAATGCTAGGGCAGTGAGGTGGGAGTGGGTGTATGGGTTGTGGAGCACCTTCATAGAAGCAGGGGAAAGGGGGTGGCATGGGGTTTTTGAAGGGGAGACCAGGAAAGGGAATAACATTTGAAATGTAAATAAATAAAATAACCAATAAAAAAAATTAAAAATAATCACTGTGAAATGAAGCTGCTCTGATGAAAGTTGAGAGCACCATACATCTATGTATATGGGTATGAAAAGAAGTATTTTAAGGCAGTTTAAAATATGGTAATTTATCAAAACAGCAAAACTAGAGCCCCACCTAGAGTTTCAAATCTCCCAAGACATGTATTTTTACATTTATATTACCAAGCATAAAATCCTTCCTTGTGGAGGAGGTCTCCAATTCTATCTGAAAGCAATTAGTTCCCCCATAAACATTGTGCTATTGTATATTTATATAAATACAAATATAAATTGTATATAATATATATTAGCACTAGTGGGTACATATTTTGTTATAGGCTGGTATTGTAGCACCAGTGATAGGTATGAGTATTGTTATCTTTTCTCCCCATGAGCCTTCACAGCAATCTCTAGCAAAACAAAAGTTATGATGGGCCACCAAGAACCACGGTGAATACCTGTGGTGTTTGCAATACCTCTAGTGCCTCTCTGACTCCTGACTTACAGTTGGTGTGCCATGCCTGGCATTGAGACCTAAATGTGATAAGCCATTTCTTCTAGGAGCAGCATTGTCTGTCCATACAGGATACCCATGTTTTAACTTCTCTTTAAGTTATAATGTTAAATATCATAAAAACCACTGTTATAAATCCCTGTTCATATATGGTTAATTTTGGCGAATTCATCTTCTATCACAATTCCTCTCCATCTCATTTTCCCACATCCATCTTAAGCTTAAGTACCGGTATCGACTTTCCAGTTCTCCATGCTACACATGTTCTATTGTCCTCTAACTACAACATTTACTTGGTTGCAATATCATAGACTTTCACATAAATGATTTCATAACCCTTTTTATAGTTAATGCTCTGTCTGCTCCTCCTTCTTTCCTTCTTTGAATCTTTCCTTCCCCAGTCTTACCAATTTCTAATTTCATTTTATATTCATATTACCCCCTTCCTTTCTTAAGGCCCCTCTCCCTAATCACTCATTTCTGTTCTCTTAGAACCTCAAGGCATTCTGAATTTACATGCCCAAGAAAATCTGTTAGAATTTGCATGTGAGATCAAACATGTTGATCATCTGTTTGGGTCTGGGTGACCTTATCCAGCATACATGTTCACACTTATATCAACTTTCTTGTAAATTTCATGAGTTTGATTTTCTTTACAGGTGAGTAGTATGTACCCTATTTTTCCCTATCAATCAACAGTTTATGTTTATATAGATTAATCTCATTTCCTACCTATTGTGAACAGAGCAGCAATGAAGACAAATGTACAAGTGTCTCTGTAGTAGGATATAAACTCTTTAGGATATATACTCAGACAGTATATCTGACTCTTGTGGTAAATTTAACTTTAGTTTTCTGCAATAATTTATTTTTTATTCTCTTCACACTCCAATAGCATCCTTTCCCTCCTTTCCTCCCAGTTCCACCCTTACAAATCTGGAGAGAAGGGGACACCTCCTGCTTTATTCTGGGATCTCTAAACGCAGCATGACTAGCCATAATCTCTCCCACTGAGTACCAACCATGCAGTTCAGATAGGGGGAGGAGATCCAATGGCAGGAATGAGAGGCAGAGACAGCCCCTGCTCCAATTGTTAGAGAAGCCACATGAAGAAGACTAAGCTGGACATCTGCTACAAATATGTAGGGCATCTATGTCTAGTCCTTGAATGCTATTTTGTTGGTGGTTCAGTCTCTGTGAGCCCCTATGAGTACAGGTTATTTGACTCTGTAGGTATTTTTGTAGTGTCTCACGACTCTTCCAGCACATTCAATCCTATCCCCTTCTTCCACAAAACTCCCCAAGCTCCACCTGATGTTTGTCTGTGAGTCTCTGTGTCTGTTTCTATCAGCTGCTGGATGAAGCCTCACAGGAGACAGGGTTCTATCTGTAAGCATATCAGAGTATCATTAATATTGTCAGTGCTTGTCTCTCTCCCATGGGATGTGTCTCAATTTGGACCAGTCATTGGATGGCCATTTTCTCAATCTCTGGTCCAACTTTATCCTTACACATCTTGTAGGCAGGACAAATTTTGGGGCGAAAGTGTTGTTGTTGATGGTTTGATTACCCTGGAGGTGGCCTTTTAAGTTTCCATATCCTCAGCTTCTAGGAATCTCAGCTAGGGTCACCTCCTAGTCCCAGAGATGCCTCCTGCAAATTTTTGTTCTAAATCCCAGCAATCTCCTGTCCCACCCTGTCTCCCAACATCTGTTTCTATCCCCCTTCCCTTCCTCACCCTCTTTCCTATCCATCTCTCTCCATTCTCCTCTGATTACTATTATGTTTCCCGGTCTGAGTAAGATTCACACATCCTCCTTTTGACTCCTCCATATTACCCAGTTTCTTAAGGTCTGTGTATAGTATTATGGATATCCTACAGTTTATGCCTAATGTCCACTTATAAATGAATGCATACCATATGTCTGTTTCTGAGTATGGTTTACCCCACTCGGGATGATATTCTGAAGTTCCATTCATTTGCTTGCAAATTTCATAATGTCTTTGTTTTTAATAACTGAATAGTGTTCTATTGTGTAGATGTACCACATTCTCTTTATCTATTTTTCAGTTGTAGGACATCTAGATTGTTTCTAGTTCCTGGGTATTATGAATAAAGTTGATATGAACCATAGTTGAGCTAGTGTCCCTATGATACATTGGAGGAGCATCTTTCGGATATATTCCCAGGAGTTGCATAGCCAGGTCCTGAGAAACTGCCAAATTGATTTCCAAATTGTGCATGTTTGCACTCCCACCAGCAAGGACAGAATGTTCCCTTTATTCCACATCCTTGCCAGCATGTGCTGTCACTTGAGTTTTTAATCGTAGCCATTCTGATGGGTATAAGATGGAACCTTAGAATTGCTTTGATTTATATTTCCCTGATGACTAAGAATGTTGAACATTTCTTTAAGTGCTTCTTATCCATTCAAGATTCTTCTCTAGAACACACATAGTTTGCAGTCACTGATAAGGGGATATTAACCCAGAATCTCGGAATACCGTAGACACAATATGCATATCAATAGATTTCCAAGAAGATGGAAGAAGAGACTCCTGGTCCTGGAAAGACTGGATGTAGGGGAATGCCGTGACAGAGAAGCAAGAGGGGGTTGAATGGGGAAAAGAGGGAGGGAAGGAGGCTTATGGGACTTTCAGGGAGGGAGGAAACGGGAAAGGGGACATGATTTTAAATGTAAATAAAAATATAAAAAAGAAAAAAAAAGAATCCTCTGGTTATCTCTGTACCCTATTTTCTAATTGTGTTATTTGGGTTGTTGGTATTTGACTTCTTGCTTTGTTTACATATTTTAGATATTAATCCTCTTTCTGACATAGATTTAACGGAGATTTTTTTACTATTCTTTAGACTACTGTTTTATCCTTTGATGGTATCCTTAGCTTGGCAGAGGCTTTTCAGTTTCATGAATTCCTATTTATTAATTTTTGATCTTAGTGCCTGAACTATTGGTGTTCTGTTCAGGAATTTGTTCCCTGTACCAATGTGTTCAAGGCAGTTTCCTACTTTCTCTTCTATTAACTATGATGTATCAGGCTTTATGTTTTCCTATCACTTGTCAATTGATGGTTATTTCATTTCATTTCTTAGCTATTGTGAATAAAGCAGTGACGAACACAAATGTTCAAGTGTCTCTGTAACCGGGTATAAATCTTTTGGATATACACTCACAAGTGCTACAGCTGGCTCTTGTGGTACCTTTTTTGTTTGTTTGTTGTTTTAGGTTTTGTTGTTCTTGTTGGTATTGTTTGTTTTTATAGAGAAACTTTCAGACTAATTTCCAAAATTGCTGAACAAGAACAAATTTACAGCCTTGTCAATAGTGAAGAAGAATTTACCTTTAGCCACATATGTGCCAACTTTCATTATCATTTGTATTCTTGATGATAAATATTCTGACCAAGGTGATAAGCAGTTTGAACCGTTATTTAATTTGCAATTCCTTGCAACTAAGAATGTTAAGCACTTTTAGCAATATTTAGGAGCCCTTTTGCCCCTTTGATTGTTCTCAATTTTGATCTCTGTAAATGTTTTCTTCTTATTTTTGAAACCCTTAAATTTCAGATACTTATACCTACTATTGTTGACTTCTATACACATAGTCATATAGAAAGACACAGACCTTCATGCTTTGTTGTTAAACTGTGATACTCCAGCTGATAAGGAAGCAATGACATAAATCATGTGGGAAAGATAAAGATCTGTTCCTATGAATTATTATTTGTTATAAATTGTAAGGAAAAGAGAGTCACCACCTTCTCTTTTTTATCATTAATTAGTTTATTTATTTACATTTGCACATTTTCCCTTGTATTATGGTTGTAGGTTAGCAGGTTGGTTTGTATTTTGTCTTCTGAAATTGCTGAAATAGAAAGTCCAACATTTACATCAATATCCACATTTTAGTAAGTAGAAATAATAGTAAAATCTCCAATAACTAATATTTTCTGTGACAAGTATTGTTACCTCAGCACTCCATGCAAAGAAACTTGTGTTCTTAGCTAGTCTGTTATCCTTAGAATTGTTGTTCTTGTTTATTGACCACAAGAGACCCTCACAAAGAAAAGCTTGAATCTGAAATCAGCAGTTTGATTTCCATGGTGTCACATATAATGCACACACACACATAATTTGTCAAAACTCTTGGCATAAACATGGATCACCAACAAATGTATGTCACTTTGTTGTTAAACTGTGATATTCCAGCAGACAAGGGAGCAATAACATAAATCTTCCGGAAAAGGTAAAGATCTGTTCCTATGAATTATTATTTGTTATAAACTGTAATGAAAAGAGAGTCACCACCTTCTCTTTTTATCATTAATTAGTTTATTTATTCACTTCATATCCCTCACACCCTCACAAATCCCTCCTCCCATTATGCCCTCCCCTTTTCCTTAGACAAAGGGTAGCCTTTCTTGGGTAAGACTCCATCCTGAGTCCCCACATTCTAACTCCTTATATGACATCTTCCTGATATGATTAAACACACAAGAATTTTTTCACCATTTCTCTTTATTCAGTTTGTTCAAATCTTTCTTCAAAACATTACAATATCAGGCGATTAGTAAAAATTCTTGGTATTATGTGTTTTCCATAACAGAGACAGTTTGTATTTTCAAAGAGGATGATAATAAATATGTAATAAGCAATGGTAAGTGTATAATGTAAAGGAAGCAAAATAACCAGACTTAGGGAAAACAATCAAACAAATAACAAAAACAGGTTTGTGTTTCAGTAACATTTAAGTAGCTTAGCAATCTAAAGCCCTTTACTGGATTCTCCAAGCCTATTACATGCTAGCCTCAATGGCCTGAGTGACTTTGCAGGCAATTTACCTGGCTTCAAGCCCGTCTGCCTCCCTGGCTTTCTCCATGGGATGAGATTGGTCCAATCCACAGGGAGCTGGGCAATTGCCCAACTTGTTCTCTCCATAATAACTGCAAAAAGAAAACATTCCTAACCTGCTGCTGACCTAGAATGCTCTGCTCAGTTCCAGGTTCATTGTGTTTGGCAGGCCTACAGCCTTCACAATGGCAACTACATACAGCAGATAATAAGAAGATTATTCTCCATCTTTCATAAGTGAGAAAAACAGACTGGGCAATAACTTGGCAGTTGGTGCTGAATCCACATCTCAATTCTGAATAACAAGAGAGCAACATTTTCCAATTCACTAGTAAAAACTAGATCCTTGGGAACTGATATAACCAAATTAATTTCAGAGGGTAACTTATAAGCTTTAGTGATAATCTATAATATTAGCTGTAAAACTAAGAATGTGATCAAAATATCCATGATGTGGTGCTGTGCTCATCATCAAACTTTGAAAAGACATCACACAAAGTGACAGGTCCTAGAATTTTCAGGATATATATATAACTTAAAGTTTGACAGTCATGCAATAATAAAAGTTAATATATTATTATTATTATTATCATTAGAAGTACATAGAAATAAAAATAATGGATAATCAGATTTATATGATTTCTTATATTTTTTTACCTAACTAAAAATATAAGATCTTAAATTAGATGTTTAGGGAAAGAATGTATTTCTTATTTTAACATTTAGTTTTTTAATAAACAATATCATAAAAAGGAAATCTAAGCTTTCATTGTTACCAATCTATTCTATGTTTCAGAACGGTATGAAAGGATCAGGAAATTTGTGCTTTATCCAACTAATTATCTCTGTGCATAGCAGCCAAAGCCAATAACCCTCATCCCCAGTGAACAGTTTCAGCTGAATTTTGTCGATAATTGCCATCCAGATTCAGCACAACTTTTGAAAATATAAACATTTCTGTATGTTTTTCATTAATCCATTAATGAATATACCTCAAAATTGTTCATCCTGGGCCTCCAGAATGATGATGACCATTAACGTGGTAGGAACAAGCACTTATGAATGCTCAGTATGAGTACTTTTCGTGTATTCTCATTGAATTTTACAAACCTAGGGAAGCAGGGGCTTACCTGGCACTGAATGAACGCTGCTGTTCCGTAATGTCTAACTTTTCTACATAAAAAATTTTAGTGCATATATTGCTCAAATAAAATTCCTTATGGGTAGTGTGTGAGTTCTTTTAAAGTCTGTTTTTCTTTCTCTGAAAAGCGAATGAATGTAGTTCCTTTTGGCATTTTTTTTCTATAGATTGCTACTGTGACTACAACATTGAGTGATGATGAGAATTCATGAGTGTATATATAATATATAGAATCTGATTCTTCTATGTTTCATTAAAATTGTGGTTTCTGTTAAATTTTCAAAAGTTACCCATGTTTTATATCTTAATAGTCTTTGTAACCATTCTGTTACTATATAAGGTATGAGTTACATTCTGCATGACAAGCAGATATTTACATGTTCAAATAATCATAAGCCTTGGCTGGGAAAAAATGCATCTCTGAGGAATTCAGTTTTCCCATAAGCGAGACAATGTCTAGGCAAAAAGATTCAACATTAATTAAAGTTAATGAGTAACTATAGGTCTTAAGTGACCAAACACATTAATGGAGATCAGGGTGGAGTAAACTGCAGCAGAAATTACATCCCACCCTCTTGGAAACTGGTTATATTTTAGGTGTTTGGTTCTATACAATATTAAGAAATACTAGAAAATACACTAGATAAAGTAAGACAGCTTCAGATCAATTCCTGACTTCATGATTACGGGTTTTGTGACCTTGCAAAAAGTATTAAAGCATTCTAACTGCAGAAATGCTACTAATGCTGTTAGGAAAAATAACATCTCTTTCTGATTAGACACTTCATTACCAGAGACTGTGTACCAAGTGGACTTATTCTGTGACTCAGCAAGAGTCCCTTAAATATCATCGTCTACTACAGGTACTATTCCATACCTCAGTATTTACATGTGATTCCTCTGTTAAACTGTATTTAAATTATCCAGTGTGAGTTGAGAAGGGATTGAAGATACTAAAGAATTTGCCATGCAAAGGAATCGGGGGTTCAATTTGTTGTGAAATCAGTTTTAACCTTTAGTGTTAAAGGAATATATACAGATTTAATGAGACAGGATCCAGTTCAACACTAATTTCATCATGTAAAATTTATACTAAAATTAATATATGTAATTAAAGGAAAGTGGTAATCAGGAGTAGATTGTTTATAGTGTCTCCAGAAAGTACAATTATTATACTTTTAGGGAAAGAATTAATTACATATTTTTTTTAATATCTACCCTGAGACAGCTATTTAGCAGACAAAGTGAGGGAAGACATGGATACAAAGGGTAGGAGGACCAATTAAGTTACCAAAGTAATTTAAGGCAATATATGTGCCCAATATGTCTAAGTTAAAGTAGAAATCAGTGGTACCATGCCATATTAGAATGTTCTGTGCTTCAGATATCATGAGGATGATTCATAAAATTCAGATATTATGGAACTCAGAAAATAATTTTCCCATTGATAACAAAACACTTAAAAAATCAAAATTTCACATAAAGCAAAAATGCTAAAAAGTATAAGAATTTTGCTTAGTTGACAGAAAATTGTGATTAAATCATTAGATATTAATGATATTAGAGTATGTGTTCTATAACTGATGAAGTTACATAACACAAATTGTTCTTATCCAATACTTTATGATCATGTCCTGTGAGTTATACCATTACAATAAAGTTATAGTCATTGGAAAGATATATATCCACATACATAATTTTACTTTAACTGCAGTATTATATTGTAAAAGCAATGTCATTTCCAATGTGAATGCTGAGCAACATTTACATTCAGAATAGAAGGGAAATTTTACTTTTTCCAACTTAAGTTTGATTTTCCTTGAATATATTAAACTTCTGAAAAAACTCTTGTAATATATTTCTATATACAAGTAAACATATATATCTTACTAACTGTGAAGAATGTATATAAAATGGACAGACTTGGGAAAACTCTATTGACAAAGTTCTTATGATTGTTCCATCAGTGTTCAAAATATAGAAAGGAGACTAAAGTGTGGATAATTTAAATTTATCTAAGGAAGTTGATGAAGAACATAATAAAGATGAATTAATCATTTGCTTATATTATCACATGAATCTCATGAATTGACTTTAAAAACATATTTAGATAAATACAATGAAAATAATGGTATATTAAAGAAATATTAGAATATATATAATATCATACAGAAAATTATGTTAAAAATCATTTTAAAATCTCAATAGCCTTAAATTACTATTATGATTTTGTATTGAATCTTTAAATTATTTATTTTATTTTTTAAGACTGTAGTATAATTATATCATTTTTCTTTTTTATTTTCTCCTACCAAGCTCTTCTCATTTTTGTTAAGGTTTGTTACACACATAAATGTAATATGTGTTTTAGGTAGTTAAATACATGAAATTACTAAGGTTCTTTTTTAACATTTATTTATTTATTTATTTATTTACATTTCAGGTGTTATCCCCTTACTTGCTTTCCCTCCCTCCTGGAAACCCCCTATTCCATCCCCCCTCCCTGTGTTTTTATGAGGGTGTTCCTCCATCCACCCACACACACATTCCTGCCCCCGCCCTCGATTCCCCTACACTGAGGCATCTATTAAACCTTCATAGGACTAAGGATCTCTCCTCCCATTGATGCCTGACAAGGATGTCCTCTGCTACATAATACTTATCTACTTTTAGCATTTTAGTGTAAATTTAATGGTAATCTGGTAATTATACAAGACTGTGGCTTTTCATGTATTATATAACTCAGAGAGAAGAAATTCTACCAACGATTACATAATATGATATTTTGTCTTCTAGACACACTCTTGAAATATGTGTAACTTAAGAAAAAGGACATAAGTTTCTTTTAGAGGTTATATTTATGCACAGTGAATGTCATGAAGACTATAGCTGAAATAATTCAGATATTATCTGTACTATTTTCTCAAGGCACAAGATGGTTATATGTATACAGTTGACACTTTATGGTGATAAGGAGTCTCTCCACTGCCTGATTAAGTAGTATAACAGCCACGTGAAAGGAGCCAATCTCTTGGTAAATTGCCTGGATTCTTTCTAGTATTGTAACGTGTATAACTGTCACCCATGGAAGATGGTATTGTTATAGCTTATTAGATAATGCTTTCTGGTTTTGGTGCATAAATCCTGGGTCTGACACTCAATATTATGGATTAAGCAATATATTTCTTATGTATCACCACAACCTGTCAGCCATGCTCTGGAATACAAAGGAAGTAATTAAAAAACACCAATGCCCTCAACATGAAGGTTTGGCTAAGAACAAGAATCAATGGTTTCAGAGCTAAGTTGACAAAATGTTTAGGTCTTTTACTAAATCCATTATGTCCTACAAAGTAAAAGTCATTTAAGAGTTTGGCTTTAAAAAAATGTAGATGTAGAATTAAAAGTCTGCGGATATTAGAAGTATCCGGTTTTGCAATCAATGAAAAGGTCAGAAAGGCTTTTGTACTAAACAAGTCTCATTAGGGTAGTTCATTAACACAATTAGACAAAACACATTCTCCAGTTTTAGCTATCTATTCATTTGAAGGCATTTTCTGCCTTGCTTAATCAAATTTAACATGGTAGACTTTTCTTGGCTACATAATCAACATGTAAATTAAAATACAGTGGGGTCTCTGAAGGAACAAAAAGCTAATTATTTAATCATCTCCTCCATCTATATTAGGCAGAGAAATTTAATTAAAAGTTAGAGAAAAGTAAGAAAAGCAAATGTATCTTTAACATATATTTATCTTTTATATAAAAATCAAGTATAATTAATAACCTATATAAATGGCAACATGGAATATTGAATTTAATGCCCAACTTTAATAAGAATATGGATTTAGGCTAATCAAATGTGACCACTTGAATTGAAAAGAATAATTAATGGTGATAAACAGAACTTGTAATACACTTTGTTATTCTGACCAATAGTTCCTGTTGTGATTATTTTCAAAACATAAAATGACAATATGTGCTCAAACATGATCTTGTAGATGATATATCCCTTTTAACTGGCCATATATTTACTAAGTAGTTTCTACTTATTCAAAGTAAAAATATTTTAGAGATTTAAAGAAAGAGAGTGAAAATTTAACTGGTATTTTATGAACAAACTCTGAAAGCACTTCATTTGGAGTTTCCTGTGCCTTCACTGAAGAGTGTATGGCCTTACCAATACAGATGCAGGTGCACATAGCCAACCACTGGACTGAGGATAGAGACCCCAATGGAGGAGTTAGAGGTAGGATTGAAGGAGTTGAAGTGGTTTGCAACCCCATAGGAAGATCCACAATATCAACCAACCAGACTTCCCAGAGCTCCCAGGGACTAAACCGCTGTATTAGTCAGGGTTCTTTAGAGTCACAAAATGTATGTGTAGTCTCTATATAGTAAATGAATTTGTTGTTGACTTACAGTCTTTAGTCCAACTCCCAACAAAGGTCAGCAGCAGCTATTGATGGAAGTGCAAGGGTCTAGCAGTTGCTCAGTCCCACAAGGCAAACAGTCAAAGAAGAGAGTAAATCTTCCTTCTTCCAGTGTCTTTATGTTGATCTCCAGTAGAAGGTGTGACCTGGATTAAAGGTGTGTGCCACCACGCCTTTAATCCCAGATGACCTTGAACTCAGAGATCTCCCTGTCTTAATCTTAATCTTCTGGAATTCATAGTCACTATGCCTCAAGATCTCCATTCCAAGATCCAGGTCAGAAGCTTTTATCTCTCAGCATCCAGATTAGGATCACAGGTGAGTCTTCCAGTTCTGGATTGTAGTTCATTCCAAATATAGTCAACTTGACAACCAGGAATAGCTACTACAACAACCAACCAAAGAGTACACAGGGAGAAACCCATGGCTCCAGCTGCATATGTAGCAGAGGATGGCCTTGTTGGACATCAATGGGAGGAGAGGCCCTTTGTCCTGTGAAAGCTCTCTGCTCCAGTGTAGGGGACTAGTAAGCAGGAGAGGGTGGGTGTGTGTGGGAACACCTTCATTGAAGCAGGGGGACTGGGAGGGTAGGGGATTTGTGGAGGGGAAACTGGGAAGAGGAATAACATTTGAAATGTAAATAAAATAACCAATAAAAAGGATGAGTATATGGTTTCGATTTGGTATACCATATGCATCTAGATATTCTCATCCATTTAAAAATTTCTAGTTTAGTGGAATATAAAATTTTAAAGTCTGATCTCATGATTTTCTGAACTTTTCTTCATCTGTGTTTTAAGCACCCTAAATTTTAGAATTTATTGCCCCTTTTTATTGCTTAATTTGTCTAATAGTCATTCTTGTTTAAAGAACGACCTCTTTGTTCCATTATTTCCTTGTATGTTTTCCTGTTTTATTAATTTCTTTCCTGATACATGTTATTTTTCCATTTACTGCTTTTGGGATTAGCTTGCTTTTATCTTTCCTGTGGCTCCAGGTTCATCATAAGTTTATCTGAGATCTCAGATTATTTTAATGTAGGTCTTAGGTTGATAAACTTTTGTTGACTTACTTCAGTTTACCCAGGACATGATAATGTGGTTTCATTTTATTTAATCTATGAATTTAAAATGATTTTATTTTTTGTCTTCAATTACATTCATCATCATCAATAGTGTGTTCCTTATTATGCATGTGTTTTGTATTTTCTGTAGTTTTTAACTGATTTCTATCTTTATCCCATAGGATAGGACAGAGGATGTTACTTTTATTTCTCTATATTTATTGAAACTTTTAAAGCATCCTAATATATAATCTTTTTTTCGAAATATTTCACGAGTTACAAAGAATGTTAATTCTTTAGTTGTTTTGGTGAAAAGTTCTATAAATGCCTATTGGCTCTATTTTATCTGTGAAATCATTTCTTTCATCTGTTCAATGGTATGAATGAAATAGTGAAGTCTCCAGTTATTTCTATGTTCAGATTTATCTATGACTTTAAATCTATCAAGAGAAAGGTATGAACATTAAATCTATTGAGTTCTATTTATTTGTTAAAGACCATTCTGGATACATCTATTTCTACACTGGTTTTTCTAACATGTCAATATTTATATATTCTTATTATGTAAAATTACTGAGTTCAATTGCTGATAATCTTTGTTTTTTATTTTTATTTGTTATAATTCTATAACATATAAATTAAGTTTTTCAAATCTGAGAAGCTCTTCGGTATGAGAACAATGATTGAAATCACTGAGAATTCATTTGATATTGCTTTGATTTATTCACTTACTGACTCATTCTGTTATCATTTACTTGTAGTAATTATTATATTAGTATCAGAGATCTTGACCAGTGAGGTATTTTATCCAGTGCTTAAATGTAAGCCTCTGTTATGTAGACGTGCTTTCCAGAGTTGTAAAGGACATGTGGTATAAAACACCATTAAATACTTCTCTGAAGTATGTGTGTAAAACTTTGACCTGTGAAAGACTGCTTTCCTAGATTCCATGGGACCATTGCAAGTGACCTCTATAGAAGCATATTAAAAGCAAGTATCTTCTCAATGACCCTTTTAAAAGCTGCATTACTTTCTTTTCTGGACCTATAATTTAAGATATTATGTTGTTCTACAATGATTTATAATTGAGAGAAGCAAAACTACCACAAGAGTATGGTTGAATTTAAGCAAGCTTTAGATCCTTTCTAATCCAGTAACATTGGTTACTAAAGAATATGTATAAAAATGGTGAGCAAATTTCAGAGTGTGGTCTTCCTAAAACATAAAATAACATAATTTCACAATAAAAATTGATATGTGTGCATATGTATGTGTTCACAGAAAATTGTAATTACATGTGTTTATATTAAATTCCCATGTAATAAGAATAAATCATGCTCTATGGAACTTCTAAAAGGAGCATAAATGTCTTATAGTAACCAAGAGAAAAACACTTAATAGACTTCATTATTTGATGTATTGTCACTTATGTTTAATAACAGTTTTGTTATGTTGATATGAATTTCATTTTCAGTAATAAAGCAGAAATAAAAAGAATTTAAGTAAAACCATTAGGCAGAATTATGTATCTAGAGTGATACTCTAAGATTTGTAGTCTCAGTAGTAATATCATTTTTATCCAGGTTGAGATCAATTGGGAATTTTTTTGAAAGAATAGATATCTGATAAGTACCTATAAGTATTTATTTAATAGAAGAGAAAGAGTTGATCATTTCTCTAGGAGAAATTGCACTTAATGAGAAGTTATTTTTTATCTTTCTTTTGTCAGGCAACCGATATGTATCAAAAAATTTTATTTAAGGCTCATGTATAGTTCAATGCATTATTATGTTTTCTAATTTTTTATACAATTTATTTACTTATAGTACAGTTGTATGTATGCACTGCCCTGAATGTGCTATGTGGTGGCCATGACATGCATGGGGAGAAAGTTCTCATGCTGTTCTGCTTAAGAAGATAGTTTTCAGGTATCAGTTTTCTCTTGTCTTCTAGTGGGCTCTTGATGTCAAACTCAGGTCATCAGGCTTGGCAGTGAGTGCTTTTCCTGTTGAACTATCTCTGCTGTCCTTTTCTTTCTTTCTTTCTTTCTTTCTTTCTTTCTTTCTTTCTTTCTTTCTTTCTTTCTTTCTTTCTTTCTTTCTTTCTTTCTTCCTTTCTTTCTTTCTTTTTTTCTTCCAATAGAGGTGATGCAATTCAAGGTTTCACATACAATTTAGTAAATTTATACATACATTGTTACTCAAGAGTGATCACACTGTCTTTATGACTTCCAATTCACTTATACAAAATATTCAGAACCATCAGATTCTATTATATAATATGATAAACTTAATACAACATATTATATTATAATTTGACCAACCCCTGGTAATATCTAGGGTTGTCAATATACAGTGTGTAGTTTCTGAGAACAGGCTGTAAATACGAGTATTTCATCAATGACTGATTCTTGAGAATGCATTGAAAATATCCGTATTTCCAGTGGTATCTCCTACAAAAATATAAATAATTACAGCATCTCCCATTTTAGATCAATGTTTCTCACATGGTGATGGTGCTGTGTAGGAGACTTGTAAAGTCTAGAGACATCTTTGGAGGTATAATAAAGAGGATTTCCTGGTGTTTAGCAGATAGTCACTATGAAGCAACTCACAATTTTCCAGGACAGTGTTCCTCAATAAAAGAAGCAACTAATGCTGAAGAATCTGTAGGTTAATACATAAGACTTATACAAAAATTTCTGTGCACAATATAAATGATTGATTATGTCAGTCATTATTGTTGTTATTGTAAAAGAAAATGTCAAGAAACAAAATGCCCATTATAGACAAGTGGAAAAGACTTTATGTTACCAGTCACAAGATGAATTTTCATCTTCAGGCATGGGGAATCTTGCATTGTCTCGACCGAAAACAGAGAAGGACATAGTGGACATGTCAGAAATTCATAACAACTGCATCACAGACAGGTCATTTTCTTTAGCTTCACAAATATGTAATACTATTTTTATGGCCTTATTTGGTTTTTAGTTTGTATGTGTTGTCTAAGTAGAAAACAAAATTTTAATGTGAAACTCATAAAACACAAAGACTAAATAATAGACTCTATTCATTGATAAGACTAATGGACAAGTGGATCCGTTGTGATGGAAGGCGTGCAAACAGACAAATGAATTCCATGGGAAGTATTGTGAAACTTCAGCTTAACATTGAAGCTCTGTGGCTTTTTTTGTTGTTACTCATCACTGTTCCTATAAATATTCATGAATTTCTCCAATTACCAACAGAAATAGCAGTATCCATAGAAAAATACTTTGTTGCAAATGACCAAGATTAAGAAGTACAAGAGGAGAGAACAGGCATTTTTCAACAGGGTCTAGGTCTGTCCATACCAACAAATGTATATATAATATACTATCTGACAAGAATTTTCTTTATAGTCTTTACACTGTTAGCAACTATCTTGTGGAAAACATGAATCTGTCAGGGGTAATCAGGACCGAACAATTTTAGATACTCTGTTGAGGGAGTTCATCACTGATCCTTTCCAATTTGTGCAAGAATTATATAACAGGCGTGGTTTTGTATTATTTACCCAAATAAACAACGTCCTTGTGAAAGAAATAGGCAGTTTTACTAATGAAAAAGGTAAATTCCAATTTCATGTGTTATTCATGAATGTTCTGATACAGTTGTTATTTTGGAGTGTTGAGCTATGAAAAGTGTCTTCAGCAATGAAGTTGCCTGTTGACTGTTGAATGTCAGAAATAACGATGTAGCTGCACTGCAATTTTTGCTGAATGAGATCTATTATAACTCATTTTAGAAGAATATTTGTGTTGTCAAATGATTTTAAACTAAATATCTAGTATTGCCTGTTTTTATATAATCTAATGATAAGCATCCAGAAAGCTGTCCTATTAAGATTGCTAAATCAAATTTGTACATTTATCTGTGAAATAAACTAGCATGGACATATTTATCCAAAGTCTCTATCCATTGTTATTGGTGTGTGAATACAATATGTGAATGCCTTTCTTACTTTCAGATTTTACTCAGTTCACATTCACTAATAGCTGGGTTTCATTTAAACCTATGATAATGATAATGTTATTTTCATATGAATGCTGAAGTATAAATAAATTATAAGAAATGACAGAGATACTTTAGGATTATTTGCCTATATTTTTTTGTCTCTCTCAGCTAAGAAAACTGATATATTTAAATCGTGGTTCACTTGTATACATATGTCCAACAGCAAATAAGCTTATTGGTTTAATATAAAGCATTACAAAAGCTCTATATTGTATTTGATTAATTGTCTTAGCAGAACAAAAAAGAATGTTTGAATAATAATTTCCATCTACTTTCTGTTAAACAAAAACCAAAAAACAATCACAGTCCCTGATTTTCCTTGCAGATTCCAAAGGTTAATAATTATTTACTAGTTCCTGGATATTGATTTTCTGAAATGTTAAATTAATGACAAATGCAGAGTTGTAGACCAAGCTTAATGATGTCTGGAAGTGAGACCTTACCTTTCCACTTACCTTCTAGGAAAGTAGAAATACTTGAGTGGCAACAGTGACTCTGTTTGTGACCCATAAAAAACGGGAAACTGGTAAGTAGGAAACCCTTAAATGTTGTGATTTTAACATACTCAACACTTACTACAAACTGATGATGCTTCATAAGTGAAGGACTAGAGCTTCATGTGGTCTGTGAATTGTATCTTGGGTATTCTGAGCTTTTGGGCTAATATCCACTCACCAGCAAGTGCATACCATGCATGTTCCTTTGTGATTGGGTTACCTCATTCAGGATATTTTCTTGTTACATCTATTGGCCTAAGAATTTCATGACATCATTCTTTTTAATAACTATATTTATTTCTCTGTTTAGGGACATCTGGGTTCTTTCCAGCTTCTAGCTATTATAAATAAGGCTGCTATGAACATAGTGGAGCATCTTAGAAGGGAAATTAAAATACCCGTGGCTCACAGCCAACCAATAGACTGAGCATAGTGTCCCCAGTGGAGGAGCTAGAGAAAGGACACAAGGAGCTGAAGAGGTTTGCAGCACCATAGGAGGAACAATAATATGTACCAACCAGTACCCCCAGAGCTCCCAGGGACTAAACCACTAACCAAAGGGTACACAAGGAGAGACTCATGGCTCCAGCTACATATATGTAGTAGAGGTTGGCTTTTTCAGACATCAATGAGAGGAGAGATCATTGGTCTTTTGAAGGCTCGATGCCCCACTGTAGGGGAATGCCAGATGAGGAAAGTTGGGGGGGGGTGGTAAACAGAAGAAGGGGGATGGGATAGGGGGTTGTTGGAGGGGTTACAAGGAAAGAGGATATCATTTTAAATGTAAATAAAGCACATATCTAATAAAAAAAAGTGAAGGACTAGGACTGATGTGCCTTCTCTGCAACTGGGAAATATACAAAGAAGTGTCACTCAGGTGTCTTTACACATAGGTGTCCCTCTGTCACATTTGGAAAGTGTGAGTTACTTTCTTCTAAGAATCCAAAAGTATGTCGTTAAAATGGTTAAAGATCACTCCAATGCTATATTATCATATTGCTTCCATTTGAGGAATCCTTTGTCAATGTCTCCTTTCCACTCTAACATAAAAAGTAACCCCAATGCTACAATGGCATCAGGAGAAATGTTATGACAATCTTCTCTTCAAAAACACACTCATTTCCCTCCGTACTGTCTAGTAGCTGGATATGAGAAAAGACAGCTGTTCTATAAACAGATGGCAAATGTCCCAGGAATTATGAGTTAACACAGAGCTTCTAACAGGAGGTATATATTACTACTCAAGCTTCTGATTGAGTCCTAAGGTTTCATTACACCCCAGACCCCATCAGACCTCTATACTCCCTGGGGTCACCAGTCTCTTGAGGGTTAGGTGCATGTTCTCTAACTGAACCCAGACCTGACAGTTCTCTGCTGTTTATGTGTTGGGGGCTTTGTATCAGGTGGTATATGCTGCCTGGTTGGTGGTCCAGTGTCTGAGAGATCTCGGTGGTTAGGGTTAATTGAGATTACTGTTCCTCTTAAAGGGTCTCCCTCCTCCTCAGCTTCTTCCAGCTTTTCCCTAATTCAATCACAGGGATCAGCAGCTTCTGTCCATGGATGGGTGCAAATATCTGCATCTGACTCTTTTAGCTGCTTGTTGGGTCTTTTCAGCGTCAGTCATAATAGGTCCCTTTTTGTGAGTGCTCCATAGCCTCAGTAATAGTGTCAGGCCTTGGAGTCTCCCTTGAGCTGGATCCCACTTTAGGCCTGTCCCTGGATCTTCTTTTCCTCAGGCGCCTCTACATTTCTGTCCCTGCAGTTCTTTCGGACAGGAACTCAGTCAGAGTTTTTGACTGTGTGATGGCAACCCCCTCTGTCACTTGATGCCCTATCTTTCTGCTGGAGGTAGACTCTACAAGTACCTTCTCCATATTACTGGGCATTTCATCTAAGGTACCTCCCTTTGAGTCTTGAAAGTCTCTCACCTCCCAGGTCTCTGATACATTCTGTAGGGTTCTTCCACCTCCTACCTCCTGAGGCTGCCTGTTTCCATCCTTTCTGCTGGCCCTCAGGAATTCAGTCCTTTTCCCCCACCCAATACCTATTCATGTTCTCCTTTTTCCTTCCTTGTCTCCGTTCCCACCCAAATTCCTCCCTCCCTCCCCCCTGTGATTGCTTTCTTCTCCCTCCCAAGTGGGACTGAGGCATCCTCACTTTGGCCCTTAGGTTTGTTACACTTTTTGAGTTCTGTGGACTGTATCTTGTGCATTCTTTACTTTTTTTTGGATAATATCTTCTTATTAGTTAGTACATACTATGCATGGGTTAGAGACAATATCGCAGTGGTTAAGAAGGTGTCAGTATTTATATATACAGTGCGATGAAGGAGGGAAAGAAGTCCTAAGAAAGAAATACTGTGGACTTCTGAAAATCTCACAATGTATTAACCAAATACTTTATGTTCTAGCATGATGATATCTTGGACTATATAAAATAGGAGTGAAAGAAAGGAAAAAATATTCCATATTTGATATGCAGAAAATTCTGATATTAAACATCTATAACCCAATTCAAGTTGTATGTACATTATCAATATTATTACAGTATTCCCATTCTGGATCTATGGTATTAATTTATATTATTCTGTGTATTATTATCTCATAAAATGCAATTTTTGATATTGCAAGAAAGTGTGAGTAAAATTTACTTTCTTGCTACATTTAATATTATTTAGTAATGGTCTCACTATGCAATTACCCTCAATACTATTTTGGCAATTTATTCCTATTACAGGTACTGCTAAAGTATACTTAAAATTTAAATTAAGTATAACTATTTTCCCAAGAAGCTGAGGAGGAGGGTGACCTCATAGGAAGACCAGAAGTCTCAACTAAGCTGGAACCCTGAGATCTCTCAAACACTGAGCCACCAACCAGGCAGCATACACATGTGCACATATACTGGTCTGGTCTCAGTGGGAGGAGACACACCTAACCCTCAGTAGACTTGAGGTTCCAGGGAGTATGGAGGTCTGGTGTGGTGGAAGTAGGGGGTGGGGATATCCTGCTGGAAATGGGGGGAAGAGGAACTGTGGACAGGGAGGAGTATAATGGCTGAACTATAAAAAAGATTTAATAATAATAACAATAATAATAATAATAATAATAATAATAATAATGATAATAGTAATACAATGATAAAAAGATATATGTATATTCTCTCTCTCTCTCTCTCTCTCTCTCTCTCTCTCTCTCTCTCTCTCTCTCTCTCTCTCTCTCTTTGTGTGTAGGTACCTAAGGAAGCAAAAAGAGGCCTTTGAATCCTGTGGCAGACATTATTGAGCCACCAGTAATAGAAGGTGGCATATGAAATCTGGTTTTCTGATAATAGGTAAGAGCTTCTTATTGCTAAGCTTGTCTTCAGTCTGTCACTAGATATCTCACAAGGACAATACATATACTGGTTAGAGCTATTCAGTCATTCACAAATGTATTACAAATCATACCTACTTAGACTTGTTTTAATTATAATACTACATTAGAAAATAAACACACTTTTATCTTAATATACTGCCAATAGAGGCCTTTTAAATACAGGCAACCTTTCAGATAATCCCTAAAAGAGCATGTTGCCAAGCCAGAGTCATCCAACCATAAGATGCCAGCTTACTAGAATTACAGTGACACACTCATTGCTTTAAACCTTAATTCTTGTTTGATTTCCACTGGGAGGCTGTCATGTGAATTACTCATAATTAGCTGTGAAGCAGACTGGAAATAAAAGAAACCTTAAAACTACTGTTGTGTTTGTGCAACAATTGTAATTTAATGTTTTTTATCTATAGTTTGTTAGATTTATTTATTTTAGAGGTTAATATTCTGTCATATGCATTTGTGTTTGTGTGTACGACATATGTATGTGCCTGTGTAGTTCAGAAGGGGTGTTAGATCCCCCCCCATCCCCAAGTTAATACTTGTAGCAAGTCTCCTGATATCGATGCTAGAACCAAACACAGGCCATTGGGAAGAACAGCAAATGTTCTTAACAGCAGAAGCATCTCACATGTTCCAACATACATGTATGCTTCATTGTACACATATATGAAAGGAAAAGCCATCCAGAGACCATTCTTCCTTGGGCTCCATTCCATCTACAGACACCAAACCCTGACACTATTGCTGATGCCAAGAAGTGTTCCCAGACAGGATCCTAGTATAGCTGTCCTCTGAGAGGCTCTGCCAGACTCTGACTAAGGCAGATGCAGATACAGCCAAGCATCGGACAGAGCATGGAGACCCCAATGGATGAGTTAGGGGAAGGACTGAAAGAGCTGAGGGAGATTGCCACCCCATAGGAAGAATGACATCAACCAACCAGACTGCACAGAGTTCCCAGGTACTGAAAAACCAAACAAAGAGTATACATGGATTGGTCCATGGCTCCAGCTGCATATGTAAGAGAGGACTACGTTATCTGGCATCTATGGGAGTGGAGGCCCTTCATTTTGTGGAGGGTCCATGTGCCAGCCTGGAGGGGAGCTGGAGGGGTGAGGGAGGAGTGGGTGGGTGGGAGGAGGAGCACCCTCATAGAGGCAAAGGGAATGAGGGATGGGATGGGGGTTTTGTGAAATGGAGACTGGGAATGGGGGACAACATTTGAAATGTAAATACATAACCAATACAAAAAAAATTCTCAAAAATAAACAAAGATTTTTTTTAATTATGTAAGATAACTAGTTTATCCATGAGATTGCTATGGAGTATTTTTATTCAATTTTAAACATTGTTAGAAATTTCACTTATAAAAATACTAAAAAAGAATTTCAATATTTTCTTGTTCTTCATATTTTGGAACATCAGCATTTGACTCATTAATGTATAATATTTAATATAGTATACATTATAATTATGTTCTCAGACAGTAATTTATATATTTGGAGGTAAAACTAAAACATTCACAGATGCTATTGTGATAATTAAGTAATAACAAATAATAAATTCCTATTGGAAGTATTTTAAGAGTACTATTGATGGAATATGTTAAAGCCAAAGAAAAGACACAGCTTTGTTTCAAGGAACGCATGAGATTAAGAAGAACAAGACTCTTTTTCTCTTCTTAGTAACAAAGCATAGAAGCAAAGAGGATGACATCCTCGTCTTACACTGAGAAATAATTCTTACTTGCAAAATAAAAGAGATTCATAAGAGAAAGAAAACCTAAATATAATGACTACACAATCTTATGTTGAAAATAATGCATCTCATTATAAGGCAATTTCATTAAACTTGCATGGCTTGGTTTACATGAATCTTTATGTAGCTCTATGAAGTCATGTGGTCCTTTTTTCTAAACATATACAGACTGAACCATTTCTGAAAAAAGTAAGTTCATAGTGAATAACATGACAATATGCCTGTACTCATGTACACACAAGCACACATACACACACAAATGTGCATACACTACACACACACACGCACACACACACACACACACACACACCTTATTAAGTTAAATTTTAGAGACATTAGTTTGTCATCACCACAGTAACAAATACTTTATGTAAACAATCGGAAAGGGTCATCATTCAATCAAGTCTGAGACCACATGTAAGCTATAAAAACTTTAGCTAGCTCTCAAGTAAAAAGTCCCCTGAAACATAGCTACAAAAAATTTCCATGTACTTGGTTTATTACAAAAAGGGAGCAGAAGGGTTTAATTTTGTTTCATAATGGGCAATGTAAATAGATAATTTGTTCCAAGTCCATTGTATGACACTGTTTTATACTCTTTAGCATATCACCATGAAACTTGTCTCCAAACTAGGCCTTTATCCTTTGTGTAAATATTGAATTTGATAATCATATACAATTGCCTTGTATTTTTGTCCAAAGTTTACCTACTGACTTAAAAGTTTCAAGGTTCTCTCATTTTTGTAAGAAAGGTGAAATGTTCTGATATTATTTTCAGTACACAATCCACATTTTACCCTGACATCTGATAGAAAATCTAAAAACAAAACCAAAAATATAAAATAGCCTCTAAAGATTAATTGTCAGAAATACTTATTTCAAAATCACAATGCCATGAAGGTAAGCAAAATGTAACCTCACTAGAGGCCAGAATATGATTTGTTTTACTACTCTATCCCAAGTGCCTATAAATGTACTAGGTTCAATGCAAATATTAAAAACACACAAAAAAGATAATTACGTGATGAAATGTTATTCTGAGCTTAGAAATGGAGTCTACATAGATTATGTGAAAATTCCTTGATATTAGCAATTGCCAAAAGTTTTATAAGTAGGAATGGATTATATTTAGAATTTCTGAAAATTCCTTGACATTAATAGTTACCAAAGGTTTTATCCCTCCTGCAAAGACAGCATCTTGATAGGAAATTGGTTAGTAGACAAATTGACATGAAACCCAGAAATAACATGTACTCAGTGGAATCATAGAGTCTCAAAATTCAACATGAATAAAAATATCATATTCATCTTTCACACCCTTTATTAACCCAGGTGTTTAAAAGGAGAGAGGATCCAGGTGCAAATGTGACCGTGGGAAAGCAATCACTGTAAAGGAGCTGGAAACTCTGAACTGTATTGGTGTGGATCATAGAACTCTTAGAAAAGGAATTAGAGAGGAACTTAGAGGTCATTTACTCTAATCTTATATCTGAGGAAATGATTCTTTCTTCAATTATAATACACACAATTGCAATATGTTTTCATTTATCTGGAGTCTGAGTTACTGGAAAGCTCAGTGCACTAATTTATCTTCCCACTTGACTTTTATGAGAAAAAAAGAAATTACAAATAATAGGAAGGATGGTTAATACATTTGAAGATGACTCTAGGGTACTCCCAGAAACTGAAGTAGTTTTCAGTCATCAGAAGAAGATACAATTATCTTCAGTCGCATTTTAGTGCTAATTTCAGACTTTGTAAGCAGGCAGGAAAGCTCGTGTGGATGCCCACTGTTAAGGGAGTTGCCATAGGATGCTAGTGTTAGACACAGAGAGAAGAACTCAGAACTAATGCTGGAGTCCACAGAAGTGAGCAAGAGTCTAGAGGAGCTGGCAAGTGGAAGCATTAAGTCCTACAAGCTTCGAGGCCTAAAAGAAGTCAGGAAAACCTGTTTTCCCAATGGATTAGAGTTTTAAAAATCCAATCACAGATTTGGGAGAAGGCATATTTGGAAAATCTTAAAGACTCGTCTGAAATTTCTGATTCTGAAGTGCATTATGGCATGTATCAGTGTCCTCAGTCTGCCCGGCTTCTTCTGAGATGCAGAAGTATACAGTTGCACCAGAAGATACTTCCTTTCAAAGCTTCTGAAAAGCACATCTTGGTGTCCAAGGTAACCTTAACAGGGAATCTGTTTCTTGAAATCTACCTTATCTAATAAAGTGGACATAGTAAAATCTGCCATTTAAGATACCGATGATAGAAATAAGACTCTTTGAAAACTAATCCCAACATTCTTAGGCTGTAAAATTACAGCTGTTTGGATGCCTAAATTCCTTCCTATGACATGTGCCAATATGATCTCTTTAGAAGCTGCTTAGGGCAGATTGTGTTTTTCAAGAAATGACAGTCCTCACCTATGACCCCAGAACTCTGGCAACTGAGGCAGATTTTTTTAAAATTACCAATTTTGGAGGTAGTCTGGGCTGCAGAAAGAGAGCCAAACTACCTAAAGGAGTGGTTTAAATAAAAGTACACCAGACAGAACTATTTTTAGGGTTTAAAAGGTTTAGACCCAGTCACACCTCTGTTTCTCACATACCTTTTCTTGTCCCATATTCTCCCTCATAATCCTTCATTTGTCAGCTTGTTACACTACCTCTCCCTACCTATCTTTACATTGCTCTATTGTTCACCCTGTTCCCTTTCCATATCTTATGTTTCCCACTTTATAAAGTGTTTAAATATGGTGCATAGGTATATAATAGAATAAACTATACCACCATGCTAGATGTTAGCTACCGAGGCTCCCCACGTGCCATGATAATTATTCAGCACATTTATTTAATACACTCTTAAGCAGTAGTCATTACTACTTGCTAAAAACAGCTAAAGCTATTAAGAGGGTCTCACAACAAAATAACCTTTAACATATCTAAGCAATAAAAGAGTTTGTAGTCAAACTTATGAGGCTTCAAATCCCAAATCCTCATTTTGTGAAAGAAGAGCCATTTGGGTGGTGTTTTCTCCTCTTACAGGGCCATCTAGTAATTGTCACCATTCAATATTTCCTAAATTGATGCTATAATGTGCTTAGCTTATGAACTAGAAAGCAAGCATAGCATGTTCTCCAAACCAGAGTCACTTAAATCATGCTTATGAAACAAAGTATTCATTAAATGTTAATTAATTTTTGGAGAACTTTATTTATTTATTTTTTTTTGGAGTACTATATTTACATCATCCCCCATGTTCTCTCATGCCTTCAACTCCTTCCACATTCTCCCAAGTTCTGAAGACTCATGGGCTCTTGCTTTTCTCTTCTTTGGTTATTAATGTCATATACATACATATATATTAATAAATACAAAAATTGCAGTTTTAGTACAGTTCACATTTATAACTAACTTCAGACACCTTGGAATTGGATCAGTGGTCTCATCTCTGGAGAAGATTGATTTTCCTCATCAACCATTATCCCGCCTTTGTTCTTTATCTAGACCTGGGGTCTTGTTAGATTTTTCCCCATCATTTTGACAAGTCAATGAGTATTATTTTTCAGGTCTTATTTAGGTCTTATTTAACCTATTTCTGAGTGTGAGTACAGCTTCCCTGTAATATATGGAAGAAGTAAGGTCACAGCAAATGTCTTCTGGTTCATACATTCACTATCCACTCACCCCAACCCACGCCATGCTGTGATGTTCCCTGAGCCTTAGTTATAACAGTTGTGTTGTAGATGTATCAGTTGAGGCTGGGCATCTATGTTCGGTTGATCTCTGCATTTTGCTCAGTTGTGGCTTTCTCTAATGATCTCTGTCTGTTACAAATGACAAGTCTTTTAATGAAGAGTGGGAAATGCATATAATTTGTGGGTACAAAGATAGGTCTTTAGAATTCAGTTAGAAATCACACTGATTTGGGGAATCAGCAATTATAAGTTCTCCACTAGAGATTTGAACTTCAGCATCTACAGGGAATAAACAGACTAGCAGTACCTGGCATGAATTTTTTCCTACCAGGTAAGCCTTAACTCCATGAGATAGTTATTGATCATCCCTACACCATAAGTGCCATTATTACACCTTTTGAGATATATTACCATGTTGGTCATTATGTTCACAGGCTTTACAGCTGATTAGTGGGTAGGCCTATTGATGGCTTTTTGTTTCTTGTCAGCTGGCATAGCCTCTTCCAGTTCTATGAGAGCTAGTTCTCAGAGAGAAGGCTTCAAGGGCATTTGCAGCTATGTTCTTCCTAATGTTGTTTCTGGAGTGTGTAATGCCTTCAGCAATAAGGGTCCTTCCTCATCTTCTGGGAGACAACCAAGAACTATAACAATGGTCTATATTGATTTGGGTATCTCTTAGACCACTCTATCAAAATCCTTAAAGAACATTACCCTGAGTGGCACTTTGTTTTTATTTGGTCTTTGTTAGTTAATAAATGGTTTTGGAAAGACCATTTCATAATCTATAGTATAATTTCACACACACACACACACACACGTATGCATGTATAGTTTTAGTTTATATATATACACACATAAATACATATATACATATATATGTATGTGTTTGTGTGTGGAGATATATATATATATATAAATATATATACAAATATATATATGTATATGTAAATATATATACAAATATACTCTTATATATATATTTTCTTTCATTAGTTTATTAATCATTTATTCACTTTGCAGTATATCCCTCTCATTCCTCTCCTCCCAGACTTCCTGTCACAACTCCCTCCCCCATTACCCCTTCCTCTTCTCAGAGAAGGTGAAGCCCCCCAACTGTACCAACTTGCACTAACATATCAACACCCAGTAGGACAATGCACATTCTCTCCCACTGATGCCAGACAAGGCAACCTAGCTATGAGAAGGACATGCAATGCAGTCAGAAACAGCTCCTGCTCTAATTGTTAGGGGACCCATATGAAGATAAAGCTGCATGCCTACCACCAGTGGGTAGAAGGCTAGGTCTAGGCCATGCTTACTCTTTGGTTGGTGGTTTAGTCTCTGTGAACCCCCATAGGCCCAGGTTAGTTGACTTTGTAGATCATCTTGTGGTGTCCTTGACCTCTCCAGCTCCCTCAATTCCCCACCCCTCAACTCTTCCACAAGACTCTCTGAGTTCCATGTAGTGTTTGGCTGGTGGATGAAACCTCTCAGGAGATAGTTGTTCTAGGCTCTTTTCTGTAAGCATAGCACAGTATCATTATAGAGTCAGGGTTTTTCTCTCTCCCATGGGATGTGTCTCAAGTTGGGCCAGTCAATGATTGACCATTCTTTCAATTTTTGCTCTATTTTTATCCCTGCACATCTTGTATGCATGGCTAATTTAGGATAGAAGGATTTTTGAGTGGGTTGATGTTCCCCTCCCTCCACTGGGATGAGCCAGAAATCAGGGATTGGGGAGGATCTTAGGAGTCCATGGGGTTACTCTAGCTGAGACTACTAGCAGAGGGGGATATGAACACAGAAGTGGTCATCTCCTATAGCCAGGCAGGACTCCATATATACACATTTTAAGTGAACATAAAATAATATGAATCCCTAATGACATTTTCAACATCCTTAGCGTTACTTTATCCCTCTTCTCTCTCTCTCCATTTTCCCCCATTTTCCACTTGCACCACTGTTGTCTTATAAAGTACTTTTTAAACGTCATTAAGCATTATGTTCAAAACGTATGTAGGTTTTGATTGCAAATAAATTCTGATTTTATGTACTATATTGACCTTTGTTAGTTTTCCTTGACTATAATTTACTCATATGTAAAGTAAGATAAAAACAATGTTACATGACCATGTAGAGTTCAAAGATAAGTTGCATTTAAAAAGCACCTTAATTAAACCTTCTTGTTTTCTACTCATAACCCTGTAAATACCCACCTGTCAGAATTAGCCTACTATGATTTACTTAGATTTCTTTTTCCTGCAGGTTGCCTGAAACACTGTTTGTATTCCATTTCATGTTCAAATTTCCCAGTATTAAAACATTGAGGATTCACTAAACTATTGAAATTCATTTTCATAAATAATTTGCAGTATATAAAAATGCTCATTAATTAACAATCTTTCCTTATATATGCATAAATTTGTTATTGTTTTTTTATTTTACCATTTTTATGAAGTCAGTCAGAGTAATTTTTTTGGTATGATACATAGCACATTATTTGCCTTTCCAAACCATTGGTGTACCTTGATATCAGATGCCAGTACATATGTTATTGCATCTTAGATTTTTAAAGACATATATTCTAGAAACACAAAGGCATAAACAATATCATTATATTTCATCACTCTTTAAGGTTTTCAGATATTTAGTTTAGCATTTGGATTTCTACTTATAAAAAATCATATTGGAATATGCAAAATATAAGGAACAATTTGTGTTCTCAAAGAGTTAAAAATGGGGACAGACGAGCTGTGCTGTCTTCAAAATTTATTTTAGCAAGTGTCTCTGGAAGAGTATGTTTTGAAGGATGCATTTTGTTCTTGGCTCATCAAATAAAAGTATCTTGATCATCAATTAAGCCATGATATTATAGTGCCTATTTATCTATTACACTTGCAAATACCAAGATTATGTAATTTATTCTACAGTTACATTTAGTTGTAGGCTCCAAATAGATCTAAATATATGTGTATGGTTGTATATATGTGTGAGTTGAATGCATGTTTGTGCACATGTATATGAAGAGTCAGAGACCTAGTATCCTCAATTGCTTTCTGTCTTAGTTCTTCCAGTCAGGCTCTCTCAATGAACCTAGAGCTTGCTGCTTTTTTCTGATAGGTTATTGGCTAGAAAGCTTGAGTGATCTTTGTGTCTGCCTTCCTCCCTTTTAAGACAAGGGTTGCAAAGAATGCATAGTCAGGCAAGGTTTACTGAGACATCTGCCCAACCCCTAATTGATATTTTAAAAGTAACATTTGAGTTAAGCTTCAATGATAAATAATATTTTCAAGGGATGACATGGAAATCTTACTCAATATGGAATAGAAATGTGGCTGAGGTGATGGGACAAGGGATGGCATTCCTTTAAGAGTCTGGCAGGGAGAAAAGGGACTTAGAAACAGTATCAAGTCTGTGTGTGGGAAATACAATAATATAGGAGGAATGTGAATTAAACATAGAGGATATGAAAGAAGAAATTTTACTGTAATGAGAACACTTGCAAATGCTGCAAAGGATGAAGCTCTAAAAGCTTAGCTTACCTGACAAGGTGTGACAGTCTAATCCCTGTGAGGACTTTGAAGAGGTCACCAAAGCTGTCTAAAGCCAGAGAACTGTGACTCCTGAGCCCTAGAACCAATTCCCGCTGGGTTTCTGGGACGCCAAGGGAGATTCTGCTTAAACAGCCTCCAAGAAATCTTTCTTAACATATGGGGCTGTAAAGTGACAGAACATGTTGTCAGGTCCCCCATTATAACTGTCTCCCAAGTGAAGCAAAGTGTGCAGATTCTTTCTAGCCTTGTCATTGTCAAGATCTGTCCAGAAGCTTCCAGATAAAATAGTTAACTTGAGTAACTTTGTCCTTAAGAAGGTGAAGCAGAAGATGGAGTTTCTGTCTTAATGTGTGGGAGAGAAACGAAGAGGTGAATTTTCAGTTTGTTTTGAAACAAGGCTGTCTCATGCAGTGAGAAATGAAGCATCAAATACATTTATATGACAACTAGTATGTACTTAGCCAGAAAGTAAGGTGACAGTTTCAAGAAGAGAAACTATCTCAAGAGTTAGTCAGAATTGTGTCCTTGGCCTTCAGAAGAACTCCTAAGCTACATGTGACTGCTCCTTTCTTGCCCATTTTCTGAGCTTTTACTTGCTAAATCTATTGTAGCTATATACCTTACTCAGTACATTTAAAACCTATTCTGGGAATTCTCTAGAACCCTCTCAGAATTTCACCCATAACTATTCAATAATCCCCTATGATGTCTTGAATCTTCTACCAGAAAATTATTATTATATTCAAAACATCAATCTGAGAATATTTTACCAAAATGCTAACTGAACCTAATGTTAAATTAGACTTCAATGTCTTCTTCTCTCTGCATGATATCCTAGATTAATGTGCTATATAAACTTTGTAAATGTAACCATGTTTCTTCTTTAAAAGTCATTAAAAGTGTTTTAATAAACATTGAAATGATCAATGTGTTAATTGGTTCAAGATAATGTTTATCAAATATTTAGGAAGAGAAAATAAAATACTGTATGGCAAAAGAAAATTCAAAAAGGTAATTCTTGTGAGGAAGAGATTTACTTAATAGGGATAGAATTTCCATACTAACAGCTTTTAAAAATACAAATGGGAAGCCGGGCGGTGGTGGTGCACGCCTTTAATCCCAGCACTTGGGAGGCAGAGGCAGGCGGATTTCTGCGTTCGAGGCCAGCCTGGTCTACAGAGCGAGTTCCAGGACAGCCAGGGCTACACAGAGAAACCCTGTCTCGAAAAACCAAAAAAAAAAAAAAAAAAAAAAAAAAAAATACAAATGGGAAAAGACTCAAGAATTAGATTAAATAAAAGTTAATGCAACATTAGGTTTGCAAAATTAATGGAATAGTTAGAATTTGAAGTTTATGTTAAAAAGACAAATCCAAATTATATTCTTTCATTGTGTGTGATTGTTCACACATTTTAAATTTATAGAATTATTGCTAATAATAATGTTTTCCATTGTAAAAGTATGATTTACAAGGTAGTTTCTTTTATTTTCAAACCTAAGTATCTGTCTAGTTATAGAAAAGAAAAAACTATGAACACAGGCATAATTCTAAGCAATTATTCTAATTTTATTATGTATCAACTTGTTATTTAATTTTTGGGGGATTGAATGCAGTTACTGATGCATATAATCTATGTCTGAGTCCTTGTGTTTTATTTATTTGTTTATTGATTAATTGATTGATTTACTTATGCATTTCTTTTTAACTAAAGGATAGAAGGATGAACCATATAAACAGACTGACTGAGTGACAGGTATAAATGATAGTTTTTCTCCTTCTCCTTGTTCATTCTATTACTACTTATTATGTAATGTACTTTCTTATATTTTTGGTTGTGAGACTAGCCTTTAACGCCTGAGCCATCTCTCCAGCCCATAATGTACTTTCTTAATACTATTTAATGAAAACATTTCAAATTTTTGCTACAACTGTTTCTTTCTAGCAATAATGAAAATAAATGACCACAGAAAACTAACATATTAATATTTCTCATGCAGTTCATAGTTTTACATGAACAAAGCCAGTTATGTTGAAAAATAAGGGGGTTTACCAAGTTGATTAAGTTAAATTCTGAAAACTACAACAACACCCAGTGTTCAAAGGGGAAGGAGTAATCAAATTCCTATTGGCCACAACTGCCTAATCCAACTGAGAAGTTCTAACATTAACAAATATTCAAAAGATACATGTAGACTTAAATTATTTAATACTAATATGGATTCTTAAATGCTTTAGCCTCCTTCCTAGCACACCAGAGATAGTGGAAATCAAAGGTTATTAGGACATGGAGAAAGTGGACTTGCTTAGAAATCATTCTTTGGGTTATTCCACCCTACTTTGTCAGGATATTTGCAGTACAGTCTACTAGAAAACTACCAAAATACGAATCAGCAGCTTCAGTCCAGGGCACTTAGCCGACACTATACAAGAATCATCATCAGCAGTTCAATCCAGAATAAACCACAAGGCTCCAGTGATTGGTGCAGCTAGCTGAAAGAAGACTAGGGAGGCAGAGCAATAAGAAACAACGCTAGAGCCTCCTCCCACTGTCTGTGGGTTCAGCTTTATATTCTCTCTAAGAGTCATGCGTCATTTCTCATGCCCACTTTAGCAAAGCGTTCTTTCTGTCTGCCCAAGAGAAACATCGTTATGACCTAATCGAGTCTCCAAATAAAACAGAAATTTCCATTTGAGATACCAGGGGAGTCAGAAAAGGAGTCCACATTTCTTTTGTAGCAAACTGGTTATTCCAGTTTATTAGGGAAACTTACCTTAACTAATTTTGAATAATCAGTTCAAATTGTAAGTAATTTGCCCAGTAAAATAGCAGAAGAATTATGATACTTCCTGGCCTGAAACCTACCTTGTTCCCTTCTTCAATACAGTTTTCAGAGACTTTTTCAAAGTAATTTAGAAGATATTTAATCATTGATATTATAGTTTATATAGTAAGGATTATTGCCATTTCTGTTATTGCTAACCAATAATTAAGAATTAGAAAAGGCATAGAAAAAAGGATTTGCAAAGAAGATATAATCAACTTGGGGGATATTATGACTTTTACTGTAGAGTCTGTAAATTTTAACATGAAAAATGTAATTCTATATTTTTGAACTGTGGAAACTCACAGTTGTCTCACTCCATCTCTGTCTCTTTAGCACTAAGACCCAAAATGAGTTGTTGGTAAAGAAAGGAATTTCACTTAGCTGACAATTATAAAGAATTAAGAGTACATTGATTGCTTTTGTTCATGTTTTGTGAGAGCTCTGTGACAAGAACAGATACAGAAAGACCAAGAGTTGGGGCAGAAATCAGGAGAGCAGAAAATGTCTGTTCTGCCTCTATTGATAACAGCCACCCAAGTAAGAACACTCTGTATGAATCCCATCCAGGACAAAGATCACTGCTAAGTCCATCCCTGATAACTATGTCCATTGCCTTCCAGTGTAACCAAACTAGAGACTAAAACTATACTAAAGTTCTGTGCCAAGGAATTTCTGAAAGACACACTCAAAGTCATACTCAAAACACAGTGGCCATTTGAAGAACATAAATGTCCTGAGTGATACTAAGGCCAACAATGAGATAAAGTAAAAATGTGAGAAGAAGCTCAGGCAGAAATCTGTTATTTTCTCATATAAATCATTGATTGTCTTAGTATATTCTATACTGTGAAAAGAGCTTGTCAGACAAACATTATTGTATAAGAAATTGTAAGTTTTGAAAAATTGTCATGTTTTTTAAATTATTATGTCTTTCAGGTAAAAAATTAATATTCAGGGCTATTTGTATTTTCTTTATGATTGTCTTAAAATAGATGTTATATATTATAAAATATAATATATCTACATATATCATATTTAAGAAAGTGTGGTTTGAGTTAAAGGAGGCAGCATGAATCATTAGTTTCATATCCTTTGAAATGATCACAATTACTTGTCTGAGATATTGTGAGTGCTTAATGTTTATATTGTACAAAAATATGTTCCAAGAATGACTCTGATCTTTCTTCTCTATTTTAAAGATTTGTGTAAAGTAATGCTGCAATGCTTTCAAAATTTGAGTAGAGGAATTTTGGAAATCTGGCTATTGTTTCAGACTTTTGCATTTGCACAGTAATTTCAGGATTCATGTAAGTCTATAAACATGACCCATTTGCAGAGATTTGTACATTTCAATAGGATGTTTCACATCTCTATTTCTTCTTCCAGTGATGGAAATGAGCAAGGCTTATAAGCCTCCATCAGGGAAACTGTCAAATGCTTTGTGAACCAAGTCACCACCTCTGCCTTGTGGAGGCCAAGGCCATATTAGACAAGTGAAAATACAATAAACACAATTTCTCAGTGGAATCATATTGCTGAAAAGGAATGGGAAGTTTTCAAGTTGAAACTCTTACCTTAAGTGACTAATGACTTTTTGGAAAATTATTTAAACATTTTGAGTCTCATTTTCCATGCTTTCAATATTAAGTTAGTTCAATTGTTATTAAATTTTCCAAGTTCAAAAAACATGACAACTATTCAAAATACAGTATTTTATTTAAAAGATTTGTAGGATGGTGCGATGGTTCAGTAAAGATACCTGCTGTAAGTTTGCCTAAGTTTGATCCATGGGGCCCATATACAAGTTCAGCTCTACATGATGACTGTGGCATGGATACACAAACACACACACACCCACACACACACACACACACACACACACACACACTGTCTCAAACAATAAAAAAAAATTTAACAACTAAATTATTTATTTAAAAAAAAAGCTTTTAACATTTTCAAATGCACTGTTATGACTCCTCTCTGCCAACTATAGTGGCAAAGTAAGGAATAGCAAGTATCCTCTGAGTTTTTCCTTTTCTCTGAATAATTTCCAACTAGTTTATGCCATTGGTTGTGTCCTCTAGGAAGAGGTTTGTGGTGTAAGGGCAGTGAGAACAACATCTCATTGGCCGTGATATTCTGGTGTTATACACTGAAACAACATACTCTCCTATTGTCTGATATAAAACTTGGGACCTGCTGACACAGATTAGAGTACAGAGTGGAGTGATTGTTCAATGCTCCGTTCAGAACACGGTAATACAAGCTTACAAGTTGCAATGTTGATTTAGTGTTCTTGATAGTTGCACTGATTGGCGATTTCCTGTGATGCTCATAGTTCCATGTAGCACAGCAGAAGCGGAGGTTCAAATGACATTTGACGATTTACAAGCCTAAAAATGACAGTGAATTCTGTTGCTCAAATAAATTATTTATTTTTGCTGTTTTGCAGAGAACTTTGGAAAATACTTTAAATCTAAGGAGTATAATTTTATCTACACTTCAGAAAGAAAATGTCATTCAAGATTTATTAACAATGCAAACTATTTAATAGCAATGCTTCATATGGTAAATATTTATTAATTATAGGTGTACATTCTAATGAATAGTGTATATAGTTTCTACCAGACTTATGAA
Source organism: Tokudaia tokunoshimensis (assembly GCA_036184795.1). NCBI lineage: Eukaryota > Metazoa > Chordata > Mammalia > Rodentia > Muridae > Tokudaia > Tokudaia tokunoshimensis. The sequence goes on along the minus strand of BTHU01000014.1, from coordinate 48,126,290 downwards.
ACTAAATAGTGGAAGACATTTGAATTATAATAACTTCACTTTACATTTTTTGTGACATATGCCTATAATTTAGAATTTGGAAATGGTGACAAGAAGTCCAGATTTCACAGTTACAAAGTGTGTCTGATCACAGTTTGGGTTATATAAGGCCGTTATCTAAAAGCAAAATCAAAGAATTTAAAGCTATTTTTGTTGGTTAAAAAATGCAAAGAATGGTCATCTATATGGCTTAGAAGAAAAAAAGGCAGTCTTCATTGATAAACCTGGTGATCTAAACTTGATAACTAAAAAACAGACTTCTGCAAGTTATCTGGCATCCCTGTGTGCTGTGTGGGAGTGCTTGCACATGTGTATAAGAACTATTTTAGTCATATTTCAATAACTATGCTAAGATATTATGACCAATGCAATATAGAGAATAAAAGTCTATTGAGGGATAACAGTTTCAGTGGGTGAGGCCATGACCAGGATGGCAAAGATTCTGGAAAAAGCTAAGCTTGCATAGTGCTAGTGTGTAAGACCTCATATCATTATCTACAAGCAGTTGGCAGTGGGAGAAATGGATACCTGAAAATGGTGTGCATTTTTGAAACCTCAAAACTTGCCCCAAGTGACATATTTCCTACAACAGGGACATACATCCTCATCTTACCCAAATAAGTCTACCAACAGAATAAGAAAAGGTCAAATGTACGAGCTTACGGGGAGCATTCCCATTCATACCAGCATAGCAATACAGTTAAGAAATGTAATTTTTGAATGGAAATGAAACATGAACATGAAAACTTGCATCTACCATAAAATACTACAATAGTGCTTGTATTTTAGATATATTCTATCCTTAAAATATATGAAAATATGTATGCATATATATTAGTTTCCTTAGATCATATGGACACACTTTTCAAAAGCAGTAAGGGATGGTGAAATTAGTTATTTTTATCTTAAGGGGAAAGATCTCAAATCTTTCAAATCATCAAATGAATGTTGTTATTGAAAACATCATTTTAGAGATGTTATTATTTTCAAATAAAACATTGCATTTTCATTTGACTCTGCAATAACACATTGTAGGAATGACAAAAAAAAAAGAAATTTGTAATATACTTCCTCCAACACTTTGTTCTTTTTTACTATGATAATTTCATGATAAAAATCTAGTCTTCTATGATCAGTCACATACCTCAGTTTTAAATCTTAAACTTTGTTCAGGCATTTAACAATATTGAAAATAGTGTAGTTTTCATTAAAATATCATTCCACTCAATGGCTAAAATTCATATTATTATTGTTGTAAGTCATGTTGGCTCCATAGGAAAAAATGCTGAAAATATCATCACAGAATTACATCCTTTCAAAAAATATTGAACCTAATTTGTTGATTCAAATGGCGATATTTTTACTATAAATACTTTTTCTACATATGGCACAGCAAGGGGACTTTGTGTTGTTTAATTATATTTTTATAGTGAATGCAATTCTTTTAAAACAACAGAGCTGTCTATCCCACTACACACACACACACACACACACACACACACACACACACACACACACACACACACACTGCTTCCTGTTAACCTTAAAAGAGAACAAAATTTGATGAAGTTCAAACGTCTCTTGTGCTGCTAAACTTGCCTCATTAAAGGTGCTCAGTTAGTACAGGTGCCAATCCCACGGCCACTGTGCAGTAAGCTCCGATCTTTTTTCTATTACATTTGAGGATAGATATTTTCACTATTATATATAAATTTCTAAAGTGTCAGTGTATCAAGGTGTATCAATTCAATTGTTTGTACTTGAAAAAAATATAGTTTTCTTGAAATTTTCATGCAAACAGAAATTTTAATTTTACCTCCATAATTCAATTTTACTCCTCCTATTGTTAAATGATTCTTTAACAACTGCTAGTAAGTTTTTGTGCATTTTGTCCCTCCGACATGATCTAATTCTCTGCTCTTTTTTTTCTTAATACTTTGTTATAATTATACCTTTTCTACCTTAAATGTTATGTCTCCATCTTTACCTTCATACTTTATGTGGCAACCGGGATTATTTTAGTATTAGAGCCCACATCTTCTTAAATTGAGCATCTTATAAGAAATGTCTGACTCAGGCATCAAAAGTGCTCCTTGGATAACTGTCATCCATGGAAGCTCTTCAACTCTATCAACAGGAATACCTGCTTATTGCCTTTGCCACTGAAATGTGAACTCTGCATAAGGACATCATAGGGAATAGTGTCAAAAGGGAAATGCATTACTCTCTTGAGGAAACACTGCAATGTGTGTGCTGATTATAATTAGCATTCTAAATATGGATACTCAAAATGTCACAGAAATGTTCTCTTTGTGTTTATGACTTTAAAAAAGCCTTCATCTGGTTTCTGGGATGGAAATACTAAAAAGAATTATGTCTCCCCACACCCATTGATATAATGTAGATGATTCTTTTTTGTCAAAATGTCTTAGTAAAGCAGTCTCTTAATTGCAAGTTAGTCTAGACGTTTTTGCTATATTCATTTCAATCCATACCAAGGAATTCTCTAAAGAAAGTAACAAATGAAAATCATGTAATAACCACCAATTCTTCCTCTTGGTCTTTTATGTTAAATACGACAGAAAGAAAGATACTCTGTCTGAAAATTATAAACTATTTTTATCTACAGAAAGGAAATGGGCAAAAGGCAAAGGAAAGAAAAAAAAACACCTAAAATCAAATGTATCAGCTAGACTGTTGATATAAATGCATAGTATTGATTGCATTTCCATATGATAGTCCAATCAGGCAGGTTTGTCTTCTACAGGTCTTGCATTCCTCTTTAAAATATCCTTGATATGCTAGAATCTGGTGATTGGGTTTCCTGTTCTTTTGGACTCATTATCTTTCCAGGAGATGTCATTTCTGCCTTCTCATCTGTTCCCTCCCAAAGTATATGGTATAGATATCTCTATTATCAGAATACCAAACAGCATTGGCAAATACACAATACCACAACATTAATCACATCTGGCTTTTGGTTTGTTTTGTACACTAATATCGCAACAAAGAAAAGTCTGAATGTTTTCACATTGCTTTTTAAAAAGAAAAAAGAAATATGTCAACAAAAGATTTTGAAGGTCTGAATACATTTAAGTTATTTGCTTTGAAACACCAAAGGAAAAGCTTGTCGATCTCAGTTTATGTTGAAAAGTCTTATTTGAAAAATTTGTTTTACTTTCAATTAAATAACCTTAAATTCAAAGATTCAGTCTTATTAAAATTATTTTATATTCACTCCCTCACACCCAGGCCCCTTAACAACTATTCAATCATAACCTTCTAAACAACTTTAAAATGGTCTATTTATTCTTTCTTTCTTTGTGTTCATGGGTTTGCCTGCATGGGTTTGATTGCACCTAAAGCACACAGGTGCTGGCAGAGGCCAAAAGGATCTGACTCACCTGGAAGTAGAGCTACAGAAAGTTCTGAACCTCCCCATGTGGGTGCTCAAAAATGAGCACCCTGGAATAGCATCACATCTACTTAATTACCGAGCCAACTTTCTAGCTTGTTCAGTCATTTTCAATTTAAAGCCTATTTTATTTTTGACTACCAGTAGCATCTGTTTTTCTTGTAAGGTCATCTACATGTGTGGATGTTTGTGTGTATGTGTGTGCTGTGCATATTACTATTTAATCTTTCAGAAAGTTCAAGGTTCTTATTTTTTCAGAACTAACACAATATTCTTCAAAATTGTATTTTCATTTTTGAAATGTTTGTTCATTGCTGTTCTTTATACAATCCTTCACAGCAGTTCTGTAAGTATATCTGTTATAATATTTCTTCTCACCCAAGTTCTTTTTTACATATATAAATGATTATTTCTTTATGTGAACTATTTTATGATCCTGATTATCTAGGATAGTGGTTCTTATCCTTCCTAGATAAAACCCTTTAATATAATTCCTCATGTTGTGGTGACACCCAACAACAAGATTATTTTTTTCCTGCTTCTCAACTGTCATTTTGCTACTGTTATGAATCATAATGTAAATATCTGATATGCTGGATATGTGACTTTGTGAAATCTCAACCATAAGTTGAGAATCATTGGTCCAGGAGGCTCAAACTTGTCATTTTCACCTAAGGAAAGTAATGACAATATCTTATGCTTACATGAAGCCAGGTCTGTTCCTGAAACACTGAATTATTATTTGATGACACATGGTTCATTGTGTTTTTACAGTTGATGTAAGTCAACATGTGATCTTTAAGAAAGTCTCATATGAAACAGCAGGCTTGACACCACACCCTTTCTGTCATGGCATTATAAACTAAATGGATGCTTCTTTTACATATATATCAAATATATCATATATATATATATATGTGGGTGCTTCTTTTATATATATATATCAAATATATCATATATTTGATATATATATATATGAAGCATCCATTTAGTTTATAATGCCATGACAGAAAGGGTGTGGTGTCAAGCCTGCTGTTTCATATGAGACTTTCTTAAAGATCACATGTTGACTTACATCAACTATAAAAACACAGTGAACCATGTATCATCAAAGATCCTTAGGAAACTTAATGGTAAGTATTCTGTGACAGTATGTTTATTCATAGTGAAAACTGAGAATGAATTTCCCAGCAAGCCCCTCAGGACCTCAACCACCAAAATTTCCAGAAAGTTTAAGCTGCAAACGTAATTCCATGGGATCCTATCAACCACATCAATCTTTGTTCTTGTCACTCACATTGACAGCTCCAAAGAGAAATTTAAAAATTCCATTTCAATGTTTTGTCTTTAAAATGTTTAAGTGAATTCCCTGAACATCACTGATTCTGTATTCATGACTTTTGACGTCCCCACTTAATGGGTGTTTGCTCTGTTAGAATTCGCATACACATAATAAAACAATAATTCATCCTGCAATAATTATTGGTTTTATTTTACAAAATAGAAAACTGAAGTAAGAAATGACAGATTAAAATTGCCTATTTACCTCTTGATAGAATGATTTTTTTTTCTAAAGGATACGTCAGTGCCTTGAGATTATTCACTTTTTTACAAAATATCATCAAAGGATGTGATGTGTAGAAAAATACCATGGAGACTGTATTCTTATGTCATTTAGGATCTTTCAATGAAAAGTATTTAACAATGTTTATCAGAGAAAAGTTTGATTAAGTCAAATCCTGTGGAAAATAGAATGGGGTAAGCATTTGGCTTTGAGGCATGTCTGCCTTGACATTTTTTGTAACATATATCACCCAATAAAGCTCCACTAAGGCAGTCATAGAGGCAAAGTTTCCATCCTCCCTGAAGTGGACACCCGTGAGAAAACCAGACTTGACAATTAAGTTTGGAGGGAAAGGCCATGTCCTCAAACAATGGTGCTGTCAATGGTACTCTGAGCAGAAGAGATAAATTATTTATTGCCACTGATGTCCTTTGATTATAATAGACATGTTTTTCAAGTAAAAATTTAGTACATGGGAATGAAATATATATGTACATAGATGGGCTTCTAATTTTTCCCATTTATTGATACATATGGATGTGCTAGTGATAGGGAGGGAAGCTAAGGAAAGTTAATTTATGGGAAGAACGAAGAAGGTTGTATAGCACAGAGGTTATAAAATGAATTGCCTCATTTCTCTTTGGTTGTGAGTCCAGTCTTTGCAGGTAAGTGTAGTTATAATTCTGCATCAAGCAAACTTGTAGCTGCAGCAGATGAATATCCTTACAGAACTATAAACCATTAAAATGCGGAGTTGTTAAATTCATTACCAATGGACATAACTACCAGACAACTCCCATACTTAAGGTTCCTGGAACATTGCCAGAGAGTGATTAGAAGGTGTGCAAGAGCCAGAGCACAGAGAACTGGCTGTGAAGTTCTATACCATAGAAATTTCAGATGCTGCTCCCAGCAAGTCTTACCAAAATGTTTCCCTAAACATGCACTGAACAAGGATAAGAACAATAAAAAATGCTAAAGGGGACTGAAGAAAGCCAATGAGCTCTTATCCATACCCAATGAACTACGGATGATTAAGGAATGAATGCTAAGAGAAGAAATAGACTTTCCTAAGGAAGAATACACCAGTTAGTTGCTAATACCAAATGGTCATTCCCTAAAATGTACATCAACTAACAAATACAGATTATATATAAACACATATATCAAATATTAATGCAAAAGAGGTAATTTACTTGAAATTAAACTAGAATTGGTTTGTGTGGAGATTTAAAGCAGCTTATGGAAGGAAGAAAATGATGGAAATGGAATTATGCAGAGAGAGAGAGAGAGAGAGAGAGAATGAGAGAACAATGTTGTGACTCCAGATCCAATTCATAAGTGCTAGTTCTGATCAATGAAGAGAAAAAAAGAGATCAGAATTTCAGAAGGGAGGTCAATGGTTGGCTAAGAGCATCCCCCTCTGTATTTGTCAAACACTAGCAGGGCCTAGTGTAGGGGAATGCCAGGACAGTGAAGAGGGAGTGGGTAGGTTAGTGAGTAGGGGGAGGGAGGATGGGATAAGGGGTTTTCAGAGATGAAAGGAGGAAATGGTGATAAGATTTGAAATGTAAATAAAGAAAATATCTAATTTAAAAAAAAGAGAGAAGGTAGGTCAAGTGTAAACCAAAGCCTTGACTCAGGAATACAGGATAAAGTGCAAATTATTCTTTAAAATCATGAAAGACTTCAGACAGAAAGAGGCTATGAGTAACTGAACAAACGTATATGATTCTGTTTTGTGTTGACCAAGTTATCGTGGGGTTTGGACCTATATTGAATTATGGCTTATACGCCCACTGAGATCCCATCATAGAAAACAAGTAGCAGGTATCGATTGCATGAGAACTTTTCATTAGGGGTGGCATTTTGTGTCTACCTTTCTTTCTCAGTGATAGTATTTTGTCTGGTTTTTAGTTGGTTTGTGTGTGTGTGTGTGTGTGTGTGTTGATATTTTTGCCTTATTTTTTTGTTTTAATTGAATGAGAGAGAGACAGAAAAATACACAGAAAGAACAATGTTGTATGGGTAGGGAAACAAGTAGAACTTGGGAGGAGTTGGAGAAGAAAGAATATGATACAGGATATACTATGTGAGGAAATTTTTTCTAAATAATGTTTTTCCAAGGAGGTGATTCAGACAAATAAAATAGATCCATTGTCAAGCTGAGTAAGAGGAGCTAGCTGGTCACATAATGCTTTGGGTTTTCAGACAGATTATGCTAAATAGGATGAATAGGAATGGAAGAGTATTTACATTCAGGTAGGGAATACTCAAACCTGGTGTGAATTGTACAACATGCTACATCTTCTATCTTTGTGACTGAAACTAATCTTTGATAAGTGGGTGTTTGGAATTTGCTATTACTTTTATCATATTCAATAGTTTGAAACTATCAGTTTCTGAATTATGGTTTCAGCTTAGGCACTCACTTCTCTTCAGAATGTCTATCCATCACATCAGATCTCAGTAAAGTCACTAAGTCAGCAAAACTATAGTAATTTGAACTCTGGTCTTTTGACAAATGTTCTTCATTCAACAGTTTATGATTCACAAAGGGAAACAAAATGAGCAATGTTTTGGTTGTTGTTTACATTCCTCACAAGAGGACACAACATTTTATTGAAATACATTTCAAATTAAAATAATACTCTCATAAATTTCAAAGGAAAAAATGAAATGATTAGTTGATTTCTTTACTACCAATATGAATAATTACAGATTTTTAGCTGAAACCTACTTCTTTTGATTCATGCTATTATCATATGTAAGCATTTTAAGGGAAGAGAGGTTGCCCTAGTATGATTTTGTAACAAATATACATGTGCCAAGATGAGTACACTAAAACACAATATCAAAACAATTCCAAACATAAAATGGCACCGTACTGTGCCTGAGCTGACCTAGCTTCTTAGTCTGGAAGTCACTATCTTAGTAGTGAATTTTACATATCCTGTGTTACAATGGCCTGTTTTCTTTTTTTTTCAATCCGTCCATATCTAGATCCCACTTGAAAAAAAATCAATCATTAAAATTAGCTACCATGTACTCTCAGCAATTATTAAATTTGAATGATTAAGCAAATAACATCAACATCTTCAAACCAAAAGTATTGAATATTTTAAATTTTTGTTAATAAATATTAAAGGGTTTGAAAACTTAACTTACTATGATTATCTTCTATGGTCTTTTCTGTATTTAAAGCCTCTGAATTGTGCACTAAAACTTTCGCAAATAACCTTCTTCTTTTACATTTCAACTTCAATAAAGAGGAAATTTAACAATCTTCAAAAATTTTTAATTTTTCAAAGCTGTGACTAACAATGACAAAAAATATTTCACATTGAACACTCAACTTATAAGGAAACAATTACAGTTAGTGTTTTTGAAACCTTTGTATAATTTATAAAAATTTCCAGATAATTAATGTAAAGTCAGATAAAAGGCAGTGAGTTGTTGAGCAATCCTACCCTTGCATCCACTAGATTTTCTGTATATGTGGTCAATGTATCAACCAGATTTCCTATTTATGTGGTCAATGCATCAACCAGATTTCCTGTTTATGTTCAACTCTCCCAAATGTTTCCATAGGCATAATCATATTAATTTGTTGCTATATTTAATTTCTTATGGGAATTTCACTTAACTAATCTTTATACCCTACTTTGTAATTTTATTTTTTCTACAATATTAATTCACAGTTTTACAACAGTTACATGATATTCAAATATACAATTCTCTTCTTGTCAACATACCACAAGTGGAATTTCATTTCAAGTTTTCTTCTTTAAAAACTAATTACTGGAAACTAAAATTTAATATCTTAGACTAATGTCAAGTAATAACATTGCAAATTAAGTATCATGCTGTTATAGATTACCCTCTTCAAAATAGTAATATGGTTTTTTTTTTTAATTTAATTTTATTTTATTTTTTTAATTTACATTCCAAATCACTTCCCCTTTCCCGTTTCCTCCCTCCCCGAAAGTCCCATAAGCCCCCTTCCCTCCCTCTTTTCTCCGTTCAACCCCCTCTCATTACTCTGTCCTGGCGTTCCCCTACATCCAGTCTTTCCAGGACCAGGGGTCTCTCCTTCCATCTTTTTAGAAATCTATTGATATGCTGATTGTGTCTAGGGTATTCTGAGATTCTGGGTCAATATCCCCTTATCAGTGACTTCATACCATGTGTGATCTTTTGTGATTGGGTTACCTCACTAAGGATGATATTTTCAAGTTCTGACCATTTGCCTAGGAATTTCGTGAATTCATTGTTTTTAATTGCAGAGTAGTATTCCATTGTGTAAATATACCACATCTTCTGAATCCATTCCTCCGTTGAGGGACATCTGGGTTCTTTCCAGCTTCTGGCTATTATAAATAAGGCTGCTAGGAATATAGTGGAGCATGTGTCCTTATTGCATGCAAGTAAAGTCTCTGGGTATATGCCCAGGAGTGGTATAGCCGGATCCTCCGGAAGTGTCATGCCCAGTTTTCTGAGGAGCCGCCAGACTGCTTTCCAGAGTGGTTGTACCAGCCTGCAATTCCACCAGCAGTGGAGGAGTGTTCCTCTTTCTCCACATCCTCGCCAACAACTGCTGTCTCCTGTGTTTTTGATCTTAGCCATCCTGACTGGTGTGAGATGGAATCTCAGGGTTGTTTTGATTTGCATTTCCCTAATGACTAAGGATGATGAACATCTCTTTAGGTGCTTCTCAGCCATTAGATATTCTTCAGGTGAGAACTCTTTGTGGAGCTCTGTACCCCATTCCATTTGTCAAGGTCCCCTGGTTTTTTTTTTTTTTTTAAGTTTTTTTTTTAAGTTTTTTTTATTTACATTCCAAATCATTTCCCCTTTCCCATTTCCTCCCTCCCCGAAAGTTCCATAAGCCCCTTTCCCTCCCTCTTTTCTCCATTCAACCCCCTCTCATTTCTCTGTCCTGGCGTTCCCCTATATCCAGTCTTTCCAGGACCAGGGGTCTCTCTTTCCATCTTCTTAGAAATCTATTGATATGTGAATTGTGTCTAGGGTATTCCAAGATTCTGGGTTAATATCTCCTTATCAGTGACTGCATACCATGTGTGTTCTTTTGTGATTGGGTTACCTCACTAAGGATGATATTTTCAAGTTCTGACCATTTGCCTAGGAAAGTAATATGGGTTTATATAGGACAGAGAGGACACAGTTTCATTAACTAGCCTGTTGACAATCAGAATGTCATATGTCACCTTTTATTCTAGCATGCACATTTCCTCATTCAAATAATTATCTGCTGAAACTTTTGGCTCTGAATTATGTTAACCATTTAGGTTTAGGTCAGCACACAAAACTTAAATACTGACACAATAGCCCATGTCTTCACTTCCTATGGCCAGTCTCTATTCAGTGGGATAGATGAATTTAGAAAGGCAAAAGAAATTTTTCTTAGATATTTTAATTTGAACTCACATACTGTTTGACCTATGTTACCAATATTGGAGAAATGTTATGAAGAATCATTTTAAATCTTGAAAGAGTAGACACTAGAAGTATGCAACATACACACGTATAAAATGGGCAAATAGTTTAAGTGGCAATATCATGTTTTTATAATTGCTAAAATAAATATGCACACACACATTATATGTATATATATTACACTGCACTGAGTGAATTCATTGCTTCTCAAAAGAACATTCACATTTGACCTCTGAATAAATCATCTAAAATCCTAAAAGCTAAAATTAAATTGTCCTTTCCTTAGTCTAAGGATCAATCTAATTAGACTAGAAATTATCAGACTCAATATCCTCTTGGAATAAAAACTTCTGCAGGGTGATGTTATGTAAATAAATATATATTCATGATTTCAAACTGAGTGAAACTAAGTGGATAGAAATTTAATTAAAGGCAAAGTGCTCTCTTTTAAATGAATAAGTATTAAGTAATTTTCTCCCATTCCAGAAAAAAAAAATCTTACTTTATTTCTTCATAGAATAAACTCCTATTAAATATTAACTCACTCTAAAAATTATTTCATCCTGTATTTCTGTTTCCACAAATAAATATGGTGTATACAGCTTACCATAAGTTTAGTAAGATTTTACATGGAAGAAGTCATTAATTTTAAAAAGGAACAAACACACAGGCAGTGTATTTTACTACATATTAGAGAATAAGTCTAGTGAGCCACCTGCAGCCAAAGCACTTGGAGAATTAGCACTAAATTATAGCATGTGTAAACATTTCAGAATGCATTTCTACTCACGTAGTCTACCACTTATAAACCATTTTCTTTTCTTCTCTCTCTCTCTCTCTCTCTCTCTCTCTCTCTCTCTCTCTCTCTCTCTCTCCTTCCCTCCCTCCCTCCCTCTCTTCCTTCCTCCCTTTCTTTCTTCCTTTCCTTTTGAAGCTTTTTATTACCTAAGACCTTAAACCTTACTCCAGGATTATTGCATACAAAATAGCCATAAAGTTTAAATGTTTAGCAACAATATATTGTGAATAAATTTTCTTTAAATAAATTCTTTAACTATAATATGTAATATGTAATAGATATATTCTATATCTATTAAAGAGGAAAACAGATTGTATATTACCATGACAGGAAAACGTATTCATTTTTACATAGTTAAATCATTAATATTATTACTTTCATGCAATACAGAAATCCTTTTAAATATATTTTAGAGTTTTTTAACATTAGTTTGTATAAGCATCAATAACGAGAACACTGCATTTCAGAAATATGTAGTAGAAAGTACCAGAGTATATTCATTGTCATTTTGGCAATTGTCACTCTGCCCTAAATTCAAGTAAAATTATATGAAACGCAAGCCAGGAACTCAAAGAGTAAACTAAAAACAAAATAGAAATTCTGAAACAATATGATCCAAAGATCCACAAATTTCATACCTATATGCTGGAAAGTTATAGCAGAAATATATTGAGTTTGAATTTTCAATAATTTAACTGCAGCATTTCCCTGAAGGCATAAAATTTGTGTATGCATTACTTATTACATATAAAAGTCATGAATCCATACCAAGGCATTTTTTAGAACATTGATTGTCTTTATGTGGCTTGCAGGTATGCAAAGTGAAAAGCATTTGTAGTGTATCTTCTGAGGCAAGACTGCAGTGAATTTTCACCAGTTAACATGGAAATACTAACAGAAACAGCATCCTGCCTTTGTGTGTATGTGTGATTACAAATTACAATGTATCCTTTACTTATTGGGAAACATTTTCCTAATGACAACATTTTTGTGGTGCCCATGTTTAATTATATATCTGCATGTAGGGTTGTGAACCCCAGTTTAAGAAGTAGTGCGTGGGTCAATGAGATAGTTAGTAGCTGCAGAAAGATGCAGTATAATTTTCATTTATTTTACTTCTAGAAACTTCATCAGGTCTCCTACAAAATTCCCTTCTGCTTTTATCAACCTACTATATAGTTGAATATCCACATATGCCTTTTGATTGCCTGGAATAGTAACATAAAGTTATTACCAGATCACAAAGTAATCCAGCAAAAGCCTTTGTTCCATCCAGATAATACAGACTTGGAAGGTCTGTTGATGTTATTATCCCTTGCCAGAGCATTTAATTTGCTGGATTAAAATCATTCTACAAGAATCAATTTTCAATAAAAATTTAAAAATTCAGAAACAAACAAAAATTTAATTAGCCAATAAGAAAATATTCACCATCTCTGAACTTTGAAGAAATATAAATAAGAGAAAAACTGAAATTTCATCTCACTACAGAAAGTCATCGAAAAGGTAAAAAAAAAGACACAAACAAACAAAAATTGGTCACTGTGATTACTTTGTGATCTGGATGGGATACGTACATGCCCTTCATACAACATTTAATTCCTAACAAGTAAGGTAAGGTTACTTTTAGAGGGAAGCAGCCATATTTGAAAGTCATGCCTAATTAAGGAGCAAAGTGATGAAGCAGAGAAAGATTTTACAGACTGAGTCAGAGATAGTAAATGCCAATTCTTATGAGAACAGCACAGGAAGGAGAGGCTACTTAAGAGCAGTGCAGGGAGAGAAAAGTGTGTAGGTGTGTAGAGAGTCATATTGAAGTGCTTTATCACATGGCAGCTATCATTCAGCTGCCTTCATTTCTCCCCCACTCCGTGTTCTGAGCGGAGGATCTCCAGACCCCAGTGAGCTACACCTCCCCCCCTCCTGGTGGAGCTGGTAGAGTTCCAGGAGCAAGCCTTTTGTCACACCTCAGCCTCTTGCAGAACAACAGACCCTATGTGATCAACATCCTCTGAGAAACAGTGAAGCCGAAGCCCTGCTGAGAAGTGCTGAAAAGACTAGCAACCCTGGGAGGGAGGGTCACGCCCACAAAGCATATATTGCTGCTCTTTATCCCCAAGTAAAGAGAGATTTTGTACAGCCATGCACTAATGTCTCTGTATGTTTTCTTTCTCTTGACCCCCGTCGTTTCACTTCCCATCTCTCCTTTTACGGAAAACCCGCTCGTGTGCAACTCCCGGGAGGTTTCATAGGTGTTTACCAATTTAACAGGGACAGCTTTCCTGAAACAGGTTGCAGAGAGAACCAGTTAGACACAGATGAAGACAGAATGAGCCAGGGAGTTAGAAGGAACTAGAAGATTAGATCATATTGCTAAAGACAATATGAGGTCAAGCAGAACAATTCAGTGAGAAGCCTAGAGAAGTTGGATTGATTCAGTCCTCTTGGAAGATGACATAGTATGGATGTTAGAAGCTTTCAGGCATAGGCCTAGGGATAGGTAGAACAGAAAGAAATGTTTTGTGCTCAGCCTAAGTCATGTTATCTGTACAGCTTGTGTATGGCTCTCCTCTCATCCTATCATTTGATGAAATAAAGGCATAGCATCGTTTATACATCTTTTTCTCATACAATACATCCTGACCACTGTTCACCATCACCCCACCCCTATCAGCTCCCTCCCACCATTTCTCCTTTTGCTTTCCACCCTCCACACCCTCCATATATCTCTCCCTGCTCTCTTTCAAATTTTGACCTCATCTTCATTAATTGTTATATGCATGTGTATGTAACCTTTCATCTGCCCTTGCCTACTCCTGAACTCAGGAATTTGTGTGCCTTTGTAAATGTAAACACAAAACTTTATCTGGGTGGACTTTTCTGTGATCACCACTCCCTAAATCTCTTTATCTCCTTCCTTAGTATCGTTCTGACAAATTAGTTCATAGTGTAGCTGCCTCTGTTACTTTCGATTTGTGAAATCCCTCATATAATTCATAATACATGCTTATTTTTAAATAGTCAAGAAATTATATATTTTCAAACTCATGTTTTTAGAGTTATTTCCCACAGCCTTAAGGGCTGTCCTGAAGGTCCAAGCATTTACTATTTTGCTAAGACATTAGCCACACCTTTACCTCCTGGACTCTGCTTTCTCTGACTATCATGGAGTCATCAATGTTAACAGGGAGGACATTCCTTGGAGAAATGTGTAAAAAATGTACATTATTGTACAAACAAGCCTTATACCTATGACAGACATCGACACTCTTAGATGCTCACATCTGTTGGAACTGTCTCAGGGGCAGGAACCACTTCATTCTGTCCTCACCAAGGTCATGCAGACTTGGCATTCTCTGTTAAAGACTATTTCTTCCTTCATTACCCCCATTTCCAGTGGTGAAAAGTAAGTCTCTATTTTTAAAGACAGCATCTACTTCAGAAAATTGTCCAGATGTCTCTGAGCTAGAACTGGTTTGAATCATTCCTCCTTGAGGAATGTTTCCTGGTACTTGAAGGTTACAATTAAGTTTCCAGTAGAAGGCAAGAAACTCAGATATGATGTATGTGAATTACAGCAATGATCAGAGTAACATTTTAAGCCTAAGGCTTCTCTCTTTTCATCTGATCTCCTCCCAGCTGCAAAGCAAGTCCTTCAGGATCATAGAAATTAGAGGAACAATCATTATGGGGTATACAAACCTTGAAAATGTGGTTTAAAGCGGGAACTAGTAGTGTTGTGTTTCCAGAGAAGAGTGGGGGGGTAGTACATATTGTCTTGGTGACAGTGCTGTTATGGGGACATTTAGAAAGGGATTTTGAAGAGGATCCTATAAGGTGAAGAGGAGGGGTAGATTTAAGAGAGGAATGTTTTGTGCCTTTTGTGTAAGTAAGGATCCATGGAGTTCATGGATGGTAATGGGAACAGCAACAAGTTGTGGTCAGAATAGGGAAAAGCAGAAGCGTTGAGAGGACTTGGGGTGGATAGTTAGGTGAAGGAGGTTTTTTGTATATTGGATATATTGAAATCAGATGAGAATGGCTTGGATCTCCTGAGTTCGATTTTTCTGTTGAAGAATGTTAACTTGGGTAAAGAACAATTTGGAGATAGGAACAGGCTATCAAGAGCCATCATTCAACCTAGGCATTACAGATGAAAAGCTGAAAATGACTTTTAAGGTTGGAAAATATGATACCACCATGTCTTCTGGATTAAAGTTGGCATTCCCAATTCAGAAACCTTCATATTTGGAAGCCTTTGAATGCGTTGTGGTAAGGAAAACAGTGGAAAGACTCTGGGAAAGAAATTGGGTTTTAGGGAATCCTCAATCCTGGTCTGGGATCCTTGAAGTGGGCAGTACAGGGTTACTATGATTTCATTGTGTCTGTGGTAGTTCTCCCTAGCAAATAATCTCCAGTGGTGGATATTGTGAGTACTAGAGTTAGGAAGAGCCTGCGTATTAGCAGAATTAGAATGAAGATTACCACAAACCACCATAAGAACAGAAAGGGAAGCCTGTGGACGACATATGACTTGGATAGCAACTATCAGGTCATGACATCCTTTCAGAAGATTTTGCTGTCCTGTCAGGTCTGACTCTCCTCTTCCTTCTCTATCCTTGATCCATCAGTGAGAGGCAGATCATTCCTTTGGTCTATACAGTGTTATTGGAGATTCCTGTAAAGGACCTAAATAATCCTAGTCTGGTTCTGGGGAAAAACCCAAGCAAAATTC
This sequence comes from Tokudaia tokunoshimensis, assembly GCA_036184795.1. NCBI lineage: Eukaryota > Metazoa > Chordata > Mammalia > Rodentia > Muridae > Tokudaia > Tokudaia tokunoshimensis. The sequence continues at coordinate 48,110,281 of BTHU01000014.1, read as the reverse complement.
CTTCTGGTTGTAAGTAGGGAGTCTAGTCTTTTCTAAATCCTATGGAAGGAATCACAATAACATAGTAGGATTGGAAGAATTATACCTAGTTTGTGCCAATGGAGAAATATAGGAGGTGTTGTAAATGTTAAATATATTAGGGTAGTCAGAGTCATCATTTAATTGATGTTAGGTGGTAGGTATTTGTTTTTTGTTTTATAAGTTTGAATTTTAAGGTTTGATATGTTCTCTCTATTATACCTTGACCCAGAGGATTGTAGAGAATCCCTGTGTAATAAACAATTTACCATGGTGAGGAGAAGGCTTTGAATTGAGAGTTAGTAATAAAGGCGAGTCCATTGTTAGTTTTTATCTGTTTGGAAATGCCCACGATGGCAAAGGTGGAAAGCATAACCTTTGGAGTTTCCTCTCATTTGGACTATAGCCCATATAAAATGTGAGAATGTATCAGTGGTTAAAAAAAAAAAAGACATATTTTTGTTTGCCAAATTAGGGAATGTTGGTAATATCAATTGGCCATCAGGCATTGGATTTGAGACCTCAGGGATTTAATTTGTAAAGTTGCGGTAGTCATAAGGGATGCACAAGTGGAGAATGTTTTTATTATCTTCTGAGACTGAGCAAGAGGGATGTGGGGGAATCACATGTGAAGCCCCTTTATATTTGTGTGTGTGTACACGAATGAATCTGATTTGCTTTCTCAATGGAAGCTGTGTATGTTCCTGTAGATGGAGTCTGATCAGAGAGGGCATTTCCCTCAGATAACAGACCTTGTAGGGCAGTGTGGGATCTGTTATGGTGGATGTACAGGGGAGAGCCTTTTCTCTGTGAAAGGGTGGAGAGCTGTACAAGTAGATGGGAAAGTGGATTTATGTCTAATTTAACAAAGGATTTTGACAGAATAACAAAATAGCAGCATGTACACAGTGTGAATAACAACTAAAGGGCCTATTCACTTCTTTTAGGGCTACATAGATAGCATATAGTTCTGGATATTGGGGAAGTGTTGAGGTGGCTTATTGAATCCGATAACAGAGGATTCATCTCCAGGGGAGTAGTATGTTATTGCTGTGACTCCTCCTCTTTTATCCATCAGTACATAAAGAGGGGGCCCTGTGATTGGCTTCTTTGTAAAGAGCCAGGGTGGGTGGGGTAGGCACCATAACAATGGGAAGACAGAAACCTATTTTTCTTAGAGTAGTGATTATCAATTTGCCCTGAAAATCCTATTAAGCTAATAGCAAAGCAGGAGTGATTTCTTTAGTAGCCTTTGAATATTGGAGAGAAAAAAGGGAGTGACAAGAATATCTATCAGATTCTTTCCCTGAGGTTTGTAGAGCTCTATCTTTGCCATTTAAAAATATAATAGTGAGGGCATCTACCTCAGTTAGAACTCTGGGTGTGATGCCCCCACCCACCCTGGTATTTGGAGCCATTCCAGCATTCCCTGGGGCACATATAGGGCTCTCAGAAGTATAGAAGAGGAATTAAAGATAAGAAGCTGTGTGGACAATTTTGGGTCATTGCTAGCAAGTTCATGTCCTTTAGGGCTGTATTGACAGAATTTAGAGCTTGAATTGCCTCTGGGGCAATTGTTAGTGGGGAGGAGAGCCTTTTATTTCTTTTTAAGAAGTCAAAGAAGGACTTGAAAGGGCTTGTGGCAAGAGGAGACCATTTAAGTTTACTTAAAACGCTTTGAAGGAGGATGAAAGTTCCATTTGGGGAGAAAGAAAGGATGGGTTTAAGAGGGCATATTGAAGTGAGGGAAATTTCCATTCCCAAGAATGTTATGGGCAGCCTAAGCTGTATTTTGTAAATGGCTATTTTGTATGCTAGGGAGCATATGGAATGTATTAATTGATCTTTAATTTTGAAAGAGGAAGCAGAAGGATCTCTTTATACTAGTATGTCATCCATGTAATAGTAACTATTGAGCCCATTGTCTAACCAAGGTTTTATGCAGTGGTCACAGAATCCTTGCAGAGGGTGAGGCTTGTTAGCCATTCCCAGAGGAAAAACTGTCCATTCATAATGGAGCTTACTGAAAATACATCTCAACCTCATTTTTGTTCCAGATCGATTACACACACATACATACACCAGACCCAACCAGTTGCACTTGGCCCAGAACAAATTATGTCTGGAACTGAAAATCTAGCCAAATACATCTTGTACTTTCTTCAGTGTATATTTGATACCTTGTAAATAGTCAGATATAACTGTGTGGACTTTTGCTGGGCACAAAGTTTCTGTCTTTGACCCATGCATCAACATTTACAATGGTGTCATATTTCCCTGGCTACTGAAAGCTTATAGAAGGTCTTTAAATTGTGTTTGGTGATGCTTGTCTTGGGCTGCTTTGGCAACAAATGTTTTTTTGTTTGTTTGTATGAATTTTCAATGCATTTTTTTTTTGAGGTATTGTGGATGTCATCAGTATTTTGACAGGGGTTGTTTTGAATGAATACATTGCTTTTGATAGTGTATAGTGTGGAATTTTAGCAATATCATCCTAATCCATGAACATGAGAGTTCATTCCAATTCATGTATGTGTGTGTTCTCTAATTTCTTTCATTAGCATTTTATAATTTTCATTTTAGATATTATTTATTTTAATGATTTATCATTTTCTAGATTCTTTTTGTAGCTAATAGAAACTAGAGTTATTTGTGATTTTTTTCCCCCGGAAAGTTTATTATTGGTTTTGTCAATTTTCTATAATGTTATTTTTATTAAATCTATTTACCTATGTTATTAATCTTTTGTATATGCAAAGTCATCTCATCTACAAAAGTTATCTTCTTTCCTTCCCACTTATTTGCAGTTTATTCTTTTCTCTTACATAATTGTTTCTGCTACATTGTGGAGAAATTTAGCTAATAGATGGAAAATGAATGGGAGAAGTAGACATAATTTTCTCATTCGAGATCATGTGGGAAACACTTTTTACTGACTGTGTTTTCTGAATATGTTGAGATAGATTACATGATTTTGATTTATTACATTGATTTGATACATTGTACATATTGATTTGTAAAAATTGCTCAATCATCTTGCCATCCCTTGGCTAAATCCCACTTCGTAATGTTCAATAATCTTTTTCACTCTATTGCTGTATTTTCTTGATAATATTTTGATAACTTTTCAACTATAATGAAAAGGGTATTGATGTATAATTTCTGCTTTATTTCTTATATGAGAGTAAAGCTGGCCCCATGTGTGCAAAAAATGAACTTTCTTGTCAATTCTTGAATATTATGAGGAAAATTGATAAGAATTCAATAATAATAATAATAATAATAATAATAATTTTTAAGATTTATCTGCAAAGTAATTGCGTTCTGGACACATCATTTGTTAGTGATCCAATACAGCTACTGAAACTTAACTTGAATTTTGGCATCATTGTTAAGGCTTTTACTGGGAGAGTCTTCTACTCCTATGTGTTAATTAGAAGTGTGTATCTGTATCTAAGGATCATAAACAGGAATCTCATGATGCCTTGTTTCTGTAATAAATTGTAAATCAGTGCTTCAGAAGGCAGACAACATTGAGTTATGGTGCTAGAATGGCACTCCCTTATTAAATGAAAGATTAACGTTCATAGTTTCAATCCCATGAACTCCAATATCCCACCTATGTTTGCTGCCCAGTTCCATTGACCACTTGACTGATTCACAGTGTTAGATTGTTTGTATAACTTTGTTTAAGAAGACAGTACAACCATTTCCACTTAAGACATTTTAAAGAAACTCAGAAAACAGACTTTTTTCACACTAGATTTATCAACACATAGATTTTCTGATGTGTTTTGTTTAGGTTTTTGTTTTGTTTTATTTTCCCTTGCACATATTTATTTATATTTGTGATAAACATTTACAACGCCAATCAGAATTCATTGGTGAAAGACATGGATTTCCAACTTAGTAGAAGAAACACAGCGTACAATGTCTTTGCAGCAGAATTCTGGGGCTCTTCAAGCGATTCTGTACTTTAAGGCTATCTATGCTAGTACTAACCTGTTCCTAATGATCCAGGGATCCTTTGAAATTTATGAACATTTTTAATTTTCTGTGCACAACTAAAGAAAAGATTTCATGGCTTTCATGTCCTGGTCTAATGCTTTAGAGAAAAATATCACCAGTCTAAATCTATTGTTCATGTTGAAAATCAAGTATATTTACATAGACAGGTTCCTTTTATCTTTTCCTTCCATTCTTCATCCTCAGTGTTCTTATGTCCAACATTGAAAAATGCTTCTTCGGCAAATCAATAAACATTTTATTAAGGCTCAACTCATAGAATTGTTAAATTGGCCTTAATTTTCCTCCTGCTGCACAGAAAGAAACATTAATTCAGTTCAATATGCAATGTTTTTATTATATTGACATTGCCTCTCTTTTGCTAGAACTACAGCTACAGTATTTCCTTGAAAGTTAGATTATCTTACAATTGTAGCCTTAAATCACAGATATCCTACTCTTTGTCCTATGTGACATTTTAAAAGATATGACTAACAGAAATGAATGAAGCATTAGAAATAGACCAGACATAGACAAGTTCTACAGTTCATTAGCCTGAAGCATAGAGTCTTCTACCAGACAGTCAATTAGATATGGTCTTGTCTGTTAATTGGCATTTATGTCTGTTTCTCTTCCTTGTGTAGACGCTGCATTTCACTTGTATTATTCTGAATTTTTGTATTGGTTCTTTCATAGTCTTGCTTGCCACAGAAAACCACAAACAAGCACCACATCCATAGCCTTTTACTAATTTAATAAGTGTAAGTAAAATGTCACAATGGATCTAGTCACAAAACTTTTGAATTCATATTATATAAACTCATTAGTACAGGTTCTATTTTATATGGGATATGTTGATTGAAACTCTATCCCAATTACAGTGTATACAGTTCTAAATTACACAGACTCAAACTTATAAAATGCCTAAAAATCAATTATTTGAATTTGCCAATCACCTGACATAGAAAATATAATATAATGATATTATAAATGATTTGTGTGTTTCAATATTCTCAGACTTTAAATTTGTATTGAGGATGGAAAGCAATGTTTTTAGGGAAGCAATAAATATTTTTTTTTTAATTTTTGAATACAATGGATGAAGTGCTTGATCTGCTTGGACTCAGAGGCTGTGAAATCACAGCATCCACATATAACGTTTTATCCTGTCACACCGTGATATTAATCACTCAGCAGCCTATGGTGACTGAATAAAACAAGTGAAGTCTGAGTGGCCTATGCAAAATACCATTCAATTTAAAAACAATCGTGTTTTATTTCCATGCTCAAAAAGAATAGTCATCCCCCCACACACACCCTTAAAAAGCAAACAATTACTGAGCAATAAATGATAAATGGGTTAATCACTTCAGTGTTGAATTTTAATTTAATTAACAAGTACCTTTAGAGGACATCTATGCTGTGAGAGCATTGCTAAGGCTAGAGGAAATTCCTCCAATATTGTAATAACAATATTTCCTCCCAGACTCTATTATATTTTCATTTTTACAATTTTTCCACCCATTTTTCTCCCTTAATTCACATAATAACTACCTGGAATAGATTTCTCTAGCAATGGCAGTATTAGAAACAGATTCAAAATGGTGGTGTTATGTACATAATTTTTCAGTAAATATTACTGGCTGTGATGATGTGAGACTTTAATCCGAATGCTGCAGCTCCTAAAGCAGGATTGTAGGTTTGGGGAAGGCTTGCTTAATATAGAGAAAACATGATTAAAAACAAGAGCAACAACACAATAATTCAAAACATTGAAAACCATAAATTAAGTAAATTAGAATGGCACCTTTTATTTTTATTTGAAGATTTTAATAATATCTATTATTTTTAGTATTAGTTCTCGAGGATGTCATGCAACATACTCAGATCACTTTCATCCTCCTCTAATGTTCTAGTTTCTCCCAGCTCCATTTTCACACTCTTGCCTCTTCCATAATGTTCTTCTATTAAATAAAAATCCATTCTGTCCAATTTGTGTTGCCCGTACTCTCATTTCAAGGCCAGCAGTGGAGTGTTCTCAATTTATTAGGAACCATAATCTTAGAAGAAACTGACCACCTCTCTCCCCAGAAGCCATCTAGTGTCTAGAGCTCCTCAGTAAAGAACGGGAGTCTTATGAATCCCTCCTACTCAGTGCTGAAATAGTCCAATGCACCAAGAAACTATCCCATGAGGGATGAGAGTTGCATTGATCTGTGGGGTGGATACATATAAATCTAGAATGTACTTAATACTAACTAACCCCTTTGAGAATAGTAGGCACACAGCATTTAGAAGGCTCTACAGTCATGAGTTCTTAGACAGATTTGTACTGTTCTTATTGACACACATTTTAAATAATATAATGTCATGACTAATAGAAATTTCTGAGAACATAGCATCTACCATCTATTTGATGATGCAACCCTTCTTCATTAGTATGCATTAGACATAAAACATACTATGACAGTCATAACAAAGTGAGTTGCTTAATGCAAGAGCACTGTTTTATCATTCAACTTGAGATATCGGGATTCTAATACCTAAAATATCCCAGGATGAATTTCTTGTGAAAAGCCAGAAGATGATCTCTTTTCCCAATTTCTTTCTTTCTTTTCTTTTCTTTCTTTCTTCCTTTCTTTCTTTCTTCCTTCCTTTCTTTCTTTCTTTCTTTCTTTCTTTCTTTCTTTCTTTCTTTCTTTCTTTCTTTCTTTCTTTCTTTCTTTCTTTTTCTTCTTCTTCTTCTTCTTCTTCTTCTTCTTCTTCTTCTTCTTCTTCTTCTTCTTCTTCTTCTTCTTCTTCTCTCTCTCTCTCTCTCTCTCTCTCTCTCTCTCTCTCTCTCTCTCTCTCTCTCTTTCTCTCTCTCTTTGTTTCTTTTTGATGTTCCTTTTATGGCTCATGGACTTGTAAATTATAACTTGGTGTTTTGTATCCATAGTTCTTTAGAATTACACTGGTTTGCTAATAAAGCTCTTCTCCCTTCAGAAGAGTCAAGAGCCTCAGAAGATATCTAATTTGCAAAGATCTTTTGTAATACTAGGGAATATAATATACCTGCAGGTTCTAGTTTTAAGCCATGGCTATTATTCTGGGGACAATATCAGTGTACCCCATCATTATAGAGATGACACAAACTGGTTTAAGTTCCCTTTATATTCTTCTTCAAATTAACAAGAAAACTATCTCAGTTAAATGTGTCTGGTAAGTAAAATGAACCCTGGAGTCCTCCTAGAGATACTTGTTTAATTTGAAAAATTATAGTCTTTATATTTTTCTCTTCTTCTGGTGAACTGCCACAAATGAAGTAAATAGTTAATACTACACAAATTATCAACTCTTGACTCTAGTGAAGTTCTTTTATTTTATTGGCTTTGAACCCCATGTTCTTTTTTCTTCCATATTTAAGCATACAATATCAAGCTAATTTACCTTCCTATCATCATATTTTCATATATTCATATTTTCAAAATTGAATTTCAAAATACATTTAATTCCAGCATATAATATATTTATAACATATTACCACTGAGCATTAACATTGATTGTCTTATTCTTTTCACACCAAATTGTTTCCTTTATCCAAATAGTCTTATTATGAATGATATATATATATATATTTCTAGTTTTCACATTTGAAAGGGAGCAAATTTATTATATGAATACAGTCAGTTGTGTTTAATATAATAACCTATTATTTTATGTTCTTGCAAATAATGTGTGTTCTTTTCAATGGTTGAACAAAACTCAACTGTATATGAACCCCATGTTCTTTCTTCTTCCATATTTAAGCGCACAAGTTAATTTACCTTCCTATCACCAGTGTATAAGGATTCTTTTTTCTTGAATATGTACCAGAATTTATTGTTTATTTCTTTTTTGTTTTTTTACATTGTTAGAATTTTATTTTTAAAATTAAATTAATTAATTAATTGATAATATATTAATTTATTCATTTTACTCCTCCTGATTCTCCTCTCACAAGTCCCTCCCCCATCCCCCAACCCCTTCTATGCTAGGAGTAAGGGGGTTCCCCCTAGGTATCCCCCATGCTGGCTCATCAAGTCTCTGAATAGTTAGGTGCATCCACTCCCACTGAGACTAGACAAGGCAGCCCAATTAGAATAAGTGACAAACACTTAGGGCTAGTCCCTGTTCCAGTTGTTCAGGGCCCACATGAAGACAAAGCTGTAGATCTGCTACATATGTGTGTTTGTGGCGGGGACATTCGATCCAGCCTGTGTGTGGTCTTTGGTTGGTGGCTCAGTCTCTGGGAGTCCCCACTGTTCTAGGTTAGTTGGCTCTGTTGGTCTTCCTGTGAAGTTCCTAAGAGCATTCAGGGCCCTGAATTACACAAATAATTACACAAGCAATTTCCTAATTTACTCATTAATTTCCTAATTTATCCTTCCCCCAACTTTTTCATAAGACTCTCCAAGCTCAGTCCAAGGTTTTGGTTGTGGGTCTTTGCATCTGTTTCAGTCAATTGCTGAGTTGAGTCTCTCAGACGAGTTACGTTAGGATCCTGTTTGCAAGTATAACAGAGCCATTAGTAGTGTAATGGATTGGTGCTTGCCTATGGGATGGATCTCAATTTGGAGTGATTTTTGTTGACCATTCCCTCAGTATCTGTTCCATCTTTGTGGAAGGGGAGAGATGGAAATCAAAAACTTCCAAATACTATAGTGTTCCACTTGTGATTTCCTG